>CM033644.1:87714667-88204497 GCA_019512145.1 Engystomops pustulosus | reverse complement strand
CAAACCCAGAGACCTCTATACCAGCGCTGACAGAAGTACTTACAGAATTTAGTAAATTATCGTACTTCAAGATAAACCTGGAAAAATCAGAAATACTAAATATAAACCTCCCTAAACATAAAATAGAAGCACTCAAAGCAACTCCCCATGGCAATGGCCAAAAGACTCAATTAAATATTTAGGCATGAAACTCCCAGTGAACCCAACCGATATTTTCAAACTTAATTACCAACCCCTTTTCGCCTGAACCCAACCGATATTTTCAAACTTAATTACCAACCCCTTTTCGCCTCTATTGAAAAACAATTATCATCATTACAAATCCCCTTCCTATCTGCAAGTCCAGCGGGACTGGGAGCTATTGTAGTACAATACAAACCCAACAGTTCAGATCCAAATATCTTTTAATATGATCAGTTTGTTACAGCAAAGCGTGACAGAAGTACTTGACAGAAATTTAGGAAATTATCGTACTTCAAGATAACCTGGAAACTCAGAAATACTACATATAAACCCTCACTAAACATAAAATGAGAACACTCAAACGCAACCCCCCATGGGCAATGGAAAAAAGACTCATACAATATTAGGCATAACCTCCCAGTGAACCAACCGCTATTTTCAAAAACTTAAATTACCAACCCTTTTGACCTCCTATTGAAAACAATTATCATCATTAAAATCCCCTCCATCGTGGTTGGAGGAAAAATTGCTAAAGACCGTACTCCGAAAATATACATGATACCGGTGGCCTCAATTAAACTTCCGAGAAGTTACCTCCACTAAGACACAGAGAAATGTTACACGATTCTATGGGAAGGAAAACCACGTCTAAGTACAAAGTTTTTCAGAACAAATTGGATGAGGATTAAACCATGCCATAATGTACATAAAGATATAGGCAGTCCAGATTAACAGATGGGCCGAATTGGCTCTCCCCACCTGTAGAAATATGGTATAAATCTCGAAAGATACAGCTCACGATTCATAACAGTTACTTCTTGGGGAATCAGAAATGATAAAGCAAAGAAGGAAGATAGGTATATTGGGACAAGGCCTGATAGAAGAAGTGTCCAAAAGTAAGAGAGAAAACACTGGTAACTAGTTCCCCTCTCCCCTAACCCAGCTAGTTAATCCCATACCTAACAGATAGTAGAAGGATCCAGAACCATCATACGGGGTAAATCCAAGGAGAGGTACCTAAGGGATGGTCCACTAGAACGACCCCACAACCGAAATCAACAAAACTAGTTAGCGAACCAGTGGAACCCAAGATTTTCTGCAGCAACATACAGTTAAGCAGATAGTTACAGCTTTTAGAAGTATCAACCTTTCCAAACATTAACGTGATTGGAGGCTGATTAATAAGCGAAATGCCTAGTAGATGGACGAGTGGCGCCACTCTACAAATACATCAAAGCCAATTAGGACAAAAAACCACACTCCTGTAACGGGAGAGAGAGTTAGGAGAAAATTTCACAGAGCGGGGAATTAAACAAAACTGAAGAAATCTGGGTGATTATCCAGTGGCATAAGGATCAGAGAACTCCGATAAACTGCTATAGGTGGTATAAAACCCCACAATTTCTGAATTGGTTAATCAGGATAGTCCACCTGAATGTTGGAGATGTGGTAGGGAAGAGGGAACCTATTTGCACATTGGTGGGAATGTCGCTCAGTGACACCCTACTGGGACAAAATAATAGGAGAAATAGAGGTGTGAGAAATGAAGGGGTGAACTGTGGTGGGCGGTATGTTTCCCCTAGGTTTGCTTTTTTTTTTTTCTGGGGTTTATCATTATGCAAGGCCTTAGTGCTGAGGCTGGGTGTCCAGCACCTTGGACAAGGTGATGGGAGCAGCCCAATCAGTCTTTTTTTAAAACAGCTCAGACAGAGCTGGAGGTTGTCTCTATCTGGGGAGGCTGGCGAGCAACGCCCCCTGACCTCTGTGCCTGGAGCAGCCAAGTGATTTTGTATGTGGTGAGTTAGTGGACACGTCAGTTAGAACACTGAGGTAGGATTTTGTTTATTGAATGCATGAAGTAAAGCTGTTTTATTTGTGCCTACAATAAACGCAGCAAGACCTGTTTTGGATAAACCTTGGTGCACTGTCTTGAACTGCATCACAGCACCCCGCTACCACGGGTCTTTACTGGGCCAAATCTCCAAATATGGTGATTCGGATTGAGGACAGATTCAAAAGACACACACTGAAAGGCTCGCTACATCCTGGCAACATGGGAATGGCCTGGGTGAAAGCAGCAGGCAAATTGCGGATTAAAGCCAAGATGGAGGACTTATTAAGCCATGCTACAGCAGCAGGAGGAGAGGTCCCGCCAGCAGCAGGAGGAGTCCAGGATACTCGACAAGTTGCAGCAAGCATGCTCCAGCAGCAAGAGGAGCGGTCCAGCACAGCAGAAAGCCATGGCTCCAGCAGCAGGAGGAGAGGTCCCGCCAGCAGCAAGCCATGCTCCAGCAAAGAGGCAGAGATCCGAGCCATCTCCAGCAACAGCAGGAAGAGTCCGAGCCATGTTCCAGCTGCAGGAGAGAGGTCCCGCCAGCAGCCGGAAGAGTAACGAGCCATGTTACAAGCTGATGATGGAAAGGTTCTGACGTATGCAGCCCGCAGGGACGGATACGAGGGGTCCAATACTGGTGTCAAGGGCCCCGGTTGTCCAGCTTCCGCACGGGCTGCAGTGCAGAAGGCCTTACAAAAGATGACGGCGGACCGACGATGGGAGGCGTATATCAGCGAGTTCGGCGGTAGTGAGCGAGAGGAGTTACAGCTGAGCAAGTGGTCAGATGTCTGGCGTCTCGCGTTCATGACAGGCGAATCGCAGAAGGCCCTTACTACGACTAGTGAACATGAGGCCCGTAAGTACCCCCAGTTAAAGGCGGAATTCTGGCTGTTTGGGCGGTCACCAGTCAAGTGCGTCAGCCGGGTCCACCAGTGGGCATACTCTGAAAACACTACCCCAGCGCTGCCAAATGCATGACCTGATCCATCTTGTCAGGAAGTGGCTACAAAAGAGGACTGCACCCCAGCACAGCTGGTCGCGCGAGTGGTTCTTGACAAGTTCAAAAAAAAAAAAAAAAAACCCTGTTCTCTGCCCTCTAGGGCTCCAGCGGTGCGGTGTGACAGGCCGGTCCCACAAATGCTGAGGAACTTGTGTCATAGTAGAGGAGGTATGGGCTAAGAGGATCTTCTGCTTATCCCTACCACACGAAAGCAGTGCCAGTGACACGGCCACTAAACCATCTGGTAAGAATGCACTGCAGAAAAGAGGGAAACCGGTCACGGTGGGAGGGGGGTTCATGTGGAGCGGACATGGATACACAGAAACCCGAAGCATAAGGACTAGTGCACAAGAGGTCATAGCCGGTTCCAGGTGCCTGGGATGCCATGAAATGGGCCATATTGCTGCCCAAATCGTCCCGTCAGTAGAGAACGGGGACAATGGACTGAACCAGGACCCGGCGAATGGTCCGCTTTGCGCCGGGCGTTCTGGGCTGCCGAGTCAGTAATGGTGCAGAACACCAAGTGTGCTATGGTGAACCCGCGCTGACACGCGTGGTGGGAGCCTTGCCTAGATCAGGGGAGTACTGGCTTACCCTTGGTGAAGGGGAAACTGGTTGCATCCTGGGACTGCTAAGTGGCGCGTAAAGTGGAGATGTTATGTATACTATGGCGTACACTCCGATATACCAACTGCCTTGTCATATCCTACATGCCCACTTGTGCGTACATACCCATGAAGTGGGGTTCGGTGGGACCCTAGTTCATGAGTCTATTATCGGCCAGCAGACTTACGGTGTTTTGGTGACTACTGGGACGAAGACCACAACTCAGGTGCTGATAGCAGATCAATTAAACGACAGGTAGTCGGCATTGCGCCCCATGACCATTTGAGGCCGGAAGTACCACAACCAGCAGTAGGGGTACCCATGGTGATGAATTCTCTCCTTAGCCAGCCCGCCCTAGCGTGCTGACGTCGAGCGACACGCAGGGGTGGCGTACATGCGCGAACCTGCAAGTTTCCCGTGAGAATTTTGGGGCACCTACGCTACAGGCCCCTACCTTGTTAAAGCACGTGGAGAATGTAAGCGTGATAAATGCGGGGTATCAAAATACCACAGGGGCTGACAAAAAATAACCCTCAAGGCTGATCTGTATGGGGAGCAGTTGTAAAGGGTCGAAACCAGATACGGGTATGAGGAGGTTAGAGCAACTATGTAAGTCCTACCCCAATCTCACTAGTAGGCTGGTGCTTAGAGTTGAGCCCACACAAACAGTGCTAGGGAGGGCCACTTAGGTGCATGAGAAGACCCGGCCCGGAAGGTATCCTGCTGAGATGTTCTGGCCCGGGGGGTGTGGGAGGAGAGTAAACCGGGCTATATTGTAGCTCGGACCCTAGAAGGTCAATTACTGACCCCGGTATGTCCACTTCACCGAGCCTCTTTTCCCGCTTATCAATCATAGAGTGCCATTTGTTGAACGGATTGCAATGGATCATGGTGCACCCCATAGTCAAATCCTCAAGGAGGCACAATACATCTGGTTATCGCGACTACGCTACGCGGTATCCCAGAGGCGATTACCATTAAGGAACACCTCCACCAAAAATATTGACTCGGGAGCTGTTCACGTGTATCTCACGCACAGGCCTCCCCAAGGAAATCTATGACTGACCAGGGTACCCATTCATGTTAAGGGTAGAGGAGATGTGTACGTTACGCAGGTTAAAAGCTCCGCACCTCTGTGTATCATCCTCAGACAAGAGGCCTAGTCGAGAGTGTAACAAGACCTTGAAGGGATGCTAAGAGTGGTATCAGAGGATGGAAGGCACGGTGCGATGTGTTTTTGCATATTTGATGTTTGCCATACGTGAAGTTCCCACAGCTCTCCAACGTCTCACCTTGAGCTGCTTATATGCGCGTCCCCACCGTGCGGCTTTGGGTATAGCAGCGAGATTGGGAACTGGAACGGAGGAACCCCACACACGTAGTGTGATAGAAACACGCTCCTCCCTTTATGCAGGACCGACATAGAAGGCGTGAATGACCCTTGCTAAAGGAGCACATGACAAAGGGCACAGAGGCCCAGTGTGAGGGTCTACATAAGGCAGCCAGACTCAGGACCTTTAACCCAGGCGACAGAGTGCCTAGTTTGGTGCCACCGTTGAGAGCAAGTCTGGCAAAATGGCAAATGCGACACTATGAGGTATGCCGAGAAGTAGTTTTTCGAGGTACAGGGCAGCGAGGCGGAACACCACCTAACAACAAACAAAACCCACAAGAGCCTCCACATGCGGGCCCCCAAGACCCACTAGCATTACCACGTGAACCTCCTAAAAGCCCCATGGACGGGAAGAGAAGTCACTGGATGGCCGTGGGATAGATAGAAAAAGGTCTGTCCCCAAGAAGGGGCACGAGTAGAGGTAGGTGTACCCGATTTGCCAAGCGTGCCTGAGTACGGTCTCGGAGTCCCTCTCCAGGCGACACAGATTCAGGAAGCGAAGGGTTTGGCCCAAAAATGTAGGGACTGTGTTCTCTAAGTTACCGGGACGTTTACTTCAGTCTCAAGAATTGCATATACCTCAACCGAATCCCACATCCGCGGCGATACACCAAAACCTACCGGGTATTCCTGAAGGCCGGCTGCCTATCCGACAGAGTCCCAGGCAGATGCTAGACTGGGGGTTATCTGAGGAGTCTAAAGCAGTGAATTCTTGTCGTCTATTGTGTATGGATTTCCCAAACCTGATCCGTTCCCTACGGCTTCTGCAATGATTTAGGGAAGTTATGAACGAGTGGTGTCCAAATTGATTATCTTATCCCATGCCCAGAGTGACAGCAGTTGATAGAAGATTGGACAGGCTAGATTCTTCTCCACCCTTGACTGAACGAAAAGGTATTGGCAGGGTACCCCTTACTGACAGGGCCAAGAGAAGACGCTTTTGTTCGCTGGATTTTTCATGTACGTGGTACTCCCTTTTGGGCTACAGGGGCTCCCGCCACATTCCAGGGGTAATGGATACTCGCTCAAAACCACCGGAGATAATGCCTGCGGCCTCCTGCGTGACATCATAGTCTATAGTAACGATGGGAGAGTCACCATGGCCAAGTACCGAAACGCAGTGATAGACTCCCTGAGGGAAGACAGGGGTGACAGCGAACCCCCAAAAATGTGCACTAGGGGATCTGAGAAGAGGCCCGTTACCCTCGGTGGTACCGTATTGGGCGGCCAGGTGTCATAAACCCCAAGTAAATCAAAGGGATGGCAACAGCACATGGCACGACCTATGAGCAAGAAGCAATGGTGAGGCGTTTCCTAGGCATAAGTGGAGCTATATAGCCGATCGTTATCCACGATTTGCATACCATAGCGGCACCCTGCCTGACATGACAAGGTAGCAGGAGCGGGAGGTGATGTTAAAGTCGGAGTGAAGAGGCTGAGGGCGATTTTCAGCGGACCTGTAAGACGGTGTTGTGAACGAGGGACCGCGTACTGATCACCCTACTCAACAAGACCTTTTCTTGTGACAGAACTGACGTTCTGACGTGGGCTTAGGGCTTGTCCTTAGCTCCCAAGATGGAGGTGAGGAACATTCCCGATGCACATTCTGCAGCCGCAAGATCACACCCCTGAGAGGACTATAGCATAGTTGAGAGGGAGTGCTTGGCGATTAAAATCCGGCTTGGAATCCATGATGGCTATGACTTCATGATAGGCGGCCAAGTTTACACTAGTGACTGATCACTCTCCCCTCATGGAGACTCAGGATAAAGAGAGCGAAAGCCAGGTCAAAGGTGGTTCCTAATGTGCAGGAATTCAAATTCACGGTAGAACATCGAGCAGGATAAGCTGCATGGGTAATGCCGATGCCCTTCTCGCCTACCAATGTATGATGAACGCAAAGTGTTCGCCCCCACAGGGTTCAAACAGAAGGGGGAGGGTATGTGAGACATGACAACCGGGTTAACGTGGAGGCGCGCGGCTATGTCCTAGCGTTTTCTAATTATGCAAGGCCTTAGTGACCGAGGTTGGGTAATCCAGACACCTTGGGACCAGTGGATGATGGGAAGCGACCAATCAGCTTTTTTTTAAACCTCTCAGCAGAGCCTGGAAAGTGTGGTCTCTCTCGGAGGAGGCTGCCGAGAGCACGACAGCCCCTGACATCTCTGTGCTGAGAGCAGCACCAGTAATTCTTGCTATAGTGCGTGAGTTCAGTGGCACACCTGCATATAGTTAGCACCCCTGAAGGGTAGGATTTGATTTATTAATGCCTGAATGTAAAGGCTCGCTTTTATTTTGCTGCTACAATAACGCAGAGCGAGAACCTGTTTTTTGGACTAAACCATGCGTGTCACTGCTTGAACTGCATCACAGCACCCCGCTCACCCGGCTCTACTGAGGCCAATCTCCACAGAGGACACTATGTAGCATATGTATACCGAGAAGCATCGAGCTGGATACCTTAACCTTGGAGCAACAGGCCGACTTTCTGCCAAGAAACATGACCTGGCCACACAATATGATGTAGCATAGACTATTGATACGCCCCTTTGAAGCAGAAAACAGAATAAAGCCCACACATTAGAAATTGGCCCAAACAGAGTGCGCAGAAATCTATAGATTTGAAAGAACTGGTGGCAGTGAGACGAATGGCACTAGGGAAAACTTTTTGAAGATATGGGAAAAGTGGTGGGAATATATGAGGAATGAGAGAGATAGCTTAATTAACCTACCTATTAGAGAAGAGGATAACTTAGAAAGCCAGAACCAAGGCGAAATAATATCTGAGGTGAAGAAGAAGATGAAACTCGAAGTGAAACAATTGCCCCTATGCCCCCCCCCTTGAACTACCCTCCCCCCACCACCACTATGCCCCGTATCTCTAAAATCTCCAGCGTCTAGAAGTACTAGAAAATTCATAAGAGGAAGTATATTTAGAAATGGACACAGTTAGAATAGTTTCAACTGTTTTATGTTTTCTTTACAGCTCTAATTGGCATTAAAATTAAAATGCTTCTATTGTAAAGTACACAAAGTATCAAAATAGACATAAGATTTAATGGATGGTAATAAATAAATAAATAAATAAGTTTAGATATATCAGTCTAGAAACCAGTTTCAGGTACAGGGATGCTAGGGATGCGACCCGAAGGCTCAGGATGGTACAAGATATGGATACTAAATGCTTACTGTATTCTAATGTATAACCTGATTATTTGCAAATGTTTCAAGACTGATAGTATAAGATTGCTTTGTTATACACTAAAAATTTTTTAATAAAGAAAGTTTTAAAACAAAACAAAAACTTGATTTCACGTTTCAGACCAGAGGGAAACAACAGTCCCTAAGGCTACAACCATTAGTTTTGATGATCACAATGAATCCTATCAATCCCTCTAATCGGAAGGATTATGGATTACATCTGTGAAAGATTTAAAATGTTTAGGATTGTTTTAATTTAGTTAAATCTTCCTCATCCTTAGCTTTTACTATATCATGGACATGTTCTCTTGGCTTATCCTTTACTATCTTAATCGTGAGCCCTTACGTATATCAGACCGTACCACTGTCGCATTAATATAGTACAGATGTAGTACTCACAGACACATATTCCCAAAATGTATTCTTTTTCCCTGTCTGCCAAATTAAACGTTGTACCTCACTTTAATTGGCGCATGGTGCACAGTGCCTTTCCTTTGGACCACTTGATCCAAAAATGTTCTTTTGTGGGAGGTAATATTGGCTTCGTAATCAAAACATTATCCTCTAGGTTTTCTACTCCTTCTAGACGTCATTAAGGGTCTATCCGAAATAGAGCCTGCCAAAGGGGTTCAGTTTTTAAAATTCCCGATGACTTAGACAAGTTGCTTCTCTATCATATCCTGGTTTCAGATTTGGCCCTGTGAAGCCCATCATGATCTATATATGGGCTATATCCCTTTACAGCAAATCTCATTCATGGTTCATTTGCTCCTAAAATTTTAATTAAAGGGAACGATCCGTCTCATCCTCATTAATTGGCCAAACTGGGATGGCCCTAATGGTCGATGGGGTGGAGCCGATATGGGTGGATGAGTTTACGGGAGGTTGCCTTTTGTACACATCTGCTTTTATCATACTCAGACTATCAATTAAAACTTGGGTATGAAATGTGATAAAAGAGAACATTATGCATCTATATGCAAATCAGCATGTTACCAAGCCTACTCCCAAATCCAGCAAAACACGGCTACAATACAGGTATCACATAGCTAGAGGAGCATCCGCAAGACAATCTAGATACTCTGATCAGTTAACCATCTCAACAGTCTCCAGTTATTTATAATCACTGTTTTCAGTACTGAATACATTTGATGCTGGAGAATCTGTTGACACATCACAGACAACAATACATATGAAAAGATAAAATTCGTGATAGAAGAATAAATCCCGTAGCTCAGGACTGCTCACACAAGATCTTAACCCATGTGGATCTCAGATCTGCTGCGCGAACATTGATGTTGAAATAGTTACCCCCCAAAAGACAAAAATGCAGGGCAAAACAAGAGTCTAATTTTACCAAGGCTTGTGAGAGTATATCTCTAGCCTACCATAGCAGCTAATGAACTTGCGTCTCATTACAGATCATAACAAAATAAACTGATCAGCACTGCTGCGGAGAAATTGAAACAATTCTCTTCACTTTTCAATTTCACTTTAGTGATGACATACTGAGTCATGGCCAAACTGCAGTTCTGATACAGATCGTGGCACTGCATGCAGTTTTAAGGCTTATTAGATAAGGGACTCACATTAAACACGAAGAGAATGTGAATTTTACAAACCTCTGCAGAGTTTTATAGGTCGTATTTTTTCTGCTGGGGTGGAATGCAGCCCGATCCAGAAAAGTACAAACAAAAATAATTACCTTCATGTCCTGAAGAATGTCAGTGAAGTTTGTTCCTTCCATGGGAGGTCCAGCTACTGTGATAGATACATTTCAAAATTCTCAAACAAATTAGAGAACCACTAAGAGAACTTCCAAAGAAGGTTTTTGTAATTCAAGTGGTCTCCACAATGTCAAACCTCTTTTGATAGTATTAAAAATGAACTCTGTTCAACTATGGCAATGTGCTATTTTGATCCAGCTTTACGCATTGAACTAGTTGTGGATGCAAGTCCAGCGGGACTGGGAGCTATTGTAGTACAATACAAACCCAGCAGTTCAGATCCAAATATCTTTTAATATGATCAGTTTGTTACAGCAACTGCTGTAACAGCAACAGTTGACAGGACCCTGTGTGCCTTGATACACATTTACTTGCCCGGTCCTTTGGAGTTCCCGAAAGTGCATTGTTCGACAATAGTTCACTGTTCCGCGATTCAATAAGATTGTGCACCCAATTTCCTGCATGTGTTGCTCCCCCGATCAGGTCCGCTGGAGTTCACCATCTTCCTCCCAGTGTACATAAGTGCATGTCTTGCGACACAATTTTAAAGTTTTAAAGGGAAATATGGTCACAGCTAATTGAGATGGACTTTCTATTACCCAGAATGCTTCACATTTCAAAGAGTTACCAGAAAATGATGCCTCTCATACCTACATAGATGTTACTGAGAGTGACAGTTCTCAACAAGACATAGCCAGTTCTTCAACAACCAAGACGTTATCCAGTGAGAGAAAGAAGAGCCCCATGGATACTTATAGAGGAGACATAGACACTGAGTTGAAAATGGAGGGAGAATGTATTTTAGAGACACTCCCTCTCTCCCTGTGCTACTCATCTCATCTGCTCGCAGTACTCATTCATGTGCTGCCTGGAGCCCTAACGTAATAGCAAAATCTCAAGGCCTGGGATTTTCCGGCCGCATAAGCACCCCCATTGACGGCAATGGCAGCCCGGCGTCTGTGCCGTGCCACACATGTGTGGCACCAATCCACGTCATACACAGGGGAAAATATAGAGCATGCTCTATCTTTCACAGTGTCTGCGGCCGTGCGCCACTTTTTTCTATGGAGGGGTCACCTCCTCCTCTCCAGCGCACAGCTGTATGTCAGCCCGGCTGCGGCCAGGTGGGCATACGGCTGTATGAATGTACCCTTACACTATTACCTCTACCTATACATCCTCAGCTTTCCCTACACTAGTATATAAAGAAACAATCCACCAGAAGCTGCAGCTCGTACACAGCCTCCCCTCCTCCATTCACCTCAAGTTTGCAGCAGGAAATGGCAGATGAGAGCGAAAGCAGTGATAATGTGCTCTGTGCCTCTCCATATATTCAATCTGTCCCATGTTCTGTGCTACAGTTTAGGATGCATAAATAGATAAAATAGGATAGATAGATAGATATGAGAGAGATAGATAGATAATAGATATATAGATGATAGATAGATAGATAGATAGATAGATGATATATAGATATGAGATAGATAATAGATAGAAGATATATAGATATGAGATAAATAGATAGATAGACTAAATATATAGATAGAATAGAATAGGCAGATAGATAAATCGATAGATAGAATAGATGGATAGCATAAATAGAATAGAAATAGAATAGATATAAATAGGTACGAAATATAAATAAATATATGAGATATATATATAATAGATGGATAGCATGAATAGAAAAGATAGATAGATAGATACTGAAGGTGGGAAGATAGATATGTAGTATGATGGATGGATGAGAGGGATGGGACGTTTTGTTTTTACACTCTTCTCTAGTTGCAAAAGTTATAATACAGAAACTTAACTTGTCATTGAATAAAAAGGCAAAAATTATAGTGAACCCTAAATTTCTAATTCTAAACTTGACTACTGTAACCTTAAAATAAAAAAATCTATCAATTTGGAAATGTAGTAATAACCAGTGTGTCTTAGAAGGCGTGGCTTCTATGTGGCAGTCTGCACAGCCATGCTATGTGAAAGTGAAAGTGGGAATTCCTCAGCTCACGTAGTCAAGCTTAAAAAACTACTACAGACTCCATGGCTCGAAGGGCGGCAAAATGTGCCTTCTCTTCAGAAAGCCTTGCAGCAACTAGCAAAGAAAAACACATATGTGTAGATTTATAGTCCCTTGTAACTTGCTGAGCTCCACAAGCTACAAACCCAGCATGTTGCTTTGTCTGATGGCCAGGACCCTGGTCACAACAATCAGCACCCTGCCTCTGATGATTTTACTTGTCCTCAAGCTGCCCCTTTCTGCTTATTGTAACCAAGGTAAGAGGTTCCGTTGGCATTTGGAATATCATTTTAACAGCTGTGTTAGTTTTATCCTGCATTCTGTATGGTAATGGTTGCTTGCATGTGTACTGCTCTGACTTTAGAATGACATCAATTTGCTGTAATGGGAATACCCCTTTAACTCCTCAAGGACGCATCCATTTTACAGCTTAAGGCTCAGTCCCATTTTTTGGATTCTGACTTGCGTCGCTTTATATGGTTATAACTTTTGAACAGTTACTTATCAAAGTGATTCTGAGAATGTTTTTTCCTCACATGTTGTACTTCATTTTAGTGCTAAATTTTGGCTGATGAGTTTTGCGTTTATTTACAAAAAAAAAGAAAAAATTATGAATTTTTTTACAAATTTGTCATTTTTCAAAATTCTAAATCATGCATTTTCAGGCGAGGAGTAGAATTACAGTTGTGAATTACCTATTCCCATACGTGAAAATACTTTCCCCATCAGTCTATTTACATTCTTATAATTGAATCTACTCTGAGATAATATATCCCCCCACCCCACTATGTTGAGCAGTTACTTGTTTTATGGCCCACTACAGCGGAGCGCAGAGGGTTTTTCGTTATTGGGAGCGATTGGTGTGATGGCATTTTTTTTTGATTGCGCGAGATGCGAAGCTCTTTCCAGTGTTACAAGTTTGAGTGGATGGGCCTAGCGCCCATTGTTGAAATGTTATCGGAATATTTTTTGGGGCAGGGTAGAAAAGCATCAATTCTGTCTAGGATATTTTCTTTTTTGTTTCCATGGGTCGATGGATTCCGGGAGGGTACCATACATGAATATTTTTTCTTAATTGACTACATTTGCCAATACAAACTTAATGTGTGGGAAAAACTATCATTTTGCATTGCGTATTCAAGTGCCATACAAGTTTTTACTTTTTCGGCAGCTACAGAGCATGGTTTGAATGGCTTCTTTTTTTATTTGCGGGGACATGTTGTTACTCTTGCCATAAGTATCATTATTGAAGTACATACGTTTTTTGTTACACTTTTATTGCATTTTGGTGGTATTAATAAGTGTAAAAATCAGAATTTTGGCTGGCTTTTAACAGTTTTTTCCACAGCATCATTGTGACGGATTCATAATTAATTTACATGAGGTTAACATTATGGATGTTACAGATGCAGTGATATGATATATGTGGGGTTTGTGTTATGATTTAGACTTTTTTAGCGTTATATGTCTCTTTATATGTTATGGGGATTATGGGCATTTTGATTGATTTATTACTTTATTTTATATTGAATAACCTTTTTTTAATCTGATTGTAATCATCTGATTGTTTGTTCATGATAATACTCTGCAATACTGATGTATTGCAGGGTATTAGCAGTGTCAGCCTGTGCACATGCATAGGCTGACACTGTGCCTTTAAGATGATGTCAGAGACGCCATCTTACTGGCAGTGCCTGCAGGCAACTCTGGGGTCCAGATTGGACTCCAGAGTTGCCATATCAACGGTTGGGGGGGGGGGCATCGTGGGGGAAAGACCCCCCCCAAAGGCATGAAAAAATGCTGCAGTCGCGCTGACCGCAGCATTTAAACACCGTTAGTTATAGCCGGCACCGCGTGTCTCCCGATGCCAGTTTGGCTCAGATCTTGAGCTGAACTGGCATCAGCGCTGCGTCTGATATACACTCACCGGCCACTTTATTAGGTACACCATGCTAGTGACGGGTTGGACCCCCTTTTGCCTTCAGAACTGCCTCAATTCTTCGTGGCATAGATTCAACAAGGTGCTGGAAGCATTCCTCAGAGATTTTGGTCCATATTGACATCATGGCATCACACAGTTGCCGCAGATTTGTCGGCTGCACATCCATGATGCGAATCTCCCGTTCCACCACATCCCAAGATGCCTATTGGATTGGAGATCTGGTGACTGTGGAAGGCCATTTGAGTACAGTGAATCATTGTCATGTTCAAGAAAACCAGTCTGAAGATGTTCCAGCTTTATGACATCGGCGATTATCCTGCTGAAAAGTAGCCCATCAGATGTTGGGTACATTGTGGTCATAAAGGATGAGACATGCGTCAGCAACAATAACTCAGGTAGGCTGTGGCGTTGCAACGATGCTCAATGGTACCAGGCCGCCCCAAAGAGTGCCAGAGAAAATATTCCCACACCATGACACCACCACCATCAGCACTGAACGTCTTAGATACAGGCAGAGATGGCATCCAATGCTTCAGTTGTTGATGCCAAATTCTGACCCTACCATTCGAATGTTGCAGCAGAAATTGAGACTCATCAGACCAGGCAACGTTTGTCCAATTTCTACTGTCCAATTTCGATGAGCCTTGTGCAAATTGTAGCCCCAGTTTCCTGTTTAGCTGAAAGGAGTGGACACCGGTGTGGTCTTCTGCAGCTGTAGACCCCATCTGCCTCAAAGTGGACGTTACTGTGCATTCAGAGATGCTCTTCTGCTACCTTGGTTGTAAAGGGTGGCGATTTGAGTCACTGTTGCCTTTTATCAGCTCGAACCAGTCTGCCCATATCTCTGAACTCTCGCATCAACAAGGCATTTCGCCCACAGAACTGCCGCTCACGCGATGTTTTGTTTTCTTTTTGGACCATTCTCTGTAAACCCTAGAGATGGTTGTGCGTGAAAATCCCAGTAGATCAGCAGTTTCTGAAATACTCAGACCAGCCCTCCTGGCACCAACAACCATGCCACGTTCAAAGGCACTCAAATCACCTTTCTTCCCCATATTGATGCTCGGTTTGAACTGCAGGAGATTGTCTTGACCATGTCTACATGCTTAAATGCACTGAGTTGCCGCCATGTGATTGGCTGATTAGAAATTAAGTGTTAACGAGCAGTTGGACAGGTGTACCTAATAAAGTGGCCGGTGAGTGTATATCGTATGCTGAGCGCTAAGTCACTGAGCTCAGCGTCCGATATATCAGAAGCAGAGCACCAACAGGTTAATGACCCTTTTAGTTTTAGCCAGATTAAGTGCCGCCAGATTGTCGCGTGCAATCCATGATGCGAATCTCCCGTTCCACCACATCAACAGATGCTCTATTGGATTGAGATCTGGTGACTGTGGAGGGCCATTTGAGTACAGTGAACTCATTGTCATGTTCAAGAAACCAGTCTGAGATGATTCCAGCTTTATGACATGGCGCATTATCCTGCTGAAAGTAGCCCATCAGATGTTGGGTACATTGTGGTCATAAAGGTGATGGACATCGTCAGCAACAATACTCAGGTAGGCTGTGGCGTTGCAACGATGCTCATGGTACCAAGGGGCCCCAAACAGTGCCAGAAAATATTCCCCACACCATGACACCACCACCATCAGCCTGAACGTTGATACAAGGCAGGTGGATCCATGCTTCATGTTGTTGATGCCAAATTCTGCCCTACCATTCGAATGTTGCAGCCGAAATCGAGAATCATCAGACCAGGCAACGTTTTCCAATCTTCTACTGTCCAATTTCGATGAGCTTGTGCAAATTGTAGCCCCAGTTTCCTGTTTAGCTGAAAGGAGTGGACACCGGTGTGGTCTTCTGAGCTGTAGCTCCCATCTGCCTCAAAGTTGGACGTACTGTGCATTCAGAGATGCTCTTCTGCTACCTTGGTTGTAAAGGGTGGCGATTTGAGTCACTGTTGCCTTTCTATCAGCTCGAACCAGTCTGCCCATATCTCTGACTCTCGCATCAACAAGGCATTTCGCCCACAGAACTGCCGCTCATGGATGTTTTTTTTTCTTTTTCGGACCATTTTCTGTAAACCCTAGAGATGGTTGTTGAGTGAAAATCCAGTAGATCAGCAGTTTCTGAAATACTCAGACCAGCCCCTCCTGGCACAAACAACCATGCCCGTTCAAAGGCACTCAAATCACCTTTCTTCCCCCATTGAGGCTCGGTTTGAACTGCAGGAGATGTCTTGACCATGTCTACATGCTTAAATGCACTGAGTTGCCGCCATGTGATTGGCTGATTAGAAATTAAGTGTTAACGAGCAGTTGGACAGGTGTACCTAATAAAGTGGCCGGTGAGTGTATATGTAGCGAGGCGCTAAGTCACTGAGCTCAGCGTCCGATATATCAGACGCAGAGCACCAACAGGTTAATGACCCTTTTAGTTTTAGCCAGATTAATTATCTAGTGGAAGTGTTTATGGAAGCTGCTGGTAAGGATTCGCCCTTTACAGCTATAACTGAACTACTCCTGTAGCTGTGTAACTGGTTTGAAGTAGCTGGGAAAGAAGACCTGGGGAAACAAAAACTTATAAATGGAGACAATCAATAAAATGTGTATCCTCATATTCAGCATACTATAATCTTGCTGTAACATTTGTTTAGGCTAAAAAGAATAGTATAGTATAATTCCTAGTAGCTTACGTAATTGTACACGTGAACATGTATTAATATTATAAAGAGAAATTCATGAACCAGGATACTTTATGAGCCAGTTAATTCTGCATGTATGTTACTGCACGGGGTCATACAGGCTCAATCCACTGCTGTGCAGCTTTATAGGTATGAGCTCCAAGGCCAAGAAAGAGCTGGGGGAAGTGCTGTGAAAGGCCAACAGCGGACATTTCAGATCGAATCCAGCCATGGCAAACAAAAAGCATGACCACAATGGCAGCTTCTTTTGATGACGCTTTAAGTTGCCATTTCTCTGCAGCTAGAAGTGGAGATCAATCTTTTCATTGTAACATTTCGAATTCACACGAAAAATCCACAGCAATAATTTACACAAAGTATTGTTATGCAGGTTGGGTGGGTACTGTGGGTACGCTCCTGACAATTTCACTGCAACTAAACCATTGTGATTATGCCCCTGGCTTTAGACTAAATGTTTGACCCTGCAAAGATCTGGAGAAATCCTCAGATGTTTTAGTTAGATCTCTATATATTTCTTTTTTCTATGATGAGGAAATCTGCAGTGAAAATCTAGCAAAATTATGCTTCATATATTAATTATATGCTATAATTTTACCCATTAGCAGTTGGGTAAGCCCCTATTCACATCAGATAGTTGGAATGTCCCACCAACTGCTTTTTAAAGTGTAAAATTATAATTAATAAGGCTATAGTATACTGTGTCAATTGGCAGGCTTTGGCCATTCCATTAACACACCAAATCCAAATTAATGTAAAAAAATAATTTTGAATAGCACAATTTGGGGGTGTTTTATGTCCTACTGTCAAACTTTTATTGCAATAAATTAGAAAATAAAACGCAAATCTAAAGTTTTTTCTAATAAAAAATTTCTATTTCTGTCTTTCTTCTATCTTAAATGACACAATAACTTCTTGGTCAATACGCATACAGCAATACCAAATCAAATTTATAGGGTTTTTCTTAAGCATTGAACTTTCTTTCCAAATAGATAATTGTTACTGGCCCCCTTGTCACTGGACCCCGGGCTACCATGCAAGACCATAAGCACCCTGTGATTGCATCTGCATGGTGCTGATGGGTGGCAGAGGGACTAACAGCCACTTCAACACAATGGTCAAATATGGGGTAAGGGATTAAACACTTGGGATCTAAGATTTTCCCATACCGGGTGTTAGTGCTGTGGCTGTGACAACACAGCCCATCCACGGCAACATCAGGACTCAATGTCCTGCGAATTGCTTCTGACACTGCACCGTAGAAAGGTGTTGAGAAGAAGTACCTTTAATGACCTCCGTGAAAAGTGAATATGGCGGTCATTAAGAGGTTAAATAAAAAGTTTTTGATAGAACACACAAATAAATAAATAAACGAGATCATAAATCATTACGTATCACAACATACCAAATGGACAGTCTTTTAACCTCCCGCTATTAGTAAGGTGTACAGCGCTGAACCGATGCCGGTTCGGCTCTGCACCGGAGCCGAGCCGGCATCGGGAGTCGCGGGGTGTCAGCGGTAATCTACCACTGACATCCTTGAGTAACACCCGTGGTCAGAGTAGGGTCCAATCGCAGGTGTTTAACCCGTTAAATGCCGCTTAACCCGAACTTGCCTGCCAAAGGTCTCTGCCGCACAATCGGCCTCCCTGCGCCTTTTTCGGGGGGCGCCGATCGTTCCTATGGCAGCCCTGTGGTCCGTTAGCTGTAAGATGGCATCTGTAATATCATCTTAAAGGCACAGTGTCAGCCTATGCATACATCAGTATTGCAGAGTATTAGCATAAACAAGCAATCAGATGATTGCTTGTTCATGTCCCATGGTGGAAGAAACAAAAATATAAAAAAAAAATTTTATGAAATAAAAAATGCATACATCAGTATTGCAGAGTATTAGCATAAACAAGCAATCAGATGATTGCTTGTTCATGTCCCATGGTGGAATAAATAAAAATGTACAAAAAAAAGTTATGAAATAAAAAATTAATTAATAAAAATGCCCATAAGCCCCAAAACACATAAACATATCATGTACAAAAAAATCTAAATCATAACACAAGCCCCACATATAGTATCACCACATCCGTAACAACCTGTAGAATAAAAGTAAATAATTATTGAACCAGTATGAAGTTGTTAAAATATAATTAAAAATATTCAAATATGGTATTCCCGCAATCGTATCGAACCATAGAATAAAGATAACATGATTATTAGGCTATACGGTAAAACAAAACAAAAAAGGAAAAAATCCTGTACAGAATTGATGCTTTTTTTTACTTTTGATTAATTTTCAACAATAGGGGATACTAACCCCAAAATGGTAACACTGGAAAAAGCATCTCATCCCGGGAAAAAAATGCCATCACATGGCCCCAATAACGAAAAAGCTAAAATTTTATAGCCTACTAAAGGAGCCATTGAGAAAACTAAAATCCTGTCAGCTGCAGGGCGCTACTTCTTTTCTGCGCCTTGCTATGCACCCATAAAACAAGTAACGGCCACATGTGGGGGGTTCGTTGTACTCTGGAGAAATTGCATAAGATGGGTAAGATATGTAAGATGGGTTTTCTCTTTTTATCTTTTGGAAATGTGTAAATTTTAGGGCTGAATAAACGTATAACCATCAAAATTTGAGCATTATAAATTTCACCTCCATTTTGATTTAATTGCTATGACGATCTCAAGGGGTTAACAATCTTCACAAAATTTGTTTCTGATTGCTTAAGGGGTGCAGATTTGAAAATGGGTTGATAATTCAAAACAGCAATTATCCCCAAAATAGTAAATTCTGAAAATACGGATAACTGACGTGACATCAAAATTTATTATCCAGACATTTCAAAAACTATGAAAATGTAAAGTAAACATATGGGAAATGTTATTAGGCAACTTATTTAGATGTAAATCTATCTGCCTGAAAACGGGATGAATTTGAATTTCATTTAATTCAATGATTTGAAAACCATTTTTTCTTTTTTTTTTTTATAAAAAAAAAAAAAATTTCACCCAAAATTTAGTACTAAAATGAAGTACAACATGTGAGGAAAAAAACAATCTCATAATCGCTTTGATAAGTAACAGTGTTCATATAAAGTGACGAAAATCCGAATAAAAAAAATGCTTTAAACTGGCTATGTCGTTAAGGGGTTAAAAACATAAAATAATTGTATCTTGAAAATATCAGCTGGTCCCACAAATATTGGCATCTTACGTCGCTCTGTACATAATATAAAAAGTTATGTGTGTTAGAATAAGTTAATATGAAGACATTTTTAGTTTTAAGGTATTACACATAACTAAAACGAATTTAATTTGGTATCTTCATGATCATACTTACCCAAAGAATAAAGAGGATGTGTCATTTGAAGCGCATAGTGGAAGCCTGTAGGAAAATGGTACTGAAATGTGAAAGGGATTTGGAAAGGTTAAAGTAAAAGTGAAACAAAATATGACATTTTGAAATACTTTTTTCTTTGGCGAAAGCTATACTGTATATCTGTTAGAAAAGTGTTGCAAGCAACAGAAAACCAATGTAGTTGAATAAAACTGTTAAGGGTTTGGTATATACTTAAAAGAAAGTATTTAATCGTCTTAAAGTAAACCTGCACACAGAGCCTCCACATTCGGCATGAACAGTTAACAGGGTTTGCTGTTGGGTATCGCCACTTCCAAAAATGCCCGATCTATCAAAATATAATAAAGTTTTTCACTTTGTTTGACCCCGTAACGGAAAATAGCGCCCAAAGTAAAAAATGGCTCTTTTGTGCCATTTTGAAAAACATAAAAAAATCAATAAAAAGTGATCGTACAGTGCTAAAAATGATAGCAATGAAAACATTATCAAAAGACACAAAAAATGACACTACTCACAGCTACGTACACCAAAGTATGAAAAAGTTATTGGCGCCAGAAAATTTTGTACAGGAGGTTTTAATTGTTGTAAATGTATGAAAATATTATAAAACCTATACAAATTTGTCCACGAGAAAAAGTTGCAAATGCGTTTTTTCACCATTTTCACTGCATTTGGAATTTTTTTCCTGCTTCCCAGTACATGGCATGGAATATTAAATACTGTCCCTATGAAGTGCAATTTGTTACGCAAAAAATAAGCCATCACAGAGCTCTTTATGTGGAAAAATAAAAAAGTTATAGATTTTTGAAGGTGGTGAGTGAAACATGGAAGTGAAAAAACTAAAAAGGGAAAAATACTAAAGTCGTTAAGGGGTTAAGGGCTTTAGGACCAGGCCTGATTTTTTAAATTTGCCCTGTGTCATTATAGGAGATTATAACTTTGTAATGCTTTAACATATCCAGGGTGTTTTCTCATCACACATTGTACTTCAAATTAATAGAAAAATGTGGATGATATCTTTGTGTTTAGTAAAAAAAAAAATGGAAATTTGGCAAATTATTCATTTTTATATGTTCAGTTCTACATGTTTTGCTTTTCAGGCAATAGTCATAGCACCCAAGTAACTTCATAAGTAAGATTTCCCAAATGTCTGCTTTATATTGGCGTGGGTTTTATGCATCCTCTCTTTTTTTTTATAGTCAGCCCTCCTCCTCTCCATGGCGCCGGATGTATGTCCACCCAGCTACGGCCCGGCGGACATACGTTCGTGTAAATGCAGCCTTAGTCTGTGTGAGGTTAGTTTTCTTAACTGATGGCACACTAAAACGTTCATTGCAATGGACCCCTGCGCATAAACAGGATTTTTATGGATCCCTGTGGAGGCTGTAGAGAACTGTTTAAATACGGATGCCACACGGGTGTCAGCTGTGTACTATTTTTATTTGCGGTTCAGTTGCTAGGTAACACAATCATGTGACCCTTCAAGAGGTTGTGATATCATTTGCCAGCTTCCTTTTTTTTTGTCCAGATTCGCTAAAATGGATGACATAAGGTTCAGAAAGGATTATGCAATGTTGAACTGAATGCAAAAATGGACCACATATTCATTGTTTGCAACCTGTCACGGCTGCTACAGTGACCCATGTCTCGGGTTGCAGGCGCACCAGTGTGCCCCCCTGTAGCGCCACCCCACAAGTCTTACCACTCCACGCTACAGAAGCGTCTCCAGCACTACGGCCGCGGCTAATTTGCATTGACTGGTTGTTGACATGTAAAATAGCCAGTCTCTTCCTGTGACCCCTGCCGTATCTTTGTGCTTCATAGCCTGAGAGATAGCTTCCTATTGTGATTCCTGTGTATTATGCGTTGTGACCTTCTGCTATGTTCCTGACCTCGATTCTCTGCCACCTGCTTTGACCTTGTGTGACATCCCTGACTCCAATCCTGTGCCACCTCTCCCGACCACGACTCCGATTCTGCTTGCTGATTCTGTACTTCGGCTTGGCCACCACCCCGGGCAATGGCACGCCTGTGGAGCAAGTCCAACCCGCTTTTGCGGTGGGCTCTGGTGAATACTGGGTGCCACTTAGACTCCGCTTCCAGGTGTCGCTTACATCATCGCTCGTGGTGGTTCACTACCAGTGACCCTGACAGTAAGAGCCGGCGATGGATCCTGCAAGGTACCTCTGCCTCAACTAACTGACCTCACCACCATTGTGGCTCTCTAGTCTCAACAGATTTCTGAGCAGGGCCAGCAGATTAACCAGCTCTCCCCGAACTTGCAGCAGTTAATGGCCACCCTGCAGCAGCGACCCATTCCTGCAGCACCTACCACATTGTCTTCAACAGAACCCAGGCAGCGTTTGTCCATGCATACCAAGTATGATGGAAGTGCTCACTGCACATCGAGCTGATGCCTACAGAGAGGTTTAAGGTGTCATTCATTGCCAGCCTTCTCTCCAGGAAAGCTCTGGTATGGGTCATCCCCCTTTGGGACAGGAACATTCCGGTTACTGCCAACATCACTGCGTTCCTCACGGAATTCTGGTCTGTGTTTGTGGAACCAGCCTGAGCATCTTCTGCTGAAACTGTCCTGAACAAGGGGACTTGTCTGTTGGTGACTATGCGGTTCAATTCCGCACTCTAGAATTGGCCTTGGTCACCACCTTTAAAGAAGGACTGGCTAGTCAAATCAAAGATGTCCTGTCTGCATGGGACTTGCTGTCTTCTCTGAGTGACCTCATCTCCTTGGCCACTTGGATTGACATCCAGTTGTCAAAACGTCTGGAGAAGCAACGTCTTTAACAAGCACAGATCAACACCCAACAATTGCCCCGCTTGGCTCCAGTCTCTCAAAGACCACCACAGCCGTCCTCCTTGTCTGTTGCAGAGGAGGCCATGCAGGTGAATAGAGCTCATCTGACATCCCAAGAACGCTTCAGACGACAACAGGAGAATCCGTGTCTTTACTGTGCCAGCCCAGAGCAGTGCCTCGGGACTTGTCCACTCCTTCCACAGCGGCCGGGAAACACACGCACCTAGGGTTTCTGGGAGAAGCGTCCCTAGGTGAGAGCAAAGCTTCTCCACATCTGAATATCCCTGTTCTACTCAGCTCTGGGACAGGGAGCAAGTTTCAAGCTTCTGCCTTCCTGGATTGCGGCTCTGCAGGAAACTTCGTGGATGCTGCCCTGGTCTCCCAGCATCATCTTCCTGTGATCTGTCTTCAGAAGCCTCTGATCTCTTCTGTCAGTGGAAAAAAATTCTGTGATCTGGTCCGGTCCCGCACCGAGCCTCTATGTCTGCAAGTTGGGGCATTGCACAAAGAGAGATTGTCGTTATATGTGCTACCCCGGTCTACATCTTCCATCTTCTGGGTCTTCTGTCGTTGCAGCACCATGCACCTGTGCTAAATAGGCAGACTGGGGAAGTTCTTTGTTGGGGACCAGAATTCCAGTCTAGTGGCACTTTGTCCTGTGTTCACCATGTCTTCTCCGGTGTCCTCCAAGCCTCTGGAGTCTGGTGAGTCTCCTCGCTTCATATATGGACTCTGCCGATGTCTTCTCGGAGAAGCAAGCGGTGACTCTGCCGCCACTCCGTCCCTTAGACTGCCCTATAAACCTGTTGCCAGGTACATCTCCTTCACTGGGTCGAGTGTACCCACTTTCTGTGCCTGAGACTGCAACTAAGACAGCCTGTGTGAAGGAGAATCTACAGAAGGGGTTCATATGCAAGTCTAGAGATTCCCGGGCTACGCTAATTACTAACGGCGTTATCTTCTGGAAGGAGCTTGTCATCCGATCTGTATCTATACTGATCACAAAAATCTCCTGTATCTCCAGACCACCCAATTGACGACAGGCTCGTTGGTCCCTCTTCTTCTCTCACTTCAACTTCCAGATCCATTTCCGCCCAGCAGAGAAGAATGTCAAAGCTGATGCCCTCTCTCGTGCCCCTGATTTTATTGGGGGCAAACCAGCTCCTCGACAATTCCATCATCTGGGAGGTCACAGGCCGTTTCTCTAAAATGTCCCACTCTGTTCCTCTGCCTGGTCTGCTTTAAGCTCCTCGTCTTGCCAGCTTGTTCTTTCTCCACATCTTCCGGCTTTATGGACTTCCTCAGCACATTGTCTCGGACCATGGAGCCCAATTTGTTTCCAGGTTCTGGCGTTCCTTGTGGAACCAACTTCAAGTAAATCTAGACCTCTCTTCTGCCTATCATCTGCAGTCAAACAGGTAAGTGGAGAGAGTCAATCAGACTCTGGGCTGTTATCTATGGAATTTTGTTTCCGCTCGACAGGACGATTCTCCTATAATTCCCAGGACTCTGAATCTTTATTGTCTATGCATGATATCCACGCCCACTTCTTACTCTTTCCGTGCCTTCTGATGTTCCTGCCATGGAACACTTGATACAATACCTCAAGTCCATCTGGGAGCAAACTTGGTAGTCTCTATTTCGGACATCTGCCCGGACTAAAGCCCAGGCTGACAAGAAACACAGGCCTCTTCCAGTCTTCTCTCAAGGTGATAAAGCATGGCTGTCCTTTAGATATGTCTGGCTGAAGATTCCCAGCTACAAACTTTCCTGGGTCCATTCGAGGTGCTTAAGCACATTAACCCCATGGCTTACAAGTCTCGCCTTCCTCCCACCATGCGCATCCCAAACTCCTTCCACATCTCCCTTCTAAAGGCTTTTTATCCTGAATCGCTTTTTCGTCAAAACGCTCCTCCATCTCCTGAGGCTGATTCCACCGATGTCTGTGAAATAAAGGAGGTCAGGGACATGAAAACGGTGAGAGGGAAACATTTTTTTCTAATCGACTGATGAGGATTCAGGCCAGAGAAGAGAACTTGGGAGCCTGAAAACAACATTCTGAATCGTGGTGTTGTTCAAAGGTTCCTTCAGGCCAAGAAGAGGGGGGTACTGTCACAGGATGTGGGTCACAGGAGCACCAGTGGGCTCCCGTGTAGCGCAATCCAGGAGTCTTACCTCTCCATGCTCCAGCGGTGTCTCCTGTGCTCCAGTATGCACGCCCCTGCCTCCTAGGGCTCACATGTACCCACGATATTTAAAGGGCCAGCACACTACTAATTGGCGCTGACAGGCCACTGACCTGTGAGCCCTGCCGCATCTTTGTGCTTCATAGCCTTGTTGTGCTATGTCTTCAACTCCGATCTTGTGCCACCTGTCTTGACTTTTTGCCAGACTCCGATTCTGTACCTCGCCTTGGCCTCCGCAGAAAGTCCTACCCGCTTTGCGGTGGGCTCTGGTGAATGCCAGGTGCCACTTAGAGTCCACTCGCAGATGTCAGCCCAGGCTCATTTGTATAATTTTAAAGCCTTTTAAAAAAAAAAAAAAACAGTGGCGTAAGAAGCTTAAAGAAAATCACATCCTGTCAGAGGGGGCACGCGCCAGTATGTCAGTGTGCTTGATTTACAATCCTTTATCCTGGTGGTAGATGTCCTAAAATATCATAACCACCAGAAAGAAGGCGATCCATAAAGTTTACCGGGGTAACCCGGAAACAACCCATATCATGATCAATCATAACAATCCCTAATATAAACTAACATTTATTTGATATTTATACTGAATGGTAAACAGCAAAAAGAAAAACTCTGCTTTTCTCTTTTTTTTTTTTAAACATAAATCAACAGAGCAGTGGCCCAAAGGTGCCCTGTAATGTTATGAGCTAACACAAGGCACTTGAGGAGACCTGGTCCCTTGATTGCTGTGGGTTCATTAGGTGAGATCTCCCCACTGATCACAGACTTATACCCTAGCCTGTAGGTAGAAAGTAAGTTTAATTTGTGGGACAACCCCTTTAAATCTCATGAGAGGCCAAACTTTAAATGTGAAAACTCCATTGATACTACACTTGTTAGGTAGCATTAAGTGTTTATCAAGTTTATATAGTAACTTAAAGGGATGGTATAGCAATAATCACATAGGCAGATATGTTTTATTTAAAATGGTTGGCTTAAAGGGGTTTGCCCATGAAATAAAATAATCAAATTTTAATCCCCTAGTGATATTTACACAATAAAGATAATTTTTAATCCCTTACTTTAGAATTTTACTCAGTTTTATTGATGCTTTAGCTCCTATTACTCCCTAGGCTGGTCAGTGTAAAATTCCAGAGTGTGGGCGGGAACTTTCTAAGCAGACACTTCATGACTCCTCTACTGCTGTGAGTACAAGGTTTACATAAACTTTCATTTAGCTTCTGAATATTCACTAGTATCTGGCACATAGATATTCCTTATAGGATCTGAAGGCCCTTATAGGATCTGAAGGCCCACTATACCCACGCATATACAGAGAATAGACATATTTATATAGAGCTATAGATTTGTTATATTGAACAGTGTGCAAATTATATATACTTTTACTTTGTTCTCGTTTTTTCTCTTTGATATAACACAATGACTTATGTGTAAATAAAAAACTTTAATAAAAAGAATTGAGATGAGATGATGAGATCCATGAGATGCATATAACATTATAACATTCTCAGCTCTGCTACATCTCAGCTATATACACACACACATACTGACAGATCTTCCGTGCCTCCCTCATCCTCCCTCATCCTCCCCTGCATAAAGATCACATCTGTCTGTAGCTTGTAGCTTTAATCTCCTCACTGGAAGAAAGTCTCTGTGTGAGCTTATTGTTCAGAGAGCAGCTCAGTGCAGTGTCAGACAAAAGATCGTTGGGCCTAATTTAATAAGGGTCGCGCTGCTGACTTTTGTTTGCACCTTTTTCGGGGATTGCACGGTTTGGACAAATATTTAACAGGTGTCTGCACTGGGATTGTGTCGCACGCAATCGGATTGTGGGCTGGCTATCCTGCGACAGAAATCGGGGGGGGGGGGGGGGAGATGTGCCGTCAGACGATCCAACTGAGTGCGGGATTTAACTTTCAAATTGTGTCGCAAGACAATACACTTACATGCACCAGGAAGAAGAAGCTGAACTCTGTCGAACCTGAGCGGGGAAGCTACACTTGCAGGATATCGCAGCAGAGTGCATTATACACGGACAATGCACTTTCGGTGAACTACAGCAGACAGGTAAGTAAATGTGTCCCAATATGTCTTCCCGACCCTAAGGTCAGAAGATTAACAGTTGAAACCCAGGGCAACTGAAACTGTGTGTACCAGAGGTGATAGAGACAGTTTGGAATTATATCTGTGAAATTATGTATTTTTGTTAATAACTTTACATTTTTTAAAAATAACTTTGTTATCCTGAGCATATTTAAGGATCTTGTCTTCGTGGGAATATCCCTTTAACCCCTTAATGCCGCAGCCCTTTTTCGTTTTTTGCGTTTTCATTTTTCACTCCCCACCTTCAAAAATATATAACTTTTTTATTTTCCATGTACAGAGCTGTGTGACGGCTTATTTTCTGCTCAAACAAATTACACTTCAAAATGGTGGTATTTAATATTCCATGCCGTGTACTGGGAAGCGGGATAAAAATCCAAATGCAGTGACATTTGTGCCGTATTCTTGTGGGCTTGGATCTTACGATTCACTGTGCACCCAAATGACATGTCTACTTTTATTCTTGGGTCAGTACGATCACGGGGATACTAAATTTGTACAGGTTTTATAATGTTTTCATACATTTAAAAAAATTAAAACCTCCTGTACAAAATTTTTTTTTTGGGATTTAGCCTTCTTCTGGCGCTAATAACTTTTTTATACTTTGGTGTATAGAGCTTTGGGATGTTTAGTTTTTTGCAGATTTTGATGACGTTTACAATGTTATCATTTTTAGGACTGGGCGATATTTTGATCACTTTTTACAGAATTTTAAATTTTTTTTAAAATGGCAAAAAAGTGCCATTTTTTAATTTGGTCGCGATTCTCCATTATGGGGTTAAATGCAGTGAAAAAACATTACTATATTTTGATAGATCGGGCATTTTTGGACACAGCGATACCTAATGTGTTTTTGATTTGTACTGTTTATTTATATTTATATCAGTTCTAGGGAAAGGGGGGTGATTTGAGTTTTTAGGGTTATTTTATTATAATTTTTTTTAAAAAGTTTTTTTTAATTTTTACTATTTTTCATACTTCCTAGAGTACTTTAACCCTAGGTTGTCTGTACGATCCTATCATATACTGCCATACTACAGTAGTGTCGGGTCTTCGGAAGACCTGAGGCTACCATGGCGACGGATCGCCACTCACCGATGACGTCACGGGGAGCGACAATCCTGGGAAAGATGGCCGCCGGCGATCAGCGGGAAAACACCCACGATCGATGCTGGCACCAATCGCGGGTGTTACTGGTAAGCCTTTGCTGCAATATGCAGCAAAGACTTACCAGCTATGGAGAGGGCTCAGCCCGTGAGCCCTCTCCATGCACCTGCACCCGGCATGTGACGTAATACTACGTCACATGTCGGTAAGGTGTTAAAGCATAACCAAATTTTAATTGGAGAGTGATATTACAAATGCATGCCTGTATTGTTAGCTGGAGTGTGATTGGAGAGGTGCTACAACCTAACCAAGGGGAGTATAAAATCCTCTGCTGGGTGGAAGCACAGGGGTCAGAACAGAGAGTCAGACCGCATGTTCTGCCTCAGGGTTCAGTCACAGTGAAGAGAGAGACAGTGGGGCAGATTTATCAAGCTGTCTGAAAGTCAGAATATTTCTAGTTGCCCATGGCAACCAATCACAGCTCCCCTTTAAAATATTCATGAGCATTGTTAGCTGGAGTGTGATTGGAGAGGTGCTACAACCTAACCAAGGAGAGTATAAAATCCTCTGCTGGGTGGAAGCACATGGGTCAGAACAGAGAGTCAGACCGCATGTTCTGCCTCAGGGTTCAGTCACAGTGAAGAGAGAGACAGTGGGGCAGATTTATCAAGCTGTCTGAAAGTCAGAATATTTCTAGTTGCCCATGGCAACCAATCACAGCTCCCCTTTAAAATATTCATGAGCACTAGTAAAATGAAAGCTGAGCTGTGAGTGGTTGCCATGGGCAACTAGAAATATTCTGACTTTCAGACAGCTTGATAAATCTGCCCCAGTGTGTGCAGCACACCTTCAGTGCTGCCACAGAACCTGATCCCAGGAACTGATAGTGCTTCACTTGGAGTGAGTCAGGAGATTCTCGCCCAGAGCTGCAGCTTTTACAATTTGGACACAGCTCCACCTCAACTATCCCAGCCTGCATCTACTATCAGGCTGGTGCACCATTTCTGTGGACCACTCTCCATAACTACTTTAGTAATCCAAATTTGCTGTGTTATCGTTTGGCAGTTGCCTGCTGTCTGAAGTTCAATAAAGAACTGTAAGTTTATTTACACAACATTGCCCCCATCTGATCCTTGGATACAGCGGGCTCCCCAATATATTACCCAGGGTCTCAAGGGTTGCCCCAGGGAGAAACCAGTACATTAGCCTCTCCCTCCTTATTTCTTGCACACACCACCTGCTGGAGACCTGCCAGGCTGTAGGACAGCCCTCCGGTCCCCATACCAAGCACTGTGACAACAGCGTGCCCTAGGCCACAATAGCCAAGCACTCCGGTATTCTGAGCCCCAGCTGCTGGAAAAGGCTAGGCCCCGGTGGGGGATGTTGCACCTCTTTAGACCACGGGTGTCAAACAATTTGTGCTAGTCTGGAGTGCAGCATATGGGCAAGGTACTGTAGAAGCAGCAGTCTGGGGAGATTGATATTACCACAGAATTTATCTACAGAAAATTGTGTACTGTCTTTAAGAAACAATAAAGAAAAGGATATCATTCATTAATGTGACATTTTCACCATGTGTGAGAATCTCAGCATATCCTTATGCAGATGCATCATCAGTGCATGCTTTTTTTGGATTTCAAGTTTTATAACTTTTAATTTGCCAGGTTTGAGTCTGGGGTTGATCTCCAACTGATCAGGGCACCTCTGCTATGTACCACAGCAGCACCCCAGACTGCCAAGAAGGGAAGACACAAAAAAGGTGCAGGGTGTGCTCCAAAAAAGGCATTCGAAAGGACACAATTTACCATTGTGAAGCATGCCCAGAAAAACCAGGATTATGTATAAAGAGTACTTCCAAATTTATCACACATCCCTGGACCTTTAGATGTAGATTTTACCTTGATTTACTATGCACAGCTTATACATCATGCCGCCTGCCGTGTGCCCAGCCTGTAGATTATTGCCTCATATGGGGTATTGCCGTACCTGGGAGAACACACATCATGATTTTTTTGGTGTTTGTCTCCCATGGAAGTAGCTGGGCACAATAAGACATAATGGATCTTATTTACTATGCACTATCCATTATGCAATTTATTGGGGTCCAGGGGTATAGTTAAAATGTTAACTATACCCCTGAATTAATTCATGGAGGGGTGTTGTTTCCAAAACAGGGTCAGTTCTTAGGGGTTTCTACTGTTATGGAAATATAAAGAAGACAAGTGGTTTCTACAAAAAAAAAATTATATGACCTTTTGTCTAAAAAGTAGAACATTTGAAACTTTGAAAATTGTATATGTTAAAGTGTTGAAAAGTTATTACCACAGGAAGAAACACTCGTCAATTTTTTTAAAAAAGGACTGAGCCTTAATGTTCAAACAGGCTGCGTCCTGAAGGGGTTACAGTAAATTAAAAATAGTTAAGAGGTGGTATGTATTGAAAAATCACAGCTGAATAGGGACATGGTAATGTTAGTTTGGGTATGTTAGTTTAGCGCCATTAAACCTGGTGAGGGGTTCCCTTCTATTTGTGCCTCTTTTATTTTTTCAGATTTCTTTTTTACTAAGGCTGATTAATGATTGATAAAGATATCTTATTCATTTATTTAGATAGTAAGAACAACGTCAGGTTAGGTAATAAAAAGTCTTTTACTACTTGTTTGTTATGCTATAAGTGAAAACATAGTCAATAATAAAAATATGATTATGATCTTTACGCTATTCATAAATATATAGCCAACAGCTATTTCTTTGCATTCTTCCACACACATATCAAGAGGTTCTGGCAAAAGCCTCTCCTCATTTAGAGCACATGTTCATTCAGAAAAGCAGTGTAAGGAGGCCTCAAGTCATATTTGTATTAACTAGAGATGGGCGAATTTGTTGAAATTCGGTTCCACCCGATTCACCAAATTTTTAGAAAAAATTAGATTCGAACCGAATCAGGTATTTCCTGGCTGCAGAGAGCCTGTAGGGTGTTGTAGAACGTTGTGCCATGTTTAAATATACATTGGGAGCGTGGTTTGGTCTTCAAACAATTCTGTTTTTAGTATGACACACACATGACAGCCACGGCTCTTAGAATCGCTTCACTCTTCAATTCCATGGGCACTCACAGGGGCCAAATTCACCAAATAAGCAGCAGGAACACAGCCTGACAAGGTAACTTCTGTGCCAGCTGAAAAGTACTGAGCTGAACTGAGCTGAGGGCCAAGATCCCACTATAACATCAAAGAGGGCACTCTTTTTCAACTGACATCAGATGATTCCATAGATTACGACAGAACCTGTTCTGTTAAACGCGGATACATGTAGAAACCCCCCAAAAGAGTGGAGAGGGTGTCGGCAGTAATTTTGCATTGACGTCACTGATCATTTTGCCCTTCATTTCATCAGTCAGTGTTTGCTTTCAATCGGTCAGTAATCCATCAGTATTGCGAAAGCCAAAAACAAACAGGAGTTGATCCAGAACTGATGACGAGTAAATGGGATATTTGATGACGAGTAAATGGGATATTTGCATGTCCTCTGTGTTCTGTATCCACTGCTGCTTCTGGCTATCAATCATGAAGCTTTTCATTCCTTCTGACAGATGAAATGAAGGGGAAAACCAAACATAGTGGCAACGTCATAGAGTGGTGGAGGGGGAAAGCAGCAACAATCACAGAGTGTGGAGGTGGCAGCAACACAGTAAGCCACAGTGTGGCACAATGATAGAACGTGGAGGTGGCAGCAGCAGCAGGAGGTCAGAGAGTGGCCCGATGACAAATTCTGGAGGTGGCAGCAACGTAGTAGGCCACAGTGTGGCACAATGATAGAGTGTGGAGGTGCCAGCAGCGCACAATGACAGAGTTTGAAACTTGAAATGAATTCGAAGTTTGACATTTTTAATTTAAATTTGAATTTGAAGATTAGAGACGCCACATGCATCATTCATTATAATTTCCCTGAAAATATTATGTCTTTGCCAAAAAAGATCTGAAATTTGGGGTATACAGCTCCCCCAAAATGGACACCCTGGACTTGGAGCAAGAATCACTCCAGCAACTATGTGGATTGTACACCAATTTCTTGCTATTAACCTCAGCAACAAAAAGAGCTGCAATTTGGGGTATACAGATCCCACAAAACGGACACCCTGTAATTGGAGCAAAAATCACTCCAGAAACTAAGTGGATTTTACACAGATTTCTTCCTATTCACTTCAGCAACAAAAAAACTGCAATTTGGGGTATACAGATCCCCCAAAATGGACATCCTGGGATTGGAGCAGAAATGACTACAGAAACTATGTGGATTTTACACAGATTTCTTCCTATTCACTTCAGCAACAAAAAAGAACTTCTATTTGAGGTATACAGATCCCCAAAATGGACACCCTGGGATTGGAGCAGAAATCGCTACAGCACAGTACAGTCTGTGTGACATCACATAAGCCTGACGGTCGCTGATTGGCTTACATGTCATTGAGGGTGTTCCTTTCTCCTTCCCAGAGTTCTCTGCCCCACGTAACACATTGTGCTCACGCCCATTAAGCTATAAAGGGTGGGGGGGGGCTTCGTTTCCACGAATCACCGTAAACTTCAGATTCGTGACGTATCGAATTTTCCCTGAAATTCGGACCGAATTCCACTTCATTCGAATCGATTCGCCTATCTCTAGTATTAACCAAATGCTCATGCTTTGAATAGAAAGAGGGAAGGAAGACATCTTTTAAAATATGACTGCACTTTATGCTGTTCTCCTTTGCTGCCTTCTGTCGGGGAAGAGTTGGGAGGCATTCCTACACTGTAGACGCTAGTCCGCTGCCCCTGAAATCAGCCCGGTTACCTGAAACCAGCGGTGTGTATGACCAGATTTAGTATAAACTCTGTTGTGATGGGTGAAATATACTGCACTGTAGGTACTAGTCAAACCAGGGCTAATTTTTCTTGAAGTCCTATCTGAGCAGTGCATTAGCAAAATTTTTGGGATTGTTTTGATATCATATATACTTGTATGTCAGCCCTGTACTCTGAGCTACTTGCTGAGAGTTGTTTTTATACTTTACCAGGTGAAACTGCTGTACATTCAAGAGAACAAACTACTGCATTTTCCAAAGGTCATGCACTGCCATGATAGAATTTTAAGAAAATAGGGGTAAGTAGATTATCATACCTTTCACAAAATTTACTGAGTAATTATATATATAAAAAAGTGAAATTTAATGAAGTCTATCCAAGACCAGAAAATGTCTAATATTTATACTAAAGGGATATAAGTAAATAGGATAGCCTACCCTACATATACACAAACTGTAAACTGCCATATGGCTAGTAAAAGTCCAAATTTATATTATCCTATCCCATTGTTATAAAAAATTTCACTAAAAATTAAATAAAAATACAAAAATAAAAAAACTTCATAATTCTGGATCAGTTGCCAAGACAACCTGGAGGCTTCACAAGACTTCAGGACCTGTCATTGCTGCAGATCTGTAACAGTGTGCCAGTGACACAATTTTACAGATATTTAGCAAATTCTCTATATTTTTGCAATACAGTAGTATTGCAGTATATGGCAGTAGCAAACAGACTCCTTTGGGTTAAAGAACCCAAATGAAAAATAGTAAAAACAATATCAAAAAGTTAAACATGTTAGTTTCATTACCTTGCAAAAGTCCCGATCTATCAAAATCAAATATCCGACACTACACTCTTTCTCCATTTTGCAACACATACATTTCTTTATAAAAAGTAATCAGAAAGTCATACAGTCCCCAAATAGTAGCAATGAAAATGTCAGCACATTATGCAAAATGTGACACCTTACACAGCTCTGTACACCAAAGTATGAAAACATTAGTAGCATCAGAAGGATGGAAAAAATATTTTTAACAGAAGATTTTCATTTGTTTAAAATGTATAAATTTAGTATCCCTGTGATAGTACTGACTCAAATAACAAAGGAGATGTCTCATTTGGAGTGCACAGTGAAAGCCTACAAGAAAATGGTAAAAATGAATTTTTTTTGCCAATTTCGCTGCATTTGGATTTTTTTCTGCTTCCAGTACATGCTATGGAATATTAAATACCATCACTATAAAGTGTCATTTGGTACACAGAAAACAAACCCTCACACAGCTCTAGACACAGAAAAAAGTTATAGATTTTTGAAGTCGGGGGGGGGGGGGGGGGGGGAATGGGGTTTGATGCAATTTTGGAACTTTTTTTGCAAAAATCGAACTGGTAAATGGTTGTATGAATGTTAATTTACAAATATTATATATATGGGACATCTGATACCTCTTTACACCATGGATGTTAAACAATTTGTCCGGTTGCCTTGTGTTATCTGGCCCATCTCTCTTTCGCTATGCTGTGCTCAAGACTAGCAAAGTACTTGGATACTCACCTTACCTTACCCCCCCATAGAAGTAGCAGTCTTCTCTTCTCCTGTGTACAATAGCTCTACATGCCGGCACACGTTACAGACAGGAATAAATAAGACAGCACACAGGAGTACAGAAGACTTCTTCTTTGAGGGAGTGAGGATAGGTGAGTAAATTTGAGGGTACTTGAGCTTCAGTCAGTGGCACTGTGAGGGAACTCTACCTGGTGTGTGGGGCAGCCTTGCTGGTGTGGGGGCACTCTGGCTGGCATGCTGGCTTAGTGAGGGAATTATGGCTGGCCTGGCTAGTGTGGGGGCACTCTGGCTGACATGGGAGGCACTGTGAGGGCACTCTGGCGACACTCTGGCTGGTGTCGGGGTCTCTCTGGCAGGTGTGGGGGCACTCTGGCTTCCATGAATGCACTGTGGGGGAGCTTTGGCTGGCGTGGGGGACACTCTAGCTGCCGTGGGAGGCACTTACTGTTTGCTACTGTGTGGGGACACTGTGACTTTTGGCTACTGTGTGGAGACATGTTGAGTACCAGCTACTGTACATATTGACCATGCTGGTGTCTCTGATTATTTTTAACAAACATATTTTAGAAAACACAGTATTTCTGCCAAAAGCATATTCATATTGTGAAACACCCTTTAATGTTTTGCTTACCACATGTGCAACCTGGATAGTGCAATTTGCAAATTACAGTATCATTTTACATAATTGATATATTAGATGTCAGCATAAATAACTCTTTAGAATCTGAATTTACATATGCCCTTCAAGTAAAAACATGAAATAAATAGGATGGGAATGAAAGAAAGCCAGATTTCCTCATATTGTGCCATAATGTAATATTTTATCATCATAGCTTCTATGTTAGTAAACTTTGATGTTTATAGGGTTATAATCTTGGTTTCTTCTGGGATTTCTCCTTATAGTTTTGGTTTTCTTTCCACGGCATAGATTTTTACTATCTTATATTGGGGCACATTTACATACACGGGCACTGGAGTTCACTGCTTCGTGCGGCTATTGACTAATATCGCGAGCCTGAAATCATGAATGTGTCGCTTCCCCGCTCAGGTCTGACAGAGTTCACCTTATGTGGTGCATTTTAAACAGAGGGCTTGCAACACAATTTAAACCCTTCCCGACATGTGACGTAATAGTACGTCACATGTCGGGTCCTGGTACATGGAGAGGGCTCGCAGGCCGAGCCATCTCCATAACCGGTAAGTCTTTGCTGCATATTGCAGCAAAGAGTTATCGGTAACACCCGCGATCTGTGCGGGCGCCGCCATCTTTCTGAGGATCGTCGCTCCCCGTGAAGTCATCGGGGAGCGGCGATCCGTCGCCATGGTAGCTTCAGGTCACCGATCCGTCACCAAGCTACTTCGGGTTAACCCATCAGCACATTGTAATGTATGAGTAGTAAAATCCCCATATACTGCTATACTGTAGTATGGCAGTATATGATAGGATCGCACAGACACCCTAGGGTTAAAGTACCCTAGGGAGTCTGAAAAATAGCAAAAAAAAAATATATATAATAAAAAAACCTAAAAATTCAAATCACCCCCCCTTTCCCTAGAACTGATATAAATATAAATAAACAGTAAAAATCATAAACACATTAGGTATCACCGCGTCCGAAAATGCCCAAACTATCAAAATATGATAAAGTTTTTTCAATGCGTTTAACCCCGTAACGGAAAATCGTGCCCAAAGTGGAAAATGGCACTTTTTTGCCATTTAAAAACATTTTTGAAATTCTATAAAAAGTGATCAAAAGGTCGTACAGTCCTAAAAATGATAACATTGTAAACATCACCAAAATCCGGAAAAAATCGGCACCACCCACAGCTCCATACACCAAAGTATGAAAAAGTTATTAGTGCCAGAAAATGGCAAAATCCCCCAAAATCAGTCCGAATCAGTCGGGATAACTATTCTCAAGACAGAGCAGAAGATTGACACTGCACTCTATTTTTAGAATACACAACTCTACTACAAGTACACAACAGAACCCTTGATAAATGTAGTGCATGGCATTCATGATGTCAATGAGGGATAATTTCAAAGTCCTGTGGAAAATGAGCATCTTTAGAAGTGGGCAAACTGGCTTCAACAAATAGAGACCAAGGACACAAACAAGGTTTACCTGTACTTTATTGAAAATCCAAAACTAAAAATCAGCCTCACTTCAGCACAATAGAAAACAAAAACTGCTCAGCCGAGCTCTAACTAAACAAAAGTCAACAACATTACACTAAAAAAGAAAGCTTACAGGAAAAGAAAGCAATGGCTACATCTGACAGTATTTGGGGGCCCAGGATACATATGTCTGCTCTTCCATCCCAGGTTCTTTTGAAGGCCTCACTCTTCACTATTTGTGTTTTTGCTGTGCACTATATTAGTTTACCCATTAATTGCATGTGTGCTACAATGCTGCTGTTCCCTGCTTGGGTTAAAACCCACAAACTGTGGTGGTACATGCGGACCTCGCCTACTAGTTAATTAATGCATGGACTAATTCCAGAACTGGGAGTGGGAGGGATTTCTGCATTCTTTTAAACTTTTTGATTGGAAATGAGGAAATAATATAGGCCGGTGCGCCTTATATATGAACTTATACAGAAATGTACTACAGACAAGATGTACTGTACATTTACCAGTGTTTAATAGCTCCATCCCCAGAAATTTCCTGCACCTTCCCACACAGTATACAGGGTCCCTAGCTCCTGAAGTGCCCTGGAACCACAACTAACATTGTGCCCATCCTGCCCTCCCCTAGCAGGGAGAGACCGGAGCTGCCATAGTGCACGCTGAAGACAAGTTTCCCGGGAAGTGTAGCTGGCTTGTACTGTGCACAGGTCTGCCACCTGCTGGTCATTTTTAGCTACTGCATTTGATCCTGCGCCTTATACTCCAGTGCGCCTTATATATGAACCTAGATGTCTTAGCAGGCATTTATTATAGGTGCACCTTATAGTCCGGTGCACCTTATAGGCCGAAAAATACGGTAATATTGCATACACTATAATGATTTTTGTTCACCATCATTATGTAGGTATTTGATTATGTGCAGTAAGATACATGTCACACACTATATTATTTTTAATTGACTAGGATAGACAAGGCTTACTGTGGATAACATATTTCTCTTAACATTTTTGGTTCATTTTAGTCCATATATATACTTATATTATGAATTGCTGTTTTCATTTTGTCATGCGTCGATTCTGGGCACTATTCCCAAATCTAAAAATGTAATTCTTATTTACTTTACATTCTTTACTTTGCCCTTGTGCAATATCTTGTTTTTCAATGTGACTTTTAGTGAGTATACTTTCTCATTTTAGAGCAGTTGGGCACCTTATATAATATACTCGAGTATAAGCCGACCCGAGTATAAGCTGAGGCCGCTAATTTTACCACAAAAAACTGGGAAAACCTATTGACTGGAGTATAAGCCGAGGGTGGGAAATGCATTGGTCACAGCCTCCCCAGTATATAGCCTGCCAGCCCCCTGGAGTATATAGCCAGCCCCCTGGAGTATATAGCCAGCCCCTTCCCCAGTGTATATAGCCAGCCCCCTGGAGTATATAGCCAGCCCCTTCCCCAGTGTATATAACCTGCCAGCCCCTGCCCCAGTGTTTATAGCCTGCCAGCCCCTGCCCCAGTGTATATAGCCCGCCAGCCCCTGCCCCAGTGTATATAGCCTTTCAGACCCTGTCCCGAAGTATATAGCCTGCCAGCCCCTGCCCCAGTGTATATAGCCCGCCAGCCCCTGTCCCAGTGTATATAGCCTCTCAGCCCCTGTCCCAAAGTATATAGCCTGCTAGCCCCTGCCTCAGTGTATACAGCCTGCCAGCCTCTGCCCCAGTGTATATAGCCGCCAGCCCCTGCACCAGTATGCAGCCGGCCTCCCCGCCAGTTGTTTAAAAAAAAAATCAAAACTCAAATTTCTGTCGGCCCCGTAGGTCTTCTGTGTGATCCGGCTGCAATGGTATTGTGTGTGTCGGCAGCCGGCACCACTCTGATGTCAGCTGTGGCGGCTGACGTCATAACTGTGCGCTGCACGGACCTGCAGCCACTGCCAGATTGCACAGAAGACCTACGGGGCCGCCAGAAAGGTGACTTTTGATTTATTAATTTTTTTACTAGAGTAAACACATTTACACATTTATACTCGAGTATATACGTTACTCATTTGTTGAAATATTTAGCATCTCATATATTTTCTTGATGTATCCTGAATTTATTTTATCAGCAAATGTGATAATTGTAATATCCTTTGTGGTAAATTAATGTCTTTTGTATCTGGGTAGTAATCCCATTCGTATTCCTGTATTTTGAACATGTGCATTATTAAATCTCTATTAGGCGTAACGGTTACCATAAGGATATTTACGGGTTGTGATGTTGCAGTTTGCTTCAATACTTTCAGTTATGCGCATATTGTTTTGGAATATTTCTCTACCACACTTCACTGTGTCTTATTTTGAGCATGCTGGCAGAACAGGGAAACTTATTAGGAGTAACATAAATTAGGTCACACATCGTACTTTCATCACTTACCGCACAGGAATACGCTTAAGGTCTACCCTCTTCTCCTCGCCTCCCTGCATTTGACTTAAACTGGACATATCACTCACTACAACTGTTTTTTTTAGAGAGGTTTTTTACTGCAGGTATTTTCAGGCTGGATTCAGCTCCATTTTGGAATTTCATATTTTTTTTATTGCAGCTGTTTACCACTGTGGGCACGAGTCCAATTTAGTCCCAGCCTTAGTGTTTTCTGTATATATGTTGAATAAATATTGATATTTATGTGGTTCAAATTGTAATTGTAATTCCTAACTAAGAGATTGAGATTGCTGCTGACACTGATCCCCAAAGTTTCAAATAGAGGGGACAAGGAACAGCCCTGCCTCCTACCTCTATGTAACTCAAAAGGTCCTGTTAAAGAAACCTACCACTTAAAAGTGGTAGGTTTTATACACATATACATGGCACCAGCTCAGGGTGAGCTGGTGCCAGAGCATATTTTTGTTAGGGGAACAAAGCCCTATTGCAGATTTATAATTATATTACCATGTGTGTGCGCCGGATTCTAAAGTGCTCGAGAGCCGGTGACGTCACAGAACTCTCGCAACGTGCGCCTGCGCAACTTAGCATGGGGAAACAGGCTGTGTAAGTTGCGCAGGCGCGCGTGTACCAGAGGCTCGGTGACGTCACCGGCTCTCGAGCACTTTAGAATCCGGCGACACATGGTGCGCCTGCCACAAGTGCGGTTGCACGAGTTATAAGTAATAACTTATAAATCTGCGATAGGGGCTTGTTCCCTACAAAAATTATGTCTGCATTGCTAACCTGAGCTGGTGCCATGTATATGTGTATAAAACCTACCACTTTAAAGTGGTAGGTTTCCTTTAACTCCTGTCCTGATTCTAGTACCCGGGTTAGAAATTAATAATTTAATCCACCACACAAGGTTCTTATCAAAAACAAAAAAGCTTCTAGAGGAAAATCCACTCCACGCTGTCAATTTTTCCCTATGGCCCAACCTAATCCCTGCAAATACCTTTTTTAAAATTTTTTATTATATGGCTCTCCAGAATGAATCGACTTTGGTCTACGTGAACAAGTTCAGCAGGGGCATAATTATCGCCTGGAGTACTACCGGGCCCCTAGAAGAGAAGGGCCCGAGCCATGCCTGTCACATCTGCTTAGCATGCAGCTGTATATCAACCTGTGACAGCCGAGACAGAGCAGGAAGTGATATACCGAGACAGAGCAGGAAGTGATATACACTGACACTTCCTGCTCTGTCAATGTTGGCGAGACAACAAGATGGACCATTGTTGAGTCCTTCACTGTTGAGCGTTGTATGGGCAAAGAAGAGGGAGTTGGAGGAGTTGGAGGATTAAATGACAGTCAGGCCAGTGAGGGGAGTGAATTCTTACGCGTTGGTACTCTGCTCATATGCAGATTTCATGCTAGGCTGCCTATCCGTGACCCTCGCGTTCAAAAAGATTATCCAGCACCGATACTGGGTGTTCACTCTCCTGGACCCACTGTACAAGCAAAATCTTCCACTCTCATCCCTGGAGAGGAAAGAGTGTGAGAATGCATGAATACCAGCAGGCCCTGGTGCACAAGCTGAAACAGTATTTCCCTTCTGACAGGCGCTAGCGCCGAGTGCGTAGTTCTGCGGGACAGTACGGGAGAGTAGCGAGCATGCAGCTTGTACAGCACTGGCAGGGTACGCTTTACACAGGCTTTTGCCACTTATTTCACCCCAGCAAGACACTGTCTCTGTCCCCAGTCTCCGGCAGGTAGGGCTGATCTTTAACGAAAGATGGGTGGGAGTACGTAGCTGACTCATACCATCGTCCTAAATTGATCACACAGCTCCCTACAACTACTGGGTTTCAAAAGCTGGACATGTGGCAAAACTGGGCTGTACCCTTGAGGTTCTTGGCCTGCCCTGCCGCTAGCGTCTTGTCAAGCGGGTTTTCAGTGCAGCTGGTGGCATCATCACCGATACGTACACGCTTCGACTGACAGCGCTGACAGGCTGACGCTTATCAAGATAATAAGCCTGGATTTCTCCTATTTCCAATCTCCACCAGTGAAGGAAGCTCAACCTGAATAATTTATCCACTCCTCCTCCTCCTCATTTTTCCTCCTTCTCCTCCTCTTTGTAACAGTAACAAAGGAACTGGCTATTTTTTACAGGGCCCACTGGCTCTAGCTATAGTACTTTATGCATTTAATTTTTATGGAGGGCCACCGACCCGTCCCTGTTTTAAAAATTTTTGGGAGTGGCCACATCACAGCACTCAATCTATCAATTTTTCTGGAGGGCCACCTACCTGCTCCTCTGGTTTGAAAACTTTTTTGGACTGCCACATACAGCCTCAATCTATTCCATTTTTATGAGGGCCACCTACCTGCTCCACTGGTTGAAAACTTTTTTGGACTGCCACATACAGGCACTCAATCTATTCCATTTTTCTGGAGGGCCACTACCTGCTCCTCTGTTTGAAAACTTTTTTTGGGACTGCCACATACAGGCACTCAATCTATCCATTTTTAGGAGGCCACCTACCGCTCCTCTGGTTTGAAACGTTTTGGACTGCCCATACAGCCTCAATCTATTCCTTTTATGAGGGCCACACCACTCTCTCCTCTGGTTTGAAAACTTTTTTGGCTGCCACATACAGGCACTCAATCTATTCCATTTTATGGAGGGCCACCTACCGGCTCCTTCTGGTTTGAAAACTTTTGTTGGACTGCCACATAACAGGCACTCATTTTTCCCCCTTTAAATTTTTTTTTTTTTTTTTTGTGCCCCCAATCCCAGTCAAATTTTTTTCCATTTTTTCTGGAAGGCCACCTACCTGCTCCTCTCTGGTTTAAATTTTTTTTGACCTGCACATACAGGCACTCAATCTATTCCATTTTTATGGAGGGCCACCTACCGCTCCTCGGTTTGAAAAACTTTTTGACTGCCACAATACAGGCACTCAATCTGATCATTTTTCTGGAGGCACCTACCTGTCCCTGGTTGTTTAAAACTTTTTTGACTGCCACATACAGGCACTAATCTATTCCATTTTCTGGAGGGCCACCTACCATGTCTCCTCTGGTTTGAAAACTTTTTTGACTACATACAGCACTATCCAAATTGAATTGTCTCATAGCCCCCACACGTTGTCTCCATTGCACCAAACCCTCCATCTCCTATAGTGCCGCCAACCGTCCCGCTTTATAAACAGGTGGTGTCACGCCGAATTTGGGTTGTTTACTGATTCCACACAAAGTTGTTAACTTTGTGCCACCCTGCTGGGTTATCCACAAAATACACTGGCAAACTTTTACCATTTACGATATTATTTCAGCGCTTCTGTGCGCATCTGTTTACATTCCCCTCACCCGCCATATCCTAAACTTATAAAAGCTACTACACTGATCTTATACAAAAGTTCTTAGAAGTGCTGTTGTGGGAGTAGCCTAGAGACAGGGGCTTGATGGCGAAAGCTCCTGGCAGCGGAAAGCCCACTCCATGCCCAAGAACCAAGACTAACATATTTTTAACTGCAGCACCTTTCAATCTACTACTGTCACTGCCTCCATACATGGCCGCCTTATCAAACGTGGCTGTGTCAGGCAGAATTTGGGTTTTTCATGGCTTCCACAACAAACTTGTTACTTTGGTCGCCACCCTTGCTGTGGTATATCCTCAAAATATACTGGCAAACTTTTACCATTACGGATATTATTTCATCAGCGCTCTTGCGCATCTGTTTACATTCCCCCACCCACCCCCATATCCTAAACTTATAAGACGCTACTACACTTGATCTATACAAAGTTCTTAGAGTGCGTTTGGGGAGTAGCCTAGAGACAGGGGCTTGGATTGGCGAAAGCTCGTCTGGCACGGGAGCGCCAGCTACATGCCAAGACCAACTAACTAGTTGTAAAACTGCAGCACCTTTAATCTACTACTATTTCACTGCCTCCATACTGGCCGCCTTATCAAACGTTCTGTGTCAGGCAGAATTTGTGGGTTGTTTTCCTGGCTTCCACAACAAACTCGTTTAACTTTGCGCCACCCTGCTGTGTATCCTCAAAATATACTGGCAAACTTTTACCATTTACGGATTTATTTCGCGCTTCTTGCGCATCTGTTTACATCCCCCTCACCCGCCATATTCCAACTTATAAGAACGCTACTACACTTAACTTGGTGCAGCTGGACCGAGTCGACCCCTGGGGCTTGTCAATACTGCCGACGCAGGATTGCGGGGCCTACCTCGGTCCGGTTTTCAGCCTACTATGCCTCCTCCTCCTCCCACCCCTCCTCCACCTCCTCCTCCTCCTCCTCCAATACCATCCTGGGCATGGCGCCATCATTGGTAGCTTCTAGGCACAGCAGCAGTGCCGCGTCGAACGACGCAGGCGTGCTCAAACTGCTGATCCTAGGTGATAAAGGCACACCGCCCAAGAGCTATTACAGTGCATTCCGCTCAATTTGTTACTTTGTCGCCACCGTGCTGTGTAAGCCACAAAATATCTGGAAAACTTTTTCATTTACGGATATTATTTCACGCTCTGCGCAGATTGTACTTCCCCTCACCCGCCATATCCCAACTTATAAGAACGCAACTACACTTGATCTCTAGTACAAGGTTCTTAGAAGTGCGTTTGGGAGTAGACCTAGAGACAGGGGCTTGGATTGGCAAAGCTCGCCTGGCACGGAGCGCCAGCTCCATGCCAGAACCAACTAACATAGTTTTAACGCAGCCCCTTTAATCTACTACTAGTTCACTGCCTCCATACATGCCGCCTATCCACGTGCTGGTCAGGCAGAATTTGGGTTGTTTTCTGGCTCCACAACAAACTTGTTAACTTTGTCGCCACCCTGCTGTGTATCCTCAAAATATACTGCAAACTTTTACCATTTATACGGATGTTATTATCACGCTTCTTGCGCATCTGTTTACATCCCCTCACCCGCCATATCCTAAACTTATAAGACGCTACTACACTTGATCTTATACAAAAGGTTCTTAGAAGTGCTGTTTGGGGAGTAGCCTAAGCCAGGGCTTGGATTGGCGAAAGCTCGTCTGGCAGTGCGGAGCGCCAGCTCCATGCAAGAACAACTAACATAGTTTTTAACTGCAGCACCTTTAATCTACTACTAGTTCACTGCCTCCATACATGGCCGCCTTATCAACGGCGTGTCAGGCAATTTTGGGTTGTTTTCAGGGCTTCACAACAAAACTTGTTAACTTTTCGCCACCCTGCTTTGTAATCCTCAAATATATCTGGCAAACTTTTACCATTTACGGATATTATTCAGCGCTTCTTGCGCATCTTTTTTACATTCCCCAACCCACCATATTCCAAACTTAAAGAACGCTCTACACTTAACTTGGGTGCAGGCTGGGACCGATCTGACCCTGGGGCTGGTCATATCTGCGACGCAGAGGATTGGGGGCCTACCCTCGTCCAGGGTGTTCAGGCCTACTATGCCCCCTCCTCCCACCCCTCCTCCACCTCCTCCCCTCCTCCTCCGAATACCATCCGTGGGCATGGCCGCCATCAGTCGGTACTCTAGGCACGCAGCATGCCGTCGCTAAGCGCCAGCAGGCGGGGCCAATAACTGCTGAGCCTAGGTATAAAGGGCACACCGCCAAGAGCTATTACAAGGCATCCGCATCAAACTTGTTAACTTTGTCGCCACCGGGCTGTGTAAGCCACAAAATTACTGGAGAAACTTTTTTCCTTACGGATTTTATTTCAGCGTCTTCTTGCGCATTTGTTACATTCCCTCACCCGCCATATCCAACTTATAAGAACGCTACTACCATGATCTTATACAAAAGGGTCTTAGAAGTGCTGTTTGGGGAGTAAGCCTAGAGACAGGGCTTGGATTGGCAAAACTCGCCTGGCAGCGGAGCGCCAGCTCCTAGCCAAGATCCACTAACATAGTTTTAACTGCAGCACCTTAATCTATACTATTACTGCCTCCATACATGGTCCCCTTATCAACGAGCTGTGTCAGGCAGATTGGATGTTTTCATGGCTTCCATTTAACTATTGTCGCCACGCTGCTGTGTAATCCAAAAATATACTGGCAAAACTTTTATCATGTACCGATATGATTTGAGCCTTCTTGCTCACCTCCTTTGGTTCCCCTGCACCCCATTGGTTTGAAGCCTGAGTCCTTTGGGAATGGTTGCCAGCCACTCTCTAGGCCTGCCGCTGCTGCCGCTGCCTCTGATGCCGTCCCCTATAGTGTCAGGGTCAATTATTGGATGGTTTTAGATGCTATCTAGCCTCATCGGTACATCTGTCATGGCCATGCTGTTGCCCATATTTTTGGCAAATGGTGCGATTAAGCAGCCTCAGAGGCATCCATGCATGCTGCCCCTGACTGTTTCCTGCCATTTCCGGGGTGTTTCCATCTTTCTGAGGTTCCCAGGTTTGGCCAAGCTTCCTGTGCGAGCCTTGGTCCCCTGGAAAAATGCATCGGGAAAAGTTCGCCTCGAATAACGAGTACCCGAGCATTTTAGTGCTCGCCATCTCATTTATTGTGTATATTCATTACTGCAATATTATAGTATTGTACAGGTATGTATCAAGTTTCTTAATAAGGTGTGTCAGTGGCCGTAACTAGGAATAGTGGCCCCATAGCAAATTTTTGGCTGGGCCCCCTCCAACCATAGGTCCTCAGTGTTACATGGGTTTCCACTATCTTTTCTATAATGGAGGTAATAACGACACTGGCAGTAGATGAATCGCTGCAGAAGGTTTCCTTTACCCCGTCTACGTATTAAAGCTGTAATAATAACGCCGGTTGCTGCTACATGTTTTTTCTGTTATAAGTATGGTACAGTTCTGGCGCTGGGAGAGGGGCTTCTATTTACTTGGCGTCTCTGTTATTCTAATAAGGAAAGAGAGATTATTGGAACCCTTATAGTGGTGAAACCATCAGTATGGCCGTCCCCGCTCATTACCAGTGTATGGACCATGATTCCTCTCGACCGTAAAGTCGAGGTTAACCCTTCATACTGCTTGTCTGAGTAGCCGTAGCTGCAGAAAGTAGGTGTAAGAATTAAATCTCAGGACTTCTTGCTTCATTTTCTAAAGTCACTAAGAGCAGGACAGGGCAGCAGAACCTTCCAATACATGCGCTACTGCTGCAGAACCTTCCAATACATGCGCCACTGCTGCAGACCTTCCAATACCGAGCCAACTGCCGCTTGCGGAACATTATATAACACAACTCAGACAGAATAATGTCACCTAAAGGGGCTGTTACTGCTTAGTCGGAGGTTGGCACATTTATACTAACTGGTCACATTTACTGACGCTCCACATTATCATGACTGCACACATTATCTGACATGCGTCCTTTATACCGACTGCTCCACATTTATACCGACTGCTCCACATTATTACTGACTTGCCACATTTTATGACTGCCTCCACATTTTTAGTACGGACTGACTGCAACATTTATACTGACTGCATCACATTTAATACATGACTACATAACTTTATTACTGACTGCCACATTATTCGGCCTCATCACTTTATACTTACTCGCGCCCACATTTAATACTGACTGCTCCACATTTATTGCTGACTGCTCACAATTATACGACTGCACACATTATATTACTGACCTCCCACTTTATTGACTGACTCACACATTTTATTCCTGCCCCACATTTTATGACTGACCACACAAAGTTTATTACTGACTGTATCACATTTATTACTGACTGCTCCACATTTTATTACTGACCCGCACATTTAGTACTGACTCTTCCACATTATACTGACCGCGTCACCTTTACATTCTATTAGCGACTGGTCCACATTTATTACTGGCTGATCACATTATTTACTTACTGCTCCACATTATTACTGACTGCTTGCTCCACCTTTATTTGCATGCTTCCACTTATACTGACTGCCCCACATTTATTACTGACGCACACATTTGATGACTGCACCAATTCTACTGTCCCCCACATTTATTACTGACCACACCACATTTATTACTGACTGTAATCTACATTTTTACTGACGGCTACATTTATACTACGCCACATTTATTCTGATGTATCACATTTATTCGACTGCATCACATTTATACTGACTGCTCCACAACAGCGCGCTGCAGAACATCTATTACTGTAGAAGTTCAGTGGTGGGGGAAGATATGAGTGATGATGTCAACACCCTCCGCCAATGCAAGTGGCGAGGTAGTGCTGCGAAATGAGCCCCCAGCATGTCATCACATAACACAGGGGACATTGCAGTGGTTAATCCTGCCTGGCAAGGCATAATTTATGAATGTGTGATGTAAAAGCATAACACCAATCACATGTATGCATTCGTTTTGTAAGCTGAATGTCAATGGAGGAGCAGCCACCACCTGCGCCAAGGAGAGTTACAAAACCCCGTTGCTCAGAATGTTTCTTGGAGGAGTCTCTCTCAGGAGAGAGGAGAGGCAGTCTCTCCCAAAGAGAGAATAGCCAGTCCTGTCAGACCTGAGGGTCTCAGGACACCAACTAGAGTTCTAGTTCAGTCAGCACCACCAGACCCAGAGCAGGAAGAGCCTAAGCCCCTGCCCTTGAAGAGGGAGGTTAGGGAGTTAGTGTAGATGAGGAAAGGGGTCATCCTTACCTTTAAGGGTGATACCTGAAGGCCCCTTAGAACAAGCTGAGCATCCTACTAGACAAGCTAGCTACGCCCAGCCTGCCACTCTTCTCACCCGACTGGTGCTCTCTCCTGCGGCTCCCTCCAAGTTACCTCTCCACACTCCCATTCTATCGTTAAAGGCACGTTGTGAGGTTCCTGCGGTTCCAATAAAGACTGTAAGTTGTTTTGGTTCAACTCTGCCTCCGTCTGGTCCCTGCACTACAACTACTACCATCATCACCGCCGCACCCTGTCCACCACACAGAGACTCACACCGGGACATTAAGGGGTTGCGCCAGGGAAATCCGCTATAGCAGGCCTCTCCTCTCCATTTATTGCCAACACCAACCCTTCTGGAGACTGCCAAGCTGTAGGACACCCTCCGGTTACCCCGTTACCAAGCACCGGACAAAGCGTGCTTAGGCCGCCACCGCCAGCCACTCCGGTACCGCGGGCCCCGGCTGTCTCCAGGCCGCACCTCAAAGGGCTAGGCCCCGGTGGGGGATGTTGCAGATGCACATGGGGTCTGTAAGGGACATTTGGAGCTTCTTAGCTGCTCCTGCACACAGGACACTAAGGGGTTAAAACAGAGTGTGAGGAGACCCTGGGGAAGGGGGACTTTATCTCTGGTGATTCCCTGCTCTATGGAGGCGCGCTGTGGCTGCATCTTCTCAAGTTGAGTCTCCCCGCTGTCTGACAGGCAGAGCAGGGATTGGCTGCAGCCAGTCTCCTCCCTTCCCTCTCTCCTCCTGATAGCAGATCCTCCGTTCAGGCTGAACACCGAGGCAAAGGCTGGCCGGCCCGTTAATCTCAGTACCGGAGCGCTGCCCATTACAGGGGTGTAACTACAGCCAAGAGGAGCCCGGGACACACAGCCGAGTACGGGCCCATGACCCTGCCGGGCCCCATAGCAACGGCTATGTCGGCTACGGCTGTAGTTACGCCCCTGAGGTGTGTGTGTTTTTATGTGTAGTGTGTATATAGTGTTTGTACAGTATGCATAGTGCTGTGTTTTATGCATAAATAGTGTATGTGTGCATATTGCTGTGGAATGTATACATGATATATATGTATTTAGCTGTGTGGGGGCCCCGATTCTAAGTTCATCATGGGAATCAGGAGGTGCAGGAGCTTGCATTATTAGCAGCCCGGAGCGCCGGACATCTTGTCCCCGCACTCCGGGCTGATAATTATAAGTTTCAGCTTAAAGAAGGACACCGCCAAGATCAACATCAAAAGGAATGGTTGTGAATATTTGTATGTTTTTTGTTTTTTGAAATGGTTGATTCTTTTAAGTCTCATTACCAATACCTTAGAAAGGATCTTAATATCAGTATTGAGGAACAAGATAGGTCTATACAAGTCTTCCTTGGATGATCATCTGATATTGGACCATCATTTTTAGTAAAAGACTGATATAAGCGTCAATCTGGGCCCTTCAAGCCCTTTAAAATACTCATCAATTTTCCATATACTTCAGAAAACGTCCTTTAAAACACTTTGTACATTTCACTTTTCTTATGTATATTATGCCCCTTCAGGTTTGCAATCACATTTATAATGAAGTCTTGATTTTTTTACTGTATTAGCAAGCAGTTTTCTAGACTTACCTCCTTCACAATAATTGTTCGGACCCGAGAAGAACAAACAGTGCTGTGCTTTTTCTAACAAAAACATCTTTATACTCTCTTTGTACCATTCTAAAATTATCATAATTTTCTTCCGAAACGTCTATTCTTGTCTTAAAGTAGTTGAATTCTAGCCTTAAAGGGGTATTCCAGGAATCAGGTGATTCATATACAAATTGGTCCTTAAAATATAATCTAATATGTAATTAGTTGTTATTTAAAATGTATCTCCCCATAGCAGAAAAATGCAGTTGACATAGGCTGTAATGAAGAATTAAAATGTTACCAGCCCTTTAATCAGTCCGTAGATTTTCTCCACTCGGAGGAGACAAAGGAGGGAAGATGGCCACTTGTCACATGTCCACATCATGTAACCTGCCGGGGCAGATCATGTGATCACCACTATGTTTGGCTGTAGTCGGTTGGTTGCAGTCGATCCAGTATGGCCAGTGTTGTGGAGAGACCCATCTCACTGGGTTAATGTGCAGTTATACATCATTACTATGGTAACAGGACAGTCTATTACATCATCACTGGGAGCAGATAATGAGAGGTAGGAGGAGTTACTGAGAACTAAAGGATCAAGGTACTTATAATTTCCAGTGGCGGCCATCTTAGTGAAAACTCCACCTACTTTAGAGAGGCCATAACATTTTGTGAATCATAAAATGAACTAGCTCCATTTTGTGACTAATGACTTTGAGTTTTGTTGTATTCATTTATTTCTACCATTATGGGTTTTTGAATCAGAAGTTCATTTTCCCGGAATATCCCTTTCTAAGCCAGCATATACTCAATAGAGTACATGCGCAAACAATTTGAATACATCCCTGACTGATATTCTTATTAGTACACCAGAACATCAAAATTTCTTGCATCATCTCCTCATCCCTATTCAAAATAGTCAGCCAATGTGCGTTTACCCTAAAGGGGACCATATCTCCTACCATAACCAATTTAGTACTCAAATCCACAATAACTTCGGAACGGTCCGAAGGGTATTAGCCTCTGGCTAGACATGGGGAGGAGGAGTGGCGGTGCAATATAAATCTCCCCCTGTGTCTCCAGGTAGGGAGACAATTGCCCACATGACTTTCCTAAGTACCATCCATCTGATCACTTATTTAATTAGGCAGCAGGTGAGGTTCTGGCCTGCTTCCTCACATATGAGAGGAACCTTGAAGAAATATGCAAGAAGAGACAATGGTCCAGCACTAGTATAGTATAAAAATGTATTGGAGCTTTATTTTATTCTGCGATAGGTACAAAAAGACAAAGAAACATAGAGCATGGGTGCTCAAACAGCAGCAAACCTTACACGTTTCGGACGCTATATAACTCATTCCTTAGTCATGGTCTACCTGCTACTGTTGTTGCAAACATTTAAAGAGCTAGTGTCATGTTGTCTGGGCGTGCACAGAGAGAATATGGTATATATCAATTATTGTATAATATATAGTATAATATATGAGATATGTTTGTTAATAGAAGTACATGGTATCGGATCTTTTGTTTAAGCCTTTTGGTGAGCGTGTGTCAAGTTTCAAGATCTAATATATCTCTCTGTTACGAAGTTTATGTGTTCTATATCCTCCTCTCTTGGGGCAGAAACCTTTTCGATCGCTGTGCAGATAGAATGAAACATATTATCCCAATACAAAAACATACAAAACTGGGAAGAAACACAAGAATCATCAGTGGGGAATCTATCAGCCAATTTAATAAGTCAAACGCAACTACTAGTACTCAGTAAAGGTCTGAATTATGTCCCAACAACAAGATTTAATTTTTATAATACACTTATGGATGTAAATAAAATTCATTAGAACTTTAACAGTGAAGAGACATTTTGCACCCGACATTATGCATCTTATGAAAATGAATACAGAATTTTTTTAAGAAAAATGCACAGTATTAAATCTACAACAGACAAAAAACCTGGAGTTCTATCCCATTTCCTCCAGGGCTGCAGAAATGGATGGTTTGTGGTATCTGATGAAAGGGACCTAAAAATATTACATGTGAAGAAAACACAGGGAAAGCACAATCTGATAGAAAACACATGAAAGCCCTTTTAGAAATACAGTCCAATATCACTATAAAAAATACAGACAAGTGCGGGGCCATTGTCATATGGGACAGTGGTTTATATGAGAGAAATAAATAAATAAGATGCTTGTAGATACTGCTGTATATAAAAAAAATCACTAGTAACCCATCAAAACACATTAAAAATACACTACAAAAACACATGGACTGGGGGTATCATAGGGTATCCTATCCAAAAAAGAAGCAGAATACATTGTACCTCAACATCCCAAAATACCAGTGGTTCTATGCCAGACCAAAAATATATTTCTCCTCCCATTACATTCCAATAATATACGGGATTGAAACAGACCTTGAAAGGTTGAGTACATGGTTAGATAGTCTGCTCCAACCCATCATACATAGAACCCAAGGTTTTCTCCAAGACTCTAAGTCAGTCTTGCGAATTTTGTCTTCTTTAGGTTGGTCAGACCAACAAACATGGCTAGCCTGTGACACAACAGCATTATATACATTGATACACCACCTTGCCTGGATCTATGAGTAAGTGCCCTTGGTTTATCATGCTTGATTTTGATGGTAGATAAAGTTTTTGTTACACATTGAAGTCCTATAAGGGGTCACATAGGATTGCAGGGGTCTGGTGTTAGTCTCTTTTAAGTGTATCCATATAAAAGGCCATAAACTCATGTGCAATATTGGGTCCCTGCATCAGTAACAGGAAAGTCATCATGAGCTTGAATTCCTAGGATTTCTTCTCGCTACCATTCTTAAATGGATCTTTCAGTATCAGGACGTTTAAATCTTTTATATGGTGGCCTTGTACAGAGAAGTGTTTTCCAAAAGGGGTCTCCATCTCCATCTTGTCCATTTTTGATTTGCCTGTGTGAATGAGTTTTTGTTAAGTTGCCCTAATGTATTATTTTTGGAGAACCTTGAACACTTTATCATGTACAGGTGGTCCCCTACTTAAGAACACTCGACTTACATACGACCCATAGTTACAAACGGACCACTCGATATTGGTAATTTATTGTACTTTAGTCCTAGGCTACAATAATCAGCTGTAACAGTTATCAAAGGTGTCTGTATTGAGGCTTTAGTGTTAATATTGATTCTTATGACAACCAAACATTTTTAAAATCCAATTGTCACAGAGACCAAAAAAGTTCTGGCTGGGATTACAATGATAAAATATACAGTTCCGACTTACATACAAACTCAACTTAAGAACAAACCTACAGACCCTATCTTATATGTAACCCGGGGACTGCCTGTATACAACATTGGGAGATGTGCAGGAGAATGTGGCAGGGATTTTATAGCCCTATTGTGTGCTGGGTATGTGGACAGTACTTGATAAATTGGCCATTGTTATCGTAGATCGTAATGTTAGGAATTTTAGATGTCAGTTGTCCAATCTGTTCTTCCCAGCATAATGTGCTACAAAGTCATTCTATGTGAACAGTGTTCTGTACTGTATTGTTGTCTGTATATGCTTATATTATTTATTTGTTCACTGTTTAGTCTGCAATGCACCAAAGAAAGTAAAGAACACAAAGATAAACCTGTTTCCTGGAAGCTTTGAGGTGAACAGCCACCTGCGGTATATATGTGAAGATGGCTTCAAGCGTCAAGCTGGCACATCAAATATTGCCATTTGCCAACTTAATGCTCAAACTAACAAAGTAGATTGGAAATATGGAAACATTTCTTGCATTTGTAAGTATTACCGTATTTTCCGGGCCATTAGGCGCACCGGAATATAAGGCATATTAGTCCGATGTGCCTTATATATGTAATAATTCCATATATAAGGCGCATCGGACTATAAGGCGCAGGGTCGGGGGCGTGGCGGAGGTCCGGGGGCGGAGCGGAGACCCGACGGGACGAGACGCGACGCCGAGACGCGACGCGGAACGCGGGGAAGGTGAGCGGGGAAGGTGAGGGGGAGGTGGAGGAGGGCAGCGGACCATACTTACATAGGTCCCCGCTACCGGAGACAGCAGATCTCCAGCAAGGGGAAAAGAAGGTCGAGGAGGGGAAAGGAAAGGGAGGGGGGGAGTGGAGGGAGGGGGGGGGAAAAAGAAGATGCCGCCTTATTTGTACGTCCCTTTTTAATTTTGTACGAATTCCTTCCCTTACCCTACATTCACTTGTAACATCTGTTAGGGGCATAGCCCACATTGACACGTTACCTGAGCCCACCTTTCTCAGCTCTGCTCAGGCGCCACGCCTTAGTCAACTGTTGCATGCTCCATGGCTACTAACATCGGCTCTGTCCGCCGTCCCATATCGTTCATGCTAGTTAAATGTCCACAAAAATAAATTTGCCTATTATTCCTGTATGAACAACATCCTAGTATCAATTATGCAACCGTGCAACCGGGCCCCAAACTACGACCCTACTCCCCTTTTACCAGGAAGTGCCACCTATGTCAGTATCAGCAGGAACGTTTGTTTTCCCGTATCCTTCACTCATCCCAATTGTAATGGCTCTCATCCTAGGCCACCAATGCCATTGAAAAAGTGGCAAATTCAGACCATCAATTGTAACTTCCCTCTCCAAAAATGGTGGGTCCGCCCATGAATGACTCGCAAGACAATGCAGTCCATCACCTTCCACTTTTCCTCGCTGGTATCAAACCCAGTGAGTGTTGCGTTAAAAATAGAACTGGAGAGCACACCCTTGAATATTTGCTTGGACTGCCTAATATTGTTGGTGTGGTCCCCTGTTTGGTGAATTGGGGGGATGGCCTGAGTAGCCCACGAACAGGGGCTCCGATGCCCCTCTGGCAACCTCCATAGGTTTCGCCACCACTGATCCTAGTATTTAAAGCATATGTAGACTGGTTCACACCTCATTTATAGGTCCCATTTGGCCAATTTCCATTTGCGATATTTTTGCCCCATGCATTATAGGTCATCTCAGTGTTCCTGTATTTTTAACACAAATATAAACCAGTAGCAGTATGTTGGGCAGATAACAGGAATCACAGTCCTCTTAAATCTGCTGGTTGTCTGGCAAGTAGTTCAAAAAATTAACTTCCTCCTTCGTTCATGGGATAGTTCTTAAGCTGCATTTTTTTCTCAGGGTTACCAATTTGTACTCCCATAGAGGTACTCTGCTTATAATGCTATGAACATGTTTTTCCTGCTGTAGCCTTGAGACAAAGAAGTAATGTTAATTTAGTAATAAACTCAATTAACTACTGCACCTCCACAATTAACACAATACCTAATCGAGATACTTATTTTATCTAGTTCCACACGCATTTTCCAGACTTTCATGACCCCTGTTTGATAAACTGCAGTAAGGAGCAAAATTTGTGCACACTAGACTAAAAATAGCAAAATTTTCTAAACCAAGAAACGCTTGGCCTTAAGATTGATAAGTCATTGTTATACGTATTATGATTGAAGGTGTTTAGTTCCTGAACCTCTGTTCCTCCCCTTCATTCAAAACAACGTAATGAACGTGATATTCTGCTGCACCAATGTACGCAATATCCGATGATAAGTGGAGCATCTGTTCGGACATCAAATTGTAGATATTGAACTTGCTTCATTCTTTACCCTAGCTCCACCAGTTGTAAGATCCAATGCATGCAATGAATAGAGGTTTTAAAGGCACTTTACCTATGGGTTTGAAGCATATACTTAACATATTTAACCTTATAGATCTCAATGTCCAATCTTCTGTTGTCCGGCAGGGCTATAACGTACCGTGTCAGGATGGATGTCTCCCTCTCCTCCGGCACTACGCCCCACATACGTTTGTCTGTTTGCTCTTCTTCACTAGCCTCATCATGAAGTCCCCTGTCTGTCATTGGCATGAGTGGGGCTGAAACCGAATAGCTGCCTAGCTGATGTGCCTAGGCTGAGACTTCTAATTGCCTGCAATACATGGTTATTGCATGGCATTATTAGAACTGATGTCATATAATCAATTGATTCTAAGCTAGTATTTACAAATAAAAAGTTAAAAAAACCCACAAAAAATACATAAAAAGAAAAGCCCTTAACACATATGAAACCAATAGTAATAACAAGTAAAATCAGTTCGGCAAACCCACCATCATTTACAACCAAACAAAGGTCGCCGGGCGGCATACTCACATGCACCAGGAAGAGCTCAGTGAACTCCGACGCAACTTACGGGGACCTCGGCGCAGCAGCGCGACAACCTGGGACATCGGGCCCCGGCCTTTATAAATCCTACTGGAACCCGAGAGCCCTGTACTGCCGGGTAAGAAGCCGCTGCTGGGAACCGAATGGACCGGTAATGTAAATGGCCCCCATTAAGTATCACCTCACCTCATCCCAATTCCTCAACTATAAAATATGGTTATTACCCGGCGGTGAACCCCGTAGTGAAAATGTCAGCTCGTCCCAGAAAACAATGACCTCCTATGCCAACTCTGTACTCCTCTACGTGCCCAGCCACAGCGTGGTTACATCCACATTATTCTAAGATGCTTTTCCACCTTTTATTCATTATGTTGAGTAATTTTAAGGTCTGAATGAACATTTTTAATGATAAATATTAATAAATACACAATCAAACCTTCATTTTGTTTTGAAGTTTGTGTAAATACATAAAGGTTAACAAGCTCCCGGCTACCATTCTGTTTTCATGTTTGTGAGGGGTGAAGTTAACTAATGGGGTGATATGATGGGGCGTTTCTATTTACCAGACTCCAAAAACCCCTACAAAAATTACATGGTCCCTAACTAGATTGATTCTAAAATTTCCTATGAATTTGAGAGAATGACTGTTCGTCTTGTGATCTTTTCTTAGTGTCGTACAATAAAACGAAGGTACCACTTATGAAAAGTTGCCATCACAGCTGACATATGGTAATTTATAGGTACTAACTGAAGTAACTACCATAAGTCAAGACTATCAGTTTTGCCAAAACAACATTTTTGAATTTTTGAAAATAGCTAACTTTTTTAAAATGTTTATTTTTTAAAATTCACCTTTTTTTCATAAAAATGCTAAATATATCAGCCAAATTACCCACAACTTGAAGTACAAAATGTAGGAAAACAAACTCGAAAACAGTTAAAGGGTTCTAAAAGTTATAACCGGATAAAGTGAACAACTGCTGGTTTTCAAAATAGGCCTTGGTCTCAAGGTGCAAATGAGCTTGGTCACTAAGATCCATTAAGTTTCCATAAAGGACTGGCGGCTCCTCCACTCCCCGCCGGATCTTGAACTTCATGCCATTGAGAAAGCTTCCCTCCTGCGTTCCTGTTCTGCTCTCCCGTTGTGACCTCGACTTATCCCGACTCTGCATCTCTGTCTCATACCCTGGACAACCTGCCTGTACCTGACCTCGGCCTGGAATCCGATTCTGTACCACATTTGGCTCCACTGTGGGCTAGTCGCACCTGTGGTATGACCTGGTGGCACCCCTGTCGCGCAAATCCATTCCGCTGTGGGCCGGCTCTGGTGAAGACGAGGTCCACTTAGACTATGATCCGAGGTGTCGGCTTCAAATGGAGAACTCTTGGTCAAGTCACCGCTGCACTCACACAGCTGTTTCCTCTGTGCACCAGATAATGCTCCAGCACTACTCTTGCGGCAGTTCCCGCGAACCTCTCCCATTACTCCAGCTGTCTACCGGTGGCGAACCAATGGCTCAGACTTCAATGCTCGACAAGTACGATGGCAACCCCAATTGTGCAGGGCTTTGTTACACAGTGTTCACTGCCACATAAACTGATGCCACTCATTTTGTCACGGAACGCTCCAAGGTGGCATTCATCCTCTCGCTTCCTGTCCGAAACCCTGGCATGGGCTACCCCTCTATGGGACAGAAACGATCCAGTCATGCTACCCATACTACCCTTTCTGGCTGAATTCCACTTCCGTGTTTTAGTGAACCCACATGAGTCCTCCTCAGCTGAAACGATCGCTGCCTGAACTGCTTCTGAGGTCTATTGGTAGTATGCCGTCAGTGTCCGCCCCTGGCTTCCAAGCTCTCCGGAACGACGCTGCTGGCTTGCTCAGCAACTTTCAAAATAGAACTTGTTCCCTCTACCCTTGTTGGCTTCTGTTATAAATGTACCCTCCCTAAGTCCCCCCTTCCCCAGCCTCAGCTTAATTGGCCTACTTGAGCTAGGTTGTTTACGATCGCACAGCATGTGTCCATGGTTCAATAGACCTCTGTCAGTCAGATCATCTCAGAACCCCTCCCCCCAAGATCCAACTTACACATAAACTCTTAAGCCACACTAAGTTGAATAGGAACAGTTATGGGAGTTTGGTCCATCTCACCAGAAGAACGATACAATTTGGAAGTCAATTTTTCAGGAGGAGTCAATAATCACCACTTCCGGGACTCTAAATACTTGGTTCCAGAGTTTCATCATTCTCAGGATAGGACACTTAGCAAATGGGTCAAGATTTGGTATAAATGCGATCCAGGAATTTACCCCGGATCCATGATAGCAGAACCTTGACCTACGACTCCCCTTTGAGAAGCTATGGCTTCTCCAGGCCTCTGGTTGTAATACCAGTTAGAGGGACCCATGAACCCTCCTGTTGGGTGGCATAGGTGTTACTCCACCTGACGTAATCAGGCATTTCTCAATCTTTTCTTTTTCTGGAACCATTGTAACTCGGAGAGCAGAGAGAGGATCTAAGTAGTGGTACTATCGGGTTCCAAATAGGCCCACCACACACAAGGTGACCTAACTTACTGACTGACTGTTACTTATAGTGGATACCTGGTAGTTGTACTCTGTGTAACATATATATATATATAATCTACTGTATATATTGTTTTGTTTAGAGTCCCTTAATGCAAAAATATAAAATTTAACCTATGTTGCTCTTTTATCTCGAATCGCGAATCCCCAGTCCAAGTCTCGCTTATATACATGCTACTGGTTTGGTTCCTCCACCTAATATATCCTGTTTATGGACCCGGGCTTCTATTAAATGAGAACTGGTGGCAGCTTCATCAGGGCTAATACTGTCTGTCTGAGGCTGGTTGAGAGGGATCTTTATAGCCATTCAGGGCTGTGATTATTGTTTGTGCCGTATCCGGAAGTTGTGTGGACAATTTAAACACTTCCGCACCTCTCAGAACCTGTGCGTTCTGCGAGTGGTCTATATAAGTATACAAAGTGACCTTGAATACCCTTCAGGGGTCCAGAACCGTTGCGGGTTTCCTTCACAGCTCCGTCTCCCAAGGCACTCCAGCCTCCGGACGCGCAGTCAAAATGGAGCCATATGTAAGTTGACAGAGATCGACTCACCGTCAAGGAACATTCCAGACGTTGTCAGGAGAACCTCGGCTTGTACGTGGCCAGTCCTGAGCACCTTCATTGGGGCTTGTCCTGTCTGTCCTCCCACGTCCAGGACCCAAGCACCTGGGCTCATGGGAGAAACATCCTTAGGAGTGTGAATACAGTTTCTCCACGCCTGACAGTTTCTGTGCTCTCGTGTTGGTTCCCTCACTCCTGTGCAAGTCTCAGCCTTCTTGGACTCGGTTCTTGGGGAACTTGTAGATGCCACTCTTGTCTCCTGGCCTTCCATTCCGGTGGTTCCTCTCGAGAATCCCCTATCCATATCTTCAGTCAATGGACAAATCTTGTCCATCCGGTTCAGTACTCACTTCTTCTATGTTTTGCCACACTCCATCTCATCTCTTCTCACTTGGTCTCCATAGCTGCAACTTTCACGCTCCATCCTCAACTGGGAGACTGGGGAGGTCCATGCATTGGGGTCAGAATGCCACTCAGCGCTGCATGGCGTCTTCCTCTACCTGGTTTGACCTCTTCTGTGTCTACCAAGTTTATGGAGGATCTGCCAGCATGCTACCGGGAATTAGCCAATTTTTTTCCAAAAACTATGATTGCCCTGTGGACCTGGAACCTCGCCCCCCTACAGGCCGTGACTATCCCTCTCTGTTTCTGGAGACTGGCTGCATGTCCAGTATATCAAAAAAGAACCCTGCAAGAGGTTTCATATGCAAGTCCTCCTCTCTCAGCTGGTGCAGGATTCTTCTTTGTCACCAAGAAGGATGGCTCCTTGCGTCCCTGCATAAACTATAGCGGGTTGAACCTGTCACGGTTAAAAATGCTGTTGATGACAGAACTGCTTCTGAATGGCTGTGCGTGTTCCCAGGGTGTTCTCCAACTGGCCTCTGTTGGTGCTAATAACCTAATCCGGATTTTGCAAGGGCGACGATGGAAGATGGTTTTTAACACCTCGTGATGTCACTTTGAACCTAACTTAATTCAAAGAAACAGGTCCTACATGACCTAGAAAAGTTAATAGCATCCCAATAACACATAAACTCAAAACCAAACACAGTCGGGATGTATATATAATGAATCAATACTTTATTACTCAATAGGGATTAAAAACTTTTAAAAAAATGCATCACATGGGCATAACAGAAAAACCACCGGTCTCCCTTTGTGGAAAGCACATAATTGTACAAATTCCACTGTATACAAGAACCTAATACATTCAGTCCTGATGAGGCAGTACTTCAATTACAACATAATCCTAAAGGTATAGTATATTGGTCAAAATTGAGGCTGAAGGTCAGGGGATACAGGCAATATAATCAATAATTACCTGGATTTATAACAGGGTAGGGAGAGTAGGAGGCCGGTGGACTCTGTGTTTACCTCGATGAATCTTGGTCTTCGCTCCAGACCTCGAGACCCATCAGTCTCATATCGCCAAGTTCTTGGCTGCCTCTGAACAACCGTCCTTGGCTAGCTGGAGAAATGCAGTTTCACCAACGCAGCCTCCCATTCCTCGCTATATATTTCCAACAAGCCTCCAGATGGATCGCGGATAAGCTGTCCGCTTTCGTCGGCTACAACCCAGAAGGTCTACGAGCATACAGAGGTTCCTGGGTTTCGCGAAATATTATATAGCAGTTTTTTCCTCGGGTGTCCCCCCATCGTGGCACTTACCAGAAGGGTGCCAATCCCCGTGCCTGTTCCCCTGTGGTTGAGGCGTTTCCCAGGTGAAGTCTGCTTTTGCCTCGGCTCCTGTTCTCACTAGGCCTGACACAAAAACCACTTCATCTTGATGGATGTGCCTCCATAGTGACAGAGAACTGTTTAGCGATCAAACTTGCTCTGGAGGTATGGGCGATATCTACTTAGAAGGAGCTCTCCATCCTGATGTATACATAGACCACAAAACTCTTCTTGTACCTCCAGACAGCCAAGCCCCTGAATCCCAGGCAAGCCCGTTGGTCTTTTTTCTCACGCTTTAACCTGTGATTCACTTCTCGCCAGTGGACAAGAAGGATGGCTCCCTTGCTCCTTGCGAGCATCAAGGCTGATGCTCTGGTCCCATGCTTCTGATGTTGTTTGTGGAAGAGCCAGTCCCTTGGCATATCATCTCTCCTGAACAATTTGTGGTTGTAGCACCATTGATCTTGGCAGCTACCTCCCTGCAAGACGTATGTCAGACCTCTCTCCGGAAGAGGATTCTGTATTGGGGACATTCTTCTTCGCGTTTGGCTGGGCACCCCAGGGGTCAACGTTCCGTGGGCCCTCATCTCTCCCGCTAATCTTGGTGGCTAGATCTGGTCAAAGATGTCCGGCGATTTTTGTGGGACCCTGTTCCTCTTGTGCCCATAATACAAAGCCGCTCTCATCGCAAACTGGCTGGACTGTTACTTCCCGTTGCTGATACCCGATCCCCGTGGTCCCACGTGGCACAATGGACTTTATCACTGATCTGCCTTTCTCCTCTGGTAATACTGTTATCTGGGTGGGTGATGGACTGTGTTTTCAAGATGTCCCATTTGTTCCCCTTCCAGGTCTTCTTCTTCTCCACGGCTTGCCAGTTTGTTCTTCAAACATATCTTCCGCTGTATGGACTACGCTGCATATCATGTCTGTACCGGGTCCGTTTGTGTCCAAGTTCTGGCGTTACCTGTGTAACCAGCTGCAAGTTAATCTGGACTTTTCTTCTGCTTACCACCCCAGGGAATGGTCAAGTAGAAAGGATGAACCAGACTTGGGCTGTACACATCGTCACTTCGTCTCAGACCCGTCAGGATAACTGAGACTAATCTGCTAGCATGGGCTGAGTTTCCTAGAACTCTCTGGCACTCGGTTCTGCTGGGGGAGCTCCGTTCTTTGTTGTCAGGATGATTCCCTCCCTCCTTGCCCGCTGTCTCCCTTCCCCCGATGTCCCTGCTGTAGAAGGCCTGGTGCAGGACCTCAAATCCATTTGGGAAAAAACCCGCCAGTCCTCTTCTCTGAGCCACTGATCGCACCAAGACCCCAGGCGGATAAGAAGTGTAGGACTCCTCCTGTCTTTTCTCCAGGTGACAAGGGTGTGGTTATCTTCCAGATACATCCGGCTGAAGATACCTAGCTACAAGCTTGGTCCCCCCGCTTCCTTTCCCTTTGAGGTATTCAGCCTCAATCCAGTGGCCTACAACTCCGCCTTTCCTCCATTTAGGCGCTTCCCTAACTCCTTCCATGTCTCCCTCCGGAAGCCTGTCATCTTGAACCGCTTCTCTCAGCAATCTTCTCCTTTAAATTTTCGAGTGCTCCTGAGGCTGACTCTTGTGATGCCTATGAAGTCAAAGAGTATGACAGAAGACTGTGAGGGTAGTGGTTCTTCCTTGTAGACTGGAGATCCCGAGGAGAGATCATGAGCCTGAGGAGAATATCCTGGCCAGAAGTCCCCTCCAAGATTTCTTCAGGCGGAGGGGGAGGCCGAAAGGGGGATATTATCATGGGTGTCCCTGCGATCCATTGGCGCAGGCCACCCTGCTCCTCTCCATGGTGGTGCTGCTCCATCCCGCGGCAGCACTCACTATCCTGCGTCCACACGCTCCTGCTCCACCAGGCTAGCACGCACGTTCACGTCTGCCTAGTGGCGTGCGTCGCCAACACTCAAAATTTAAAGGGCCAGCGCACCGCTGACTGGCGCTTCCACCTCCGGGTTTCCCATAAAGACCGGCACTCCCTTCACTCCCCGCCAATCTTTGAGCTTCATGACATTGAGAAAGCTTTCCTTCTGCGTTCCTGTTCTGCTCTCCTCCTTACGAACTCGGATTGATCCTGACTCTGCATCTCTGCCACTACCCTGACAACCTTAGTGCTCTACTCCTTGATACTGTTTTCAAATGGCGAGAGCCTCTCACCATTTGACAACAGTATAAGGAGTAGAGCACTAATTTTATATCTTTGACTTTGTGGCGTATACGGGAGTATGCCGTTTAGTGGCCCTCCATATTTTGTATGTTACAGTTTCCATCTTCCCGGATATTTTATTATTTATTTCTGTGTACCCCTGACAACTGCCTGTACCTACCTCGAGCCTGGACTACGATTCTGTACCGCGACCTTGGCTGCCACCGCTGGAACGACCTGGTGGCACCCTGCTGCAGCAAGTCCATCAGCTTTGCGGTGGGTCTTGGTGAAGACCAGATGCCACTTAGACTGCGGTCCCAGGTTTCAGTCTAGTACCATCTCCCCTGGAGGTCCAGGGTTTCACTGACCCAGAGTCCTGACACAAGTGTGGGGAAGCTGGAAGAATGCTGTGCAACTGACAAAAAATACAGTTGCAGCATTCCTTATGCTATGTTTTTAACAGTTTTTTCACATTAAAATTCTAATCCATATGGTGCACTTTGACAATATAAATACTTAAAGTAACCAAATATTTGTATTAATTTCAGCTTCTCACACACAATGTAAGTTGATGCTAGCTATTTGCTTTAATACAAAGTTTGTTTTAGTAATGTCTCTGGTTTTACTTGAATAGTTTACAAAGCTGGACACAAGACATCCTCTAGTAATAACAAGTTGGGAAAAAGGTTAAAATCAGAATACAGTTAGCTGGTGTATGACATAGAAGGAATGCCTCTTGCTTTATTGAAATCAATTAAATCCACATACCTTCTTCTGTAACAGATGACAAGGAAGACTAATCCACAAAAGAATATTATGACCACTACAGTGCCTGCTCCTAAACAATAGAAAATATTTAAAGACTTTCAACCTTCATCCGCTTTCTATTCTCTAAACAATGAAGTATATAGAAACAACCGGCTTCTCTTACCTATGGCTATTGTTTTACTTTTCTCCCAATTCTTTGCTGGTGTATCTGCAAATTAAAAAATAACAATATTGGCCCCATTCATTAAAGTCATCAGTCAGTTTTCTGTCTGACTTTGAACTGAAACGAACATATAAACGGCTTGCACATTTATTTATGAATGTCAACGGCATGTTGTGTAGCGGTCACCTATGCCCGACAGTACCTCAAATTTTCTGTACATAAAGGGCACAGTCAGATCATGCACAGGATGCACTGTCAAGGGGGTACATTGTGTCCATGCCCTTGTATATTTGTATCGTGTTCACTCTTTTATAGTTGCAAAAGTTATAATACTGAAACTTTTCTGATCTGAATAAACCTTCACATTTTCACTTATGTATATTAATATCCTCTTAGCTACAGTTCCACACTTGTCTGTCTGGATTTGTCTACTATGTACAAGCTATGGTATCATTGGTCAGCAGTACGCCTTGTGATGATGTCACGGAGGCATTTATATGAGTTCAAAAAAATAAAATGGTCCTAAAATAACATTTTCTATTCTTGAAATATGTGTTCAATTTTTAATCTTTCTAGCATTGTAATAAAACTCAAGACACAAAATGATGCCAACACAATGCCGGAGATTGTAATCTTAATTAGTACTCTTTTTTAGGTAGTAGACTACAGTTTGTCTGTGACTGTGTGAACTTATCTAGAATCAACTTAAAAATTTGCAATGTGTCTGAGAGGGTATGGGAATGTTTTTGAAGCCTCTGTGCACTGTACATAATTGTTACTAGTGATGGGTTGTTCGCGCAAACACTGCCTCATTTCGTGTGAACAATGGGTCGCCTCCCCCTGAGAGCTGAATTAGTGGAGTTTTTCCTTCAGATTACATTAAGAGGGGAGGGCAGGCAGGGAGACAGGACATTTTTTCACTGATCAAACTCTGCAACGAACACTCTGCAATGCTCTTGTGAAAGTGACTTTACTTGTTACTTGATGAATTACACACCTGTTGAGGCCCTTTACAGAATTGTCTAGGGGATATCATATTATAAAACATGTGTAACTATAAAGATATTAATATACTGAATAAGTAATATTCGTAACTTTTGATGGCAAATAAAACTACAAGCAATATTGTAAGTTGTGGCTCTAAACTTTACCAACTGACCTGGAGAGTCTGCCGTTTGCACAGGATTTGTAATCTTGTTGGTACTTTGTTCCCTGTTGCGAATAAACTGGTATCTTGCATACAGTCTCTGTTGTTCTTGTTAAAACAGTGGTATGTTCAAGCCATTGTCCTGACTGTATTTTTAGGTAATAAAGTTGTGTTAACAACTGTATTCCTGCAAAACATTAACATATATATTTTCATGTGTCACCAAGTTTTTCCCAACATGTGTTTTTTTTTCACTATCTCTGTGCGCTATTGTTGCTTCCATTAGATGATCGTGACGATCACACTAGGGGACAGTACTTTACAAAAGAGATTGTATCAATGAACTGAGATTTTTATTACTTTTCAACTAAATTGTATCAGGCTATATCTTCGCAACAGAGGGTTTGAAAGAAACATTTCTCCAGTGAATGCTGAAAAACTGCTGCTTTCTGTAGCAGAAGCTGAAACCATAAATATCTGAGCACAGACAATGAAACTTACTATAAATAGAGAAACATCTCCATAGGATTATTAGGTTTTATTGTTTAGTGGGGAGCTTTAATCATCAGAAATGCTCCATAAACTGTCTACAATATGAATGCATTTCCAAGCACCAGATGTTCCAAACCCATGTTCCCAAATTTCCTCCACTGACCTGGATAGTGCTTCCTTCTGGAGCAGTGTGATCATTCACGGGGAAACAGGAGTATTTCCAGGAGTCTGTGTTGTTGTGGTAACAAAATCTTGTTCAGTATATGTGTCTCTTGACTCTTACTTACGCTGGTGTTGATGATAGTATTGTAAATATTTCTACTGTATGGATGATAAAGAGAAACCCAACTTGAAAGTATTACTTAAAGGGAACCTGTCATCAGGAGCCCTTTTTTCTGCTCCCCCCATTCCCATGAGAATCGTTGTCACATTGCCAAAGTGTTTTATAATAAAAATGGCTTTTTAATGAGTAAAACCACTCAGTCAGCTCTATTTCAAATATGTTGGATGGGCATTTTTAAAATTAAAAAAAAGTCCATAATGGAGCCCTTTTCCCAGAAGGTGGGGGAAACCACTCCTCACTGGCCACTCCATGGGACACAAGTTCTGCAGAGAGAAATATACACTTTCATCTAACTTTTCTTTTTAAGGGAAAAAGCCAGTTTTATTATAAAAACTCTTTAGTGAGTGTCGCAGTATTCTCTATGAGGACATGGGTGAGTCAATGAAGGGCTCCTGATGACTTTGTTGCCTTTAAGACTAGACAGGTTAGAAACACTAAGGCTCAAGGAAAAGCAAACAAAGGGATTCTCTAGCAAATAGAAGCAATTTATTGTTTCACACATGATATGACAAGACAATGGAATAAACAGAAATATGTCATATTTTCTTTGAACCAATAAAAGTTGTCAAAAAAGACATTTATAATGAAAATAAAACAATTAGCTTGTAAATGTATAAAAGCATAATAATTGTCGGATATGTATAATGTGACTGTTACATGGATTATACAGACTGAAGTCTGCTTTACTGACTGTACAGATGGAAATGTCTACTGTTAATAGATATGCCTTTGACATCATATCTTATATACTCCAAAGAGGCGTGCTTGCCATACTTAGGGTTGATTCCGTAGGGCTTGTATCCTGAAATCATTCCCGTGCACGTCTAGAATTTGTCCGGCATCTAGTTAAGAAGTGGTCCCGCAGCACTATTCTGCACTGAAAGGGGCGTTCCTGTGCACATTTATCATGCAGAGTGTGACAGAATTGTGTTGCACACCCTACGTTTAAGGTGCACCAAAATAGTTGGTGTACTCTGTTGGAGCAGTGCAGGGGTGGCTGATTCATAAGAGCGTGCAACACATTCATGAAACTGCGCACTCTGCACCCTTTACAGGCAAACTGCACATAGTTTGCACTATTTTTGATAGTGTGGGCCAATATGTACATAACATATATGTGATGTATATGTATTTGTATCTGTTATGTGTATATGGTGTGGTGTATACTGTATCTATGGATATATACTGTAAATCTATATATGGCAATGTATGTGTTAATGTGATATGTATATGCTCTATATGTGTGTGTATGTGTGTAGAGTAAATAAATGTGTGTTTATGATGAAGAATGTTTATGTATATAGTATAGAAATGTGTGATATTACAAGTGTAACATGTATATTTTTTAATGGAAAGGGGTGCCTTATTTAAAAGTCTGCTATTGGCCTGCCTAGTTACTTCACGAAGATGATTAATACCTCCCTGTCCTGTCCCTTTGCAGTAATATGATTTTGTATATATAGGAGTGGCCGCAATAAGAAAAATAAAAGGTTTTCAAATACTCAAATTAGCCTGAGGGCGCTTCACACATTCTGCTAGCGTCCGTTTATAACACGATGCAGCGCACAGGGGGCAGGACTCGGGCCGACCGCATATATACGTTTTCCCGGAAACTCATGTGATTGATAACCATCACATGCGTTTCTCTGGATCAGCATATGCGATCGCCCCGAGCCCCGCCCCCTGTGAATAAGCGTCGTGTTATGAACGCGCCGCTAGCGGAACGTGTGAACGCGCCTTGAGAGTGCATTCACAAGTGGCGTTAAACACATGTGTTTTAAAACCCAATCACAACAGCAAAAAGACAAGATTTGCCTCATTGATATTAACATTGCATTTACCAAATACATGTGTTTTATCTTTATATGCTGGTACCTGGCATCCCAGTCACCTTGACTACAACAACTTCTAATGCTGATCCTACTGATGCCTGTGCCAATTGTTTGTGTATGCCACTGTTATTTTTTATCTCTGTGCATATGAGAGTACTATACTTCTAGCATCCTGCGACGCCTATGTCTGTATGGCCAGCTATTCTCACCTGGGGACATGGTACAACTGGTAATGGTGGAGAGTTGCATAAAATAGTGGTGAGTTTGATCACATTGGGGGTCATTTACTAGGGCCCGATTCGCGTTTTTGCGACTGGTTAACCGAATTTTTCCGTTTTGCGCCGATTTTTGCTGAATTGCCCCAGGATTTCGGCGGGCACGGGATTGGATTGTGGCGCATCGGCGCCGGCATGCACGCGCCGGAAATCGGGGGGCGTGGCCGTGAAAAAAAAACCGACGATTCGGAAAAACTGCCCGCATTTAAAAAAAAAAAGTGTCACTGCACGCCGCTTACCTTCATCCAGGATGGCTCAGTGAACTCCAGTGCGTTCAGATGCTCTTCAGCGGCAGCAGCGACACCTGGTGGACATCGGAGGAACGCTTGTGAATCCCGCCGGACCGAACCAACGCAGAGGACGCGCCGCTGGATCGTGAATGGACCGGGTAAGTAAATCTGCCCCACTGTGTTCAGTGTTTTGTTTAGAATGCTATACAACACTGACCCACATTTAAGACCGGACAACGGTCTGTGATGAATGTGGCGCATACTGCACACGGCCAAGTGCTTAAAACTTTTTTCTGGTGCACTCAACTTAACGGGCGTGTACCACAATTATATTGGACTTGCGATATATGGTGGTGCCACAGTGCGAAGGTGCAGGGTATTGTGTGCATAGTAACAGCTGCAAACTGAAAGCAGTTTGAACATGATTTATGTGCAAATTATGTAAGAAACTGGCACAGGCCAGTTAATAATGTGCCAATGAAGCTAAAATCATCTTTCAGCAGTGGTCATATTCTCTCTGCTCTCTTTTTGAAAGTTGCACAGAAAAAATGCGTCTTAGTGCTGTCAATTTTTTCACACAGCCATAGACGCACATCAAAGTATGACATATTTGATTCAGGTAATGCGCGTGAAAAGCTCAGGACAGAGGTTCTATCTTTGCTATGCAATAGATGCGTAAAAACTATTGCACTTGCATTGGACTTGCCAGTGTCTCAAGTGCATGCGTTTTTGATGCCTCTCCATAGACTTGTATGGTGCATTTTTCACACGCGTGACTTGCAAAGTAGAGCATGTGAGATTTAAACGTGCGTTAAAAAAAATGCAAGTCTGAAAACCCATTGATTACAATGGGTCAGAGTGCAATGCAAGTTCTGCACGTAAGCACGCGCAAAACACTTCGTGAACAATGCAAGTGTGAAAAGGCCTTAGAATTATACTTAATTTTTTTTTTTACCATGCCCACATGGCTTTTTAAACATGCCCAAAAATGGTTGTTTTTATTCCAACCATCATAAATTTTTTTCTATGATACACTTTTTCCACCTGGAGATCCATCAATTTTGTATACTCGTATATTTTCGATTATACGATTTTTTTCCTTACCTGAAGTAGTGAAGGGAGATTTTGTAATTCTTGGAGTGGTAATAGATATAATGGATCTCCTATATTAAATACATTAAACAATTTAAAAAAAAATGCAGTAGGGGTTTTACACATCTGCAACAGCCCAACCATTAAATATCACCAATATTTAAGCTCATAGTCTGCATTCACATTTTGGGGGAGATTTGTCATCAAGTTTCTTAGGTAAACTGTTCTGTTGCGCATGGAAACCAATCAGAGCTCAAGAGACTTACGATAAATCTTCCCCTTTGAGTACATGTAAATAAGCAATGGTAATTTTATATAACACTAGTGTTTTTAATATCAATGATTACTGAAGGCACTATTGCTAACTTGGTGGGTTTCTTTGCAGTGGAGAAAATGCCGTAGACACGGGTTGGAGATTTATCATATGCCAACTCTAGAGCAACAGTGTATGATATAATATCCCCCCCTCCCCCGGATTTATCAGGAGGCTCCGGGGGGCAGTTCAATGCAAGGACAAAACTTTTCAGTAAAGATCCTGTTTTTTATCATATACCGTATTTTCCGGACTATAAGGCGCAACTTAAAGCCTTGGATTTCCTTGGAAATCCAAAGTGCCCTTATAGTCCGGTGCGCCCTATATGAGGCAGCGGACCATACTTACATAGGTCCCTGCTACCGGAGACAGCAGATCTCCAGCGGGAACTGCAGACCACGCCACGAACATTCTGCCGCTTCGGTCTGCATTCCCGCTGGAAGTCTGCAGTTCCCGCTGGAGATCTGCTGTCTCCGGTAGCAGGGACCTATGTAAGTATGGTCCGCTGCCATCCTCCACCTCCCCCTCACCTTCCCCGCTCACCTTCCCCGCGTTCCGCGTCGCGTCTCGGCATCGCGTCTCGGCCTCGCGTTGCGTCTCGTCCCGTCGGGTCTCCGCCACGCCCCCGACCCTGCGCCTTATAGTCCGATGCGCCTTATATATGGAATTATTACATATATAAGGCGCATATTACTAATGCGCCTTATATTCCGGTGCGCCTAATGGCCCGGAAAATACGCGTGCCCCTGAGAGTGGCAGCATCTGTGCTGGACTTCTGAAATGCGCACAGATGCGGCGCACCTTCGTGAGCAAATCAGACAGATTGGGGTATGTCTTGAGGAAACGCTGAACTATCAGATTTAACACCATGGGCCAGGCATGGCACATGTGTCGTCTGTGCGAGTTGCAGAGCCAGCACAGGTTACGGCCGTTGTCACACACAACCAGCTGGCTCAGGTTCAGCGGTGCCAGCCACAGATCAGTCTGCGCGTGATGCCCTGTAATAGTTCTTGGGCGGTGGCCTTTTATCGCTAGGCTCAGCAGTTTGAGCACCGCCTGCTGTCGCTTGCGACGGCACTGCTGCTGTGCCTAGAGCTACCGACTGATGGCGCCCATGCCCACGGATGGATTAATTCGGAGGAGGAGGAGGTGGAGGAGGGGTGGGAGGAGGAGGGAGGCCATAGTAGGCCTCAACACCTGGACCGAGGTAGGCCCCCGCAATCCTCGGGTCGGAGTATATGACCAGCCGCAGGGTCACATCGGTCCACAGCTCCCCCAAGTTAACCAATGTGCCGTCAGAGATATATAGTGGCCCTGCCCGGCAGCACTCGTCCACGTGTCCGTGGTCAGGTGGACCTTGTCAGAAACGGCGCGGTCAGGGCAGGATTATGTTTGCTGACACGTGTTGGTGCAGGGCTGGGCGGCACATCGGGGAAAAGTTAGTGGGGCTGGTGGACCGAAATAACGAGGGGCGGCGCGCATGAGGTGCGAAAGGCCTCGGTCATCTACTAGCCTATAGGGCAGCATCTCCAGGCTTAGCTAAATCTGGAAATGTGCACATTAAGGGCTGGGGCGTGCGGGTGGGTTGGCATATATTTGCGTTTCCGCTCCAGCGCTGGGTATGGAGAGCTGAACGCTGGTGGATGTGTGTGGAGGATCGTGGAGGTGACGATGGGGTTTTTGTGGCAGGGTCCTGGGCAGGGGGGCTGACTATCAGCTGACAACAGGGGAAGGAGCAGTGGTGTGCACACGGCGGAGGTGAACGCGCTTGTGCCACTGAGTGGGGGTGTTTAGCTTTCATATGCTGCGCATACTGGTGGTAGTTAAGCTAGTAGTGGTGGAAACCCTGCTGATCATGGTTTGGCCAAATGTGGCACACCACAGTCCGTCGGTCATCGGTGTTTCCTTAAAGAAAACCTCCAGACTCTGAAAATCTAGACTCGCCCGCAGGAGCCCTCGCCAGGGAGCTTCACTAGTTGACACATTTGGCGCTGATGCAACCAGCTCTGGCCACTGCCTCTCCGTCTGGCCCCACCACTGCCTCTTCCAACCTGTTCTGGTCGAGGACTCTCCTCCGTCTCAGAAGCACTGTGTTCACCCGGCTCTCAACCCAGCTTGGGTCTGTCACACTAATCATCCTCCGATCCCTCAGTCTGCTCCCCCTCGGACTTCCTGCCCTGACAACAACTTCCCCAGTCTGACAACCGGGTTCCTCATGTCGGACACCTCTTTACACACTTCTTCCACTGCGTCAACAAGGTCATCATCACCCAACAGATGCGATGGTGGAAAACCTGGGCATCGGAAAATTGCTCATCAGCAACGGACAAGTGGTTTGTCACTGTGGGAAGGGCCAGAAAACAGTTCCTAGAGTTATGCCGGTTCTCAAATGGCAAATTTTGCTGGGGGAGGGGGCAGACTGGGGGGGAGGGAGGCTGAGGTGCAGGAGCTGGAGGAGTGCGATTTCCGGTGGACATGGGTGGACTGCGTGGAAGACTGACTGGTGGAAAAAATTGCTCGAAGCATTGTCGGCAATCCACGACATCACCTGTTCGCACTGTCTGGCCTCAACAGTGCTCTACCACGAGTCCCAGTAACTTCAGACATGAACCTAGGGAGTGTAGCTCTGCGGCGTTCCCCTGCTCCCTCTAAGCAGGTGGGGTCTCACCCCGCCCAGGACCACGGCCTCTGACCCCTGCAGTAGTTGGACGCCCACGTCCCCGCCTCGTCCTCTACCCTAGCCTAGGGTTAAACATTTTGAAAATGAGAGTTATAACTTGTATTTTTTTTTTTAACTTTTTTTTTTTTTTTTTTTTTTTTTTTGGGTTTTTAGTTTTTAAAACCAAACGATGCTATCCTATTGCTATGGCTATTTTCTAGCCAAGTATTACAGCACACTACTATGCCAGATGAGGGACGCTGAGTTATGAAAAAAATAAAGTAAAATAAAGGAAATGGCAGACTGTGCTAGTTGAAATACAAACCCCGGGCCCTAATAAATTTTCCCACTTCGGTCTTTGCGATGGATATGTGCGTCACTAAAACACAGTGGTCGCAAGTCTGACTCCAAATTGCCTCCAAATTTGATAGTAGATGCACTGCAGCAAGCTACAGCCAACCAGCAGATCAACCAGAAATCAAATATATATAACGTACTGTAGGCGTAATTAAGACGTTTGTATTCTCCTATGGCTATTTTCTAGCCAAGTAGAACAGCACACTACTATGCCAGATGAGATGACGTGAGTTATGAAAAAAATAAACGTAAAATAAAAAGAAATGGCAGGAACTGTGCCTAATTGAAATACAACCCCGGCCCTAATAAATTTTCCACTTCGGTCTTGCGATGGATATGTGCGTCACTAAAAACAGTGGTCGCAAGTCTGACTCCAAATTGCTCCCAATTTGATAGTAGATGCACTGCAGCAAGTACAGCCACCAGCAGATCAACCAGAAGAAATCAAATATATATAAACGCTACTGTAGGCGTGTAATAAGACGTTTGTATTCTCTATGGCTATTTTCTAGCCAAGTATTACAGCCACACTACTATGCCAGATGAGATGACGTGAGGTATGAAAAAAATAAACGTAAATAAAAAGAACTGGCAGACTGTGCCTAATTAAATACAACCCGGGCCCCTAATAATTTTCCCACTTGGTCTTGCGATGGATATGTGCGTCATAAAACACAGTGGTCGCACAAGTCTGACCCAAATTGCTCCCAATTTGAAGTAGATGCACTGCAGCAAGTACAGCCACACGCATCAAACAGAAATCAAATAATATAATAACGCTACTGTAGCGGTAATTAAGACGTTGTATTCTCCCTATGGCTATTTTCTAGCCAAGTATTACAGCACACTACTATGCCAGATTGAGATGACGCTGAGTTATGAAAAAATAAACGTAAATAAAAAAGGAAATGGCAGACTGTGCCTAGTTGAAATTACAACCCGGGCCTAATAAATTTTCCCACTTCGGTCTTGCGATGGATATGTGCGTCACTAAAACAGTGGTCGCAAGTCTGACTCCAAATTGCTCCCAATTGAAGTAGATGCACTGCAGCAAGTACAGCACCAGAAGATAACCAGAAATCAAATATATATAACGCTACTGTAGCGTAATTAAGACGTTTATTCTCTATGGCTATTTCTAGCAAGTATAACAGCACACTACTATGCCAGATGAGATGACCGCTGAGTTATGAAAAAAATAACGTAAATAAAAAGAAAACTGGCAGATGTGCCTAATTGAAATAACAACCCGGGCCCTAATAAAATTTTCCCACTTCGGTCTTTGCGATGGATATGTGCGTCATAAAACACCAGTGGTCGCAAGTCTGACTCCAAATTGCTCCAATTTGAGTAGTAGATGCACTGCAGCAAGTACAGCCACCAGCAGAATCAACCAGAAATCAAATATATATAACGCTACTGTAGGCGTAATTAAGACGTTTGTATTCCTATGGCTATTTTCTAGCCAAGTGATTACAGCACACTACTATGCCAGATGAGATACGCGGGAGTATGCAAAAAATAAACGTAAAATAAAAGAAACTGGCAGACTGTGCCTAATTGAAATACAACCCGGGCCCTAATAAATTTTCCCACTTCGGTCTTGCGATGGATATGTGCGTCACTAAAACACAGTGGTCGCAAGTCTGATCCAAATGCTCCCAATTTGATAGTAGATGCATGCAGCAAGTACAGCCACCAGCAGATCAACCAGAATCAAATATATATAACGCTACTGCAGGCGCTAATAAGACGTTTGTATTCTCCTATGGCTATTTCTAGCCAAGTTATTACAGCACACTACGTGCCAGATGAGATGACGACTGAGTTAGAAAAAAATAAACGTTTAAAATAAAAAGAAACTGGCGACTGTGCCTAATTGGAAATACAAACCCCGGGCCCTAATAAATTTTCCCACTTCGGTCTGTGCGATGGATATGTGCGTCACTAAAAACAGTGGTCGCAAGTCTGACTCCAAATGCTCCAATTTGCTAGTAGATGCACTGCAGCAAAGTACAGCCACCAGCAGATCAACCAGAAATCAAAATATATATAACGCTACTGTAGGCGTAATTAGAAGTTTGTATTCTCTATGGTATATTTTTAGCCAAGTATTACAGCACACTACTATGCCAGATGAGATGACGATGAGTTATGAAAAAAATAAAGTAAAATAAAAAGAAACTGGCAGACGTGTCCTAATGAAATACAACCACCGGGCCCTAATAAATTTTCCCATCGGTCTTTGCGATGGATATGTGCGTCACTAAAACACAGTGTCGCAAGTCTGACTCAAATTGCTCCAATTTGATAGTAGAGCACTGCAGCAAGTACAGCCACCAGCAGATCAACCAGAAATCAAATATATCATAACGCTACGTGTAGGCGTAATTAAGGAGTTGTATTCTCCTATGGAATTTTCTAGCCAAGTATTACAGCACACTCTATGCCAGATGAGATGACGCGAGTATGAAAAAAATAAACGTAAAATAAAAAGAAATGGCAAGACTGTGCTAATTGAAATACCACCCGGGCCCTAATAAATTTTCCCACTCGTCTTTGCGATGGATATGTGCGTCACTAAAACACAGTGGTCGCAAGTCTGACTCCAAATTGCTCCAATTGATAGTAGATGCAATGCCAGCAAAGTACAGCCACTAGCAGATCAACCAGAAATCAATATATATATCAACGACTTGCAGGCGTAATAAGACGTTTGTATTCTCCATGGCTATTTTAGCCAAGTATTACAGCACACTACTATGCCAGATGAGATGACGCTGAGTATGAAAAAAAATAAACGTTAAAATAAAAGAAATGGCAGACTGTGCCTAATTCTACTCAAACCCCTAATAAATTTTCCCACTTTGTGTTTGAGGTGGATATGTGTGTCACTAAGAGCTAAAACACAACGGTAAGCAAAGTCCCCCTGCTAATTCCTCAAATAGGTACTAGCTGCAAATTAAAAAAAAAAAAAAATTAGAAACGTTATGTAGCCCTAAGGAAGGGCTGTTGGGTTCTTAAGAATCAATCCTGCCTAACAGTAAGCTAATAGAACACCACTAACGCTTCCCTGAGCCAGCAGCAGCTCTCTCCCTAGCGGGCATCCAGACAGAGAATGATCCGAGCAGGCGGGGGGCAGCGGCTAGTAGTCATCCCAGGGTCACCTGATCTGGCCAGCCAACCAATGCTATTACGTGTAAGGGTACACAGTCATGGCTGGGTGAGTGCAGAGTCTCCTGGCTTGTGATTGGCTCTTTCTGGCCGCCAAAAAGCAAAACGGCGGGAGCTGCCATTTCTCGAGCAGGCGAAATACTCGTCGAGCAACGAGCAGTTACGAGTACGCTAATGCTCGATCGAGCATCAAGCTCGGACGAGTATGTTCGCTCATCTTACTAGTAAACCATCAAAAACACATTAAAAATACCCTACAAAAACACCATGGACTGGGGGTATCATAGGTTATCCTATCCAAAACAGAAGCAGAATACATTGTACCTCAACATCCCAAATACCAGTGTTCCATGCCAGACACAAAATATATTCTTCCTCCCATTACATTCCAATAATATACGGGATGATGAAACAGACCTTGAAAGGTTGAGTACATGGTTAGATAGTCTGCTCCAACCATCATACATAGAACCCAAGGTTTTCCCAAGACTCTAAGTCAGTCTTGCGAATTTTGTCTTCTTAGGTTGGTCAGACCAACAAACATGGCTAGCCTGTGACACAACCGCATTATATACATTGATACACCACCTTGCCTGGATCATGAGTAAGTGCTCTTGGTTATCAGCTGATTTGATGGTAGATAAAGTTTTGTTACACATTGAAGTCCTTAAGGGTCACATAGGATTGCAGGGGTCTGGTGGTAGTCTCTTTTAAGTGTATCCATTAAAGGCCATAAACTCATGTGCAATATTGGGTCCCTGCATCAGTAACAGGAAAGTCATCCTGAGCTGAATTCCTAGGATTCTTTCTCGTACCATTCTTAAATGGATCTTTCAGTATCAGGACGTTTAATCTTTTATGGGGCCTTGTACAGAGAAGTGTTTTCCAAAAGGGTCTCCATCTCCATCTTGCCATTTTTGATTGCCTGGTGAATGAGTTTTGTTAAGTTGCCCTAAGTATTATTTTTGGAGAAACTTGAACACTTATCATGTACGGGGGTCCTCCCTACTTAAGAACACTCGACTAAATACCGACCTAGTTACAAACGGACCACTCGATATTGGTAATTATTGTACTTTAGTCCTAGGCTACAAATAATCAGCTGTAACAGTTATCAAAGGTGTCTGATGAGGCTTTAGTGTTATATTGATTCTTATGACAACCAAACATTTTAAAATCCAAATGTCACAGAGACCAAAAAAAGTTCTGGCTGGTGGGATTACAATGATAAAAATATACAGTTCCGACTTACTACAAACTCAACTTAAGAACAAACCTACAGACCTCTCTTATATGTAAACCGGGGACTGCCTGTATACAACATTGGGAGATGTGCAGGAGAATGTGGCAGGGATTTATAGCCTATTGTGTGCTGGGTATGTGGACGTAACTTGATATAATTGGCCATTGTTATCGTAGATCGGAATGTTAGGAATTTTAAATGTCAGTTGTCCAATCTGTTCTTCCAGCATAATGTGCTACAAAGTCATTCTATGTGAACAGTGTTCTGTACTGTATTGTTGTCTGTATAGCTTAATTATTTATTTGTTCACTGTTTAGTCTGCAATGCACCAAAGAAAGTAAGAACACAAAGATAAACTGTTTCCTGGAAGCTTTGAGGTGAACAGCCACCGGCGGTATATAGTGAAGATGGCTTCAAGCGTCAAGCTGGCACATCAAAATATGCCATTTGCCAACTTAATGATTCAAACTAACAAAGTAGATTGGAAATATGGAAACATTCTTGCATTCGTAAGTATTACCAGTATTTTCCGGGCCATTAGGCGCACCGGATAAGAGCATTAGTCCAATGCGCCTTATATATGTAATAATCATATATAAGGCGCATCGGACTATAAGGCGCAGGGTCGGGGGTGGCGGAGGTCCGGGGGCGGAGCGGAGACCCGACGGGACGAGACGCGACCGAGACGCGAGCGGAACGCGGGGAAGGTGAACGGGGAAGGTGAGGGGGGAGGTGGAGGAGGGCAGCGGACCTAATTACAAAGGTCCCCGCTACCGGAGACAGCAGACTTCCAGCGGGAACTGCAGACCGAAGCGGCAGAATTGTTCGTGCGCGTGGTCTGCAGTTCCCGCTGGAGATCTGCTGTCTCCGGTAGCAGGGACCTATGTAAGTATGGTCCGCTGCCTCATATAGGGCGCACCGGACTATAAGGTGCACTTTGGATTTCCAAGGAAATCCAAGGCTTTAATGTGCGCCTTATAGTCCGGAAAATACGGTATATGATAAAAAACAGGATCTTTACTGAAAAGTTTTGTCCTTGCATTGAACTGCCCCCCGGAGCCTCCTGATAAATCCGGGGGAAGGGGGTATTATATCATACACTGTTGCTCCTAGAGTTGGCATATGATAAATCTCCACCCCGTGTCTACGGCATTTTCTCCCACTGCAAAGAAACCCACCAAGTTAGCAATAGTGCCTTCAGTAATCATTGATTATTAAAACATCATAGTGTTTATATAAAATTACCATGCTTATTTACATGTACTCAAAGGGGAAGATTTATCGTAAGTCTCTTGAGCTCTGATTGGTTTCCATGGGCAACTAGAACAGTTTTACCTAAGAAACTTGATGACAAATCTCCCCCAAAATGTGAATGCAGACTATGAGCTTAAATATTGGTGATATTTAATGGTTGGGCTTGTTGCAGATGTGTAAAACCCTACTGCATTTTTTTTAAAATTTGTTTAATTGTATTTAATATAGGAGATCCATTAATATCTATTACCACTCCAAGAATTACAAAATCTCCATTCACTACTTCAGGTAAGGAAAAATATCGTAAATCGTAAAATATACGAGTATACAAAATTGATGGATCTCCAGGGTGGAAAAAATGTGTATCAATAGAAAAAATTTATGATTGGTTGGAATAAAAACAAACATTTTTTGGGCATGTTTAAAAAGCCATGTGTGCATGGTAAAAAAAAAAAATTATGAGCCGGGGATGCGTTTCAGATTAAGTATTAATTCTAAGGCCTCTTTCACACTTGCATTGTTCACGATCGTGTTTTGCGCGTGCTTTTTACGTGCAGAACTTGCATTGCACTCTGACCCATTGTAATCAATGGGCTTTTTCAGACTTGCATTTTTTTTTAACGCACGTTTAAATCTCGACATGCTCTACTTTTGCAAGTCACGCGTGTGAAAAATGCACCATACAAGTCTATGGAGAGGCATCAAAAACGCATTGCACTCTGAGACACTTGCAAGTCCAATGCAAGTGCAATACGTTTTTTACGCATCTATTGCCATAGAAAAGATAGAACCTCTGTCCTGAGTCCTTTTCACGCGCATTACCTGAATCAAATATGTCATACTTTGATGTGCGTCTATGGCTGTGTGAAAAAATCTGACAGCACTAAGACGCATTTTTCCTGTGCAACTTTCAAAAAAGAGAGCAGAGAGAATCTGACACTGCTGAAAGATGATTTTAGCTTCATTGGCCACATTTATTAACTGGCCTGTGCCAGTTTTCTTACATAATTTGCACATAAATTCATGTTCAAACTGCTTTCAGTTTGCAGCTGTACTATGCACACAATACCCTGCACCTTCGCACTGTGCACCACATATATCGGCAAGTCCAATATAATTGTGGTACACGCCCGTTAAGTTGAGTGCACCAGAAAAAAAGTTTAAGCACTTTGGCCGTGTGCAGTATGCGCCACATTCATCAAGACCGTTGTCCGGTCTAAAATGTGGGTCAGTGTTGTATAGCATTCTAAACAAACACTGAACACAGTGGGGCAGATTTACTTACCCGGTCCATTCACGATCCAGCGGCGCGTTCTCTGCGTTGGATTCGGGTCCGGCCGGGATTCACTAAGGCAGTTCCTCCGATGTCCACCAGGTGTCGCTGCTGCGCTGAAGAGCATCTGAACGCACTGGAGTTCACTGAGCCATCCTGGATGAAGGTAAGGGCGTGTCGAGTGACACTTTTTTTTTTTTAAATGCGGCAGTTTTTCCGAATCCGTCGGTTTTTTTCACGGCCACGCCCCCCGATTTCCGGCGCGTGCATGCCGGCGCCGATGCGCCACAATCCAATCCCGTGCGCCGAAATCCTGGGGCAATTCAGCAAAAATCGGCGCAAAACGGAAAAATTCGGTTAAGCAGTCGCAAAAACGCGGATCGGGCCCTTAGTAAATGATCCCCAATGTGATCAAACTCACACTATTTTATGCAACTCTCCACCATACCAGTTGTACCATGTCCCCAGGTGAGAATAGCTGCCATACAGACATAGGCGTCTGCAGGATGCTAGAAGTATAGTACTCTCATATGCACAGAAGATAAAAAATAACAGTGGCATACACAAACAATTGGCACAGGCATCAGTAGGATCAGCATTAGAAGTTGTTGTAGTCAAGGTGACTGGGATGCCAGGTACCAGCATATAAAAGATAAAACACATGTATTTGTAAATGCAATGTTAATATCAATGAGGCAAATCTTGTCTTTTTTGCTGTTGTATTGGGTTTTAAAACACATGTATTAACGCCACTTGTGAATGCACTCTCAAGGCGCGTTCACACGTTCCGCTAGCGGCGCGTTCATAACACGACGCTTATGCACAGGGGGCGGGGCTCGGGGCGATCGCATATGCGTATCCAGAGAAACGCATGTGATCGGTTATCAATCACATGAGTTTCCCGGGAAACGTATATGCGGTCGGCCCGAGTCCTGCCCCCTGTGCGCTAGCATCGTGTTATAAACGCGACGCTAGCAGAATGTGTGAACGCGCCCTCAGGCTAATTTGAGTATTTTGAAAACCTTTATTTTTTCTTATTGCGGCCACTCCTATATATACTAAAATCATATTACTGCAAAGGGACAGGACAGGGAGGTATTAATCATCTTAGTGAAGTAACTAGAAGCAGGGCCCAATAGCAGACTTTTAAATAAGGCACCCCTTTCCACTTAAAAATATACATGTTACACTTGTATATACACACATTTCTATACCTATATACATAAACATTCTTCACTCATAAACACACATTTATTTACTCTTACACACATACACACACATATAGAGCATATACATATCACATATACACACATACATTGCCATATATAGATTTACAGTATATATACATAGATACAGTATACACACACCATATACACATAACAGATACAAATACATATACATCACATATATGTTATGTACATATTGGCCCACACTTATCAAAAATAGTGCAAACTATGTGCAGTTTGCCTGTAAAGGGTGCAGAGTGCGCCAGTTTCATGAAATGTGTTGCACGCTCTTCATGAATCAGGCACCCCCTGCACTGCTCCAACAGAGTACACCAACTATTTTGGTGCACCTTAAACGTAGGGTGTGCAACACAATTCTGTCACACTCTGCATGATAAATGTGCACAGGAACGCCCCTTTCAGTGCAGAATAGTGCTGCGGACACTTCTTAACTAGATGCCGGACAATTTCTAGACGTGCACTGGGAATGATTTCAGGCATACAAGCCCTACGGAATCAACCCTAAGTATGGCAAGCAGCCTCCATTTGGGAGTATATAAGATATGATGTCAAAGGCATCTAAACAGTAGACATTTCCATCTGTACAGTCAGTAAAGCAGACTTCAGTCTGTATAATCCATGTAGCAGTCACATTATACATATCCGACAATTATTATGCTTTTATACATTTACAAGCTAATTGTTTTATATTCATTTATAAATGTCTTTTTTGACAACTTTTTATTTGGTTTTCAAAAGAAAATATGCATATTTCTGTTATTCCTTGTCTTGTCATATCATGTGTGAAACAATAAATTGCTTCTATTTGCTAGAGAATCCCTTTGTTTGCTTTTCCTTGAGCCTTAGTGTTTCTAACCTGTCTAGTCTTAAAGGCAACAAAGTCATCAGGAGCCCTTTATCTGACTCACCCATGTCCTCATAGAGAATACTGCGCACATCACTAAAGAGTTTTTATAATAAAACTGGCTTTTTCCCTTAAAAAGAAAAGTTAGATGAAAGTGTATATTTCTCTCTGCAGAACTGTGTCCCATGGAGTGGCCAGTGAGGAGTGGTTTTCCCCCACCTTTGGGAAAGGGCTCCATTATGGACTTTTTTCCAATTTTTAAAAATGCCCATATCCAACATATTTGAAATAGACGGATGAGTGGTTTACTCATTAAAAAAGCCATTTTTATTATAAAAACACTTTGGCAATGTGCACACGATTCTCTATGGGGACATGGGGGAGCAAGAAAAAAAGGGCTCCTGATGACAGGTTCCCTTTAAGTAATACTTTCAAGTTGGGTTTCTCTTTTATCATCCATTACAGTAGAAATATTTACAATACTATCATCAACACCAGCGGTAACGATTCAAGAGACACCATATACTGAACAAGATTTTGTTACACAAACAACACAGACTCCTGGAAATACTCCTGTTTCCCCTGTGAATGATCACACTGCTCCAGAAGGAACACACTATCCAGGTCAGTGGAGGAAATTCTGGGAACATGGGTTTGGAAACATCTGGTGCTTGGAAATGCATTCATATTGTAGACAGTTTATGGAGCATTTCTGATGATTAAAGCTCCCCACTAAGAACATAAAACCTAACTAATCCTATGGAGATGTTTCCTATATTTATAGTAAGTTTCATTGTCTGTGCTCCAGATATTTATGGTTTTCAGCTTCTGCTACAGTTTTCAGCATTCACTGGGAGAAATGTTTCTTTCAAACCCTCGGTTGCTGAAGATATTAGCCTGATACAATTTTAGTTGAAAAGTAATAAAAATTCTCAGTTCATTGATACAACTCTCTTTTGTAAAGTACTGTCCCCTAGTGTGATCGTCACGATCATCTAATGGAAGCAACAATAGCGCACAGAGATAGTGAAAAAAAAAACACATGTTGGGAAAACTTGGTGACACATGAAAATATATATTGTTAATGTTTTGCAGGAATACAGTTGTTAACACAAACTTTATTACCTAAAAATACAGTCAGGACAATGGCTGAACATACCACTGTTTTAACAAGAACAACAGAGACTGTTATGCAAGATACCAGTTATTCTGCAACAGGGGAACAAAGTACTGCCAACACGATTACAACTCCTGTGCAAACGGCAGACTCTCCAGGTCAGTTGGTAAAGTTTAGAGCCACAACTTTACAATATTGCTTGTAGTTTTATTTGCCCATCAAAAGTTACGAATTATTACTTATTCAGTATATTAATATCTTTATAGTTTACACATGTTTTTATAATATTATATCCCCTAGACAATTCTGTAACAGGGGCCTCAACAGGTATGTAATTCTATCAAGTAACAAGTAAAGTCACTTTCACAAGAGCATTGCAGAGTGTCGTTGCAGAGTTTGATCAGTGAAAAAATGTCCTGTTCTCCTGCCTGCCCTCCCCTCTTTAATGTAATCTGAAGGAAAGAACTCACTAATTCAGCTCTCAGGTGGGAGCCGACTCCCATTGTTCACCGAAATGAGGCAGTTGTTTGCGCGAACAACCCATCACTAGTAACAACTTATGTACAGTGCACAGAGTGCTTCAAAAACATTCCCATACCCTCTCAGACACATTAGCATAATTTTTACAGTTGATTCTAGAGAAGTTCACCACAGTCACAGACAAACTGATAGTCTTACTACCTAAAAAAGTTACTAATTAAGATTTACAATATCTCGGCATTGTGTTGGCATCATTTTGTGTTCTTGAGTTTTATAACAATGCTAGAAAGATTAAAAATTGAACAACATATTTTTCAAGAAAATGTTATTTTAGGGACCATTTTATTTTTTTGAACTCATATAAATGCCTCCTGTGACATCATCACAAGCGCGTACTGCTGACCAATGATACCATAGCTTGTACATAGTAGACAAATCCAGACAGACAAGTGTGGAACTTATAGCTAAGAGGATGATTAATATACATAAGTGAAAATGTGAAGGTTTATTCAATGATCAGAAAAGTTTCAGTATTATAACTTTTGCAACTATAAAAGAGTGAACACTGATACAAATATACAAGGGCATGGACACAATGTACCCCCTTGACAGTGCATCCTGTGCATGATCTGACTGTGCCCCTTTATGTACAGAAATTTGAGGTACGTCGGGCATAGTGTGACCGCTACACAAAACTGCCGTTGACACTTCATAAATAAATGTGCAAGCAGTTTATATGTTCGTTTCAGTTCAAAGTCAGACAGAAAACTGACTGATTGACTTTAATGAATGTGGGCCAATATTGTTATTTTTTAATTTGCAGATACACCAGCAAAGAATTGGGAGAAAAGTAAAACAATAGCCATAGGTAAGAGAAGCCGGTTTTTCTATATACTTCATTGTTTAGAGAATAGAAAGCGTGAAAGTCTTTAATATATTTTTCTATTTGTTTAGGAGCAGGCACTGTAGTGGTCATAATATTCTTTTGTGGATTAGTCTTCCTTGTCATCTGTTACAGAAGAAGGTATGTGGATTTAATTGATTTCAATAAAGCAAGAGGCATTCCTTCTATGTCATACACCAGCTAACTGTATTCTGATTTTGACCTTTTTTCCCAACTTGTTATTACTAAGAGGATGTCTTGTGTCCAGCTTTGTAAACTATTCAAGTAAAACCAGAGAACATTACTAAAACAAACTTTGTATTAAAGCAAATAGCTAGCATCAACTTACATTGTGTGTAGAAGCTGAAATTAATACAAATTATTTGGTTACTTTAAGTATTATATTATTGTCAAAGTGCACCAATATGGATTAGAAATTCTTAATTGTGAAAAAACTGTAAAAACATAGCCCATAAGAGAATGCTGCAACTGTATTTTTTGTCAGTTGCACAGCATTCTTCCAGCTTCCCACACTTGTGTCAGGACTCTGGGTCAGTGAACCCCCTGGACCTCCACGGGAGATGGTACTAGCTGACACCTGGGACCGCAGTCTAAGTGGCATCTGGTCTTCACCAGAGCCCACCGCAAAGCTGGATGGACTTGCTGCAGCAGGGTGCCACCAGGTCGTTCCAGCGGTGGCAGCCAAGGTCGCGGTACAGAATCGTAGTCCAGGCTCGAGGTCAGGTACAGGCAGGTTGTCAGGGTACACAGAAATAAATAATAAAATATCCGGGAAAGATGGAAACTGTAACATACAAAATATGGAGGAGCCACTAATACGGCATACTCCCGTATACGCCACAAAGTCACAGAGTCAAAGATATAAAATTAGTGCTCTACTCCTTATACTGTTTGTCAAATGGTGAGAGGCTCTCGCCATTTGACAAACAGTACAAGGAGTAGAGCACTAAGGTTGTCAGGGTAGGTGGCAGAGATGCAGAGTCAGGATCAATCCGAGTTCGTAACGGGAGAGCAGAACAGGAACGCAGAAGGAAAGCTTTCTCAATGTCATGAAGCTCAAAGATCTGGCGGGGAGTGAAGGGAGATGCCGGTCTTTATGGGAAACCCGGAGGTGGAAGCGCCAATCAGCGGTGCGCTGGCCCTTTAAATTCTTGAGTGTTGGCGCACGCACGCCCTAGGCAGCGTGAACGTGCGTGCCCTAGCCTGGATGGGAGCAGGAGCGTGGAGATATGAGTGCTGGCCGCGGGATGGAGCAGCACCACCATGGAGAGGAGCACGGGTGTGCCTGCGCCATGGATCGCAGGGACACCCATGATAATATCCCCCTTTCGGCCTCCCCCTCCGCCTGAAGAAATCTTTGGAGGGGACTTCTGGCCAGGATATTCTCCTCAGGCTCCCATGATCTCTCCTCGGGATCTTCCAGTCTACAAGGAAGAACCACTTACCCCTCACAGTCTTCATGTCATACTCTTTGACTTCATAGGCATCACAAGAGTCAGCCTCAGGAGCACTCGAAAATTTAAAGGAGAAGATTGCTGAGAGAAGCGGTTCAAGATGACAGGCTTCCGGAGGGAGACATGGAAGGAGTTAGGGATGCGCATAAATGGAGAAAGGCGGAGTTTGTAGGCCACTGGATTGATGCGCTGAATCACCTCAAAGGGATCAAGGAAGCGGGGACCAAGCTTGTAGCTAGGTATCTTCAGCCGGATGTATCTGGAAGATAACCACACCTTGTCACCTGGAGAAAAGACAGGAGGAGTCCTACACTTCTTATCAGCCTGGGTCTTGGTGCGATCAGTGGCTCAGAGAAGAGACTGGCGGGTTTTTTCCCAAATGGATTTGAGGTCCTGCACCAGGCCTTCTACAGCAGGGACATCAGGGGGAGTGGACAGCGGGCAAGGAGGGTAGGGAATTCATCCTTAGACAACAAAGAACGGAGCTCCCCCAGCAGAACCAGAGTCCAGAGAGTTCTAGGAAAACTCAGCCCATGGTAGCAGATTAGTCCAGTTATCCTGACGGTCTGAGACGAAGTGACGATGGTAACAGCCCAAAGTCTGGTTCATCCTTTCTACTTGACCATTCACCTGAGGGTGGTAAGCAGAAGAAAAGTCCAGATTAACTTGCAGCTGGTTACACAGGTAACGCCAGAACTTGGACACAAACTGGACCCCTCGGTCAGACATGATATGCAGCGTAAGTCCATACAGCCGGAAGATATGTTTGAAGAACAAACTGGCAAGCCGTGGAGAAGACAGAAGACCTGGAAGGGGAACAAAATGGGACATCTTGGAAAACCAGTCCATCACCACCCAGATAACAGTATTACCAGAGGAGAAAGGCAGATCAGTGATAAAGTCCATTGCCACGTGGGACCACGGGCGACTGGGTATCGGCAACGGAAGTAACAGTCCAGCCAGTTTGAGATGAGAGGCTTTGTTATGGGCACAAGAGGAACAGGATCCCACAAAAATCGCGGACATCTTTGACCAGATCTAGCCACCAGCATTAGCGGGAGATGAGGGCCACGGAACGTTGCACCCCTGGGTGCCCAGCCAAACGCGAAGAATGCCCCCAATACAGAATCCTCTTCCGGAGAGCAGGTCTGACATACGTCTTGCAGGGAGGTAGCTGCCAAAGATCCACTGGTGCTACAACCACAAATTGTTCAGGAGAGATGATATGCCAAGGGACTGGCTCTTCCACAACAACATCAGAAGCATGGGACAGAGCATCAGCCTTGATGCTCTGCAAGGAGCAAGGAGCCATCCTTCTTGTCCACGGGACAGAAGTGAATCAACAGGTTAAAGCGTGAGAAAAAAGACCAACGGGCTTGCCTGGGATTCAGGCGCTGGGCTGTCTGGAGGTACAAGAGGTTTTTGTGGTCTATGTATACACTCAGGATGGAGAGCTCCTTCTAGTAGATATCGCCATACCTCCAGAGCAAGTTTGATCGCTAACAGTTCTCTGTCACTATGGAGGGCACATCCACCTCAAGATGAAAGGGTTTTTCTGTGTCAGGCCTAGTGAGAACAGGAGCCGAGGCAAAAGCAGACTTCAACCTGGGAAACGCCTCAACCACAGGGGACCAGGCACGGGGATTGGCACCTTTCTTGGTAAGTGCCACGATGGGGGACACCCGAGGAATAAACTGCTGATAATATTTCGCGAAACCCAGGAACCTCTGTATGGCTCGTAGACCTTCTGGGTGTAGCCACTGCAGAACTGCGGACAGCTTATCCGGATCCATCTGGAGGCCTCTGGTGGAAATTATATAGCCGAGGAATGGGAGGCTGCGTTGGTGAAACTGACATTTCTCCAGCTAAGCCAAGAGACGGTTGTTCCAGAGGCAGCCAAGAACTTGGCGTACATGAGACTGATGGGTCTCGAGGTCTGGAGCGAAGACCAAGATGTCATCGAGGTAAACACAGGAGTCCACCGGCTCCCTACTCTCCCTACCCTGTTATAAATTCCAGGTAATTATTAATTCTATTTGCCTGTATCCCCTGAACCTGTCAGCCTAGCTTTTGACCAATATACTATAACCTTTTAGGATTATGTTGTAATTGACGTACCCTGCTCATAGGCTGAATATGTATTAGGTTCTTTGTATACAGTTGGAATTGTACATATTATGTGCTTTCCACCAAGGGAGACCGGTGGTTTTTCTGTATATGCACATGTGATGCATTTTTAAAAGTTTTTAATCCCTATTGAGTTTAATAAAGTATTGATTCATTCTATATACATCCCGACTTGTTGTTTGGTTTGATTTATGTGTTACTGGGATGCTATTAACTTTTCTAGGTCATGTAGGACCCTGTTTCTTTGAATTAAGTTAGGTATTCAAAGTGACCATCACGAGTGTTAAAAACCATCTTCCACTCGTCGCCCTTGCAAATCCGGATTAGGTTATTAGCACCACAGAGGGCCAGCTTGGAGAACACCCTGGAACCGCACAGCCATTCAAAGAGTTCTGTCATCAACAGCATTTTTTAACCGTGACCTTGTTCAACCCGCTATAGTTTATGCAGGGACGCAAGGAGCCATCCTTCTTGGTGACAAAGAAGAATCCTGCACCAGCTGGAGAGGAGGACTTGCATATGAAACCTCTTTGCAGGTTCTTTTTGATATACTCGGACATGGCAGCAGTCTCAGAAACAGAGAGAGGGTAGTCACGGCCTGTAGGGGGCGAGGTTCCAGGTCCACAGGGCAATCATAGTTTTTTGGAAAAAAATTGGCTAATTCCCGGTAGCATGCTGGCAGATCCTCCATAAACTTGGTAGACACAGAAGAGGTCAAGCCAGGTAGAGAAGACGCCATGCAGCGTGAGTGGCATTCTGATCCCCAATGCAGGACCTCCCCAGTCTCCCAGTTGAGGATCGGAGCGTGAAGTTGCAGCTATGGAAGACCAAGGAGAAGAGATGAGATGGAGTGTGGCAAAACATAGAAGAAGTGCAGTACTGAACCGGATCGGACAAGATTTGTCCATTGACTGAAGATATGGATAGGGGATTCTCGAGAGGAACCACCGGAATGGGATGCCAGGAGACAAGAGTGGCATCTACAAAGTTCCCCACAGAACCAGAGTCCAAGAAGGCTGAGACTTGCACAGGAGTGAGGGAACCAACACCGAGGAGCACAGAAACTGTCAGGCGTGGAGAAACTGTATTCACTCCTAAGGATGTTTCTCCCATGAGCCCAAGGTGCTTGGGTCTCCTGGACGTGGGAGGACAGACAGGACAAGCCCCAATGAAGTGCTCAGGACTGGCACTGTACAAGCAGAGGTTCTCCTGACAACGTCTGGAATGTTCCTTGATGGTGAGTCGATCTCTGTCAACTTACATATGGCTCCACTTCTGACTGCGCGTCCGGAGGCTGGAGTGGCCTTTGGGAGACCGGAGCTGTGAAGGAAACCGCAACGTTCTGGACCCCTGAAGGGTATTCAAGGTCACTTTGTTATCCTTATATAGACACTCGCAGAACGCACAGGTTCTGAGAGGTGCAGGAAGTGGTTTAAAATTGTCCACACAACTTCCGGATACGGCACAACAATAAATCACAGCCCTGAATGGCTATAAGATCCCTCTCACCAGCCTCAGACAGAATATTATTAGCCCTGATGAAGCTGCCACCAGTTCTCATTTAATATAAGCCCGGTCCATAACAGGATTATATAGGGTGAGGAACCAAACCAGTAGCATGTATATAAGCGAGACTTGGACGTGGGGATTCGCGGATTGAGATAAAAGAGCAACATAGGTTAAATTTTATATTTAATTGCATTAAGGGCACTCTAAACAAAACAATATATACAGTAGATATATATATATATATAGTTACACAGAGTACAAACTACCAGGTATCACTATAAGTAACAGCAGTTCAGTAAGTTAGTTACCTTTGTGTGTGGTGGGCCTATTGGAACCCGATAGTCCACACCTTAAGATCCTTCTCTGCTCTCGAAGTTACAATGGTTCCCAGACAAAGAAAAGAATTTGAGAAATGCCTGATTACATCAGGTGGAGTAACACCTCTGCCCACCCAACAGGAGGGTTCATGGGTCCCTCCTACCTGGTATTACAACCAGAGCCCTGGAGAAGCCATAGCTTCTCAAAGGGGAGTCGTAGGGTCAAGGTTCTGCTATCATTGGATCCGGGTAAATTCCTGGATCGCATTTATACCAAATCTGACCCATTTGCTAATGTCCTATCCTGAGATATTGATAACTCTGGAACCAAGTATTCTAGAGTCCCGGAAGTTGGATTATTATGATCTCCTGAAAATGACATCCAAAATTGTATTTGTTCTTCTGGTGAGATGGACCATAACTCCATAACTGTTCCTATTCAACTTAGTGGCTTAAGAGTTTTTATGACTCTATGTTTGAGACTTGGGGGGAGGGGTTCATGAGATGATCTGACTGCAGAGGTCTATTGAACCATGGACACATGCTGTGCGATCGTAAACAACCTAGCTCAAGTAGGCCAATTAAGCTGAGGCTGGGGGAAGGTGGAGGACTTAGGGAGGGTCACATTTATCACAGAAGCCAAACAAGGTAGATGTAAAAAAGTTCTATTTTTTAAAAGTGCTGACAAAGCAGCGTCGTTCCAGGAGAGCTTGGAAGCCAGGGGGCGGAACTTGACGGCATACTCACCAATAGACTGACGCAGGTTCAGCAGCGACGTTTCAGCTGAGGAGGCTCATGTGGGTTCCTCAAACACGGAGTGGAATTCAGCCAGAAAGGTAGTATGGGTAGCCATGACTGGATCGTTTCTGTCCCATAGAGGGGTAGCCCATGCCAGGGCTTTCCCGGACAGGAAGCTGAGGATGAATGCCACCTTGGAGCGTTCCGTGACAAACTGAGATGGCATCAGTTCTATGTGCAGTGAACACTGTGTAACAAAGCCCCTGCACAATTTGGGGTTGCCATCGTACTTGTCGAGCATTGAAAGTCTGAGCCTTGGTTCTGCCACCGGTAGACAAGCTGGAGTAATGGGAGAGGTCGCGGGAACTGCCGCAAGAGTAGTTGCTGGAGCCATATTCTGGTGCACAGAGGTAAACAGCTGTTGTAGTGCAGCGGTGACTTGACCAAGTAGTTCTCCATTTGAAGCCGACACCTCGGATCATAGTCTAAGTGGCACCTCGTCTTCACCAGAGCCCGGCCCAAAGTGGAATGGACTTGCTGCGACAGGGTGCCACCAGGTCATACCACAGGTGCAACTAGCCCACAGTGGCAGCCAAGGTCGTGGTACAGAATCGGATTCCAGGCTCGAGGTCAGGTACAGGCAGGTTGTCAGGGTAGGAGACAGAGATGCAGAGTCAGGATCAAGTCCGAGGTCACAACGGGAGAGCAGAACAGGAACGCAGGAGGGAAGCTTTCTCAATGGCATGAAGTTCAAAGATCCAGCGGGGAGTGGAGGGAGCCGCCAGTCTTTATGGGAAACTTAATGGGATCTTAGTGACCAAGCTCATTTGCACCTTGATGACCAAGGCCTATTTTTGAAAACCAGCATGTGTCACTTTATCCGGTTATAACTTTAGAACCCTTTAACTTGTTTTCGAGTTTGTTTTTCCCTTACATTTTGTACTTCAAGTTAGTGGGTAATTTTGGCTGATATATTTAGCATTTTTTATGAAAAAAAGGTGAATTTAATAAACATTTTAAAAAAGTTAGCTATTTTCAAACTTCAAAATGTTCTGTTTTTCAAACTGATAGTCTTACTTATGTTAGTTACTTAGTTAGTAACTAACATTTACCATATGTCAGCTTTGTGATGGCAACATTTTATAAGTGTCCTTTCGTTTTATTACGACACTAGAAAGATCACAAGACGAACAGCATTCTCTCAAATTTATAGGAAATTTTAGAATCAATTATGTTAGGGACCATTTAATTTTTGTAGGGGTTTTGGAAGTTCTGTAAATAGAAACGCCCCACATATCACCCCATTCTATTAACTTCACCCCTCAAACTATTGAAAACAGAAGGTAGGAAGCTTGTTAACCCTTTATGTATTTTACAAAACTTCAAACAAAATGAAGGTTTGATTTGGTATTTATTAATATTTATCATTAAAATGTTCATTCAGACCTAAAATTTACCCACATAAACTGAATAAAAGTTGGAAAAGCATCTATGAATATATGTGGATGTAACCCGCTGTCTGGGCACTTAGGAGTACAGAGTTGGCTAGGATGTCATTTTTTTCTGGGACGAGCTGACATTTTCACTACGGGGTTCACCGCCGGGAATAACCATTTTTATAGTTTGGGAATTTTGGGATGCGGTGATACTTAATGGGGCACATTTACTTACCCGGTCCATTCGCGTTCCAGCAGCGGCTTCTCGGACGAGCGTTCGGGTCTTCCAGCGATTTATAAAGGTCCTGCGCCCGATGTCCACCAGGTGTCGCTGCTGCGCCGAGGTCCGCCGAGTTGCGTCGGAGTTCACTGATCTCTTCCTGGTGCATGTGAGTATGGCCCGTGCGACCATTTTTTTGTTTTAAATGCGGTGGTTTTTCCGAATTTTTACTTTTTTAATTATTGTTTCATATGTGTTAAGGGCTTTTTATTTATTTTTTGTGGGTTTTTTTAACTTTTTTATTTTTACAATACTAGCTTATGAACTAATGATCATATGATCACTAGTTCATAATAATGCACTGCAATAACCATGTATTGCAGTGCATTAGAAGTCTCAGCCTATGCACATCAGCCTAGGCAGCTATGCGGTTCAGTCCTGACTCATGCCGATGACAGACCAGGGGACCTTCATTAGGCAGTGAAGACGGCACACCACAAACGTAATGTGGGGTGCCTGGAGGAGAGGGAGCACCATCCCTCTGCAGGTACGTAGATCCCGCGGACAAAGCATTGACCTTGAGATCTATAAGGTTAAATATGTTAAGTATATGTCAACCCCATAGGTTGCATTGCATTGCATTGCATTGGATCTTTACAACTGGTGGAGCTAGGGTAAAGAATATAGCAAGTTCAATATCTACCATTTGCATGTCCTGAAATGATGCTCACTATCATCAGGAATTGCTACATTGGTAGCAGAATATCCGTTCATTACTTTTTTTTAATGAAGGGAAGGAACAGAGGTTCAGTGAACTAAACCTTTCAATCATAAAAGTATAACATGATTTATCAATTCTTAAGTGCCAGCTTTCTGGTTTTAGAAAATTTTGCTATTTTTAGTCTACTGTGTGCACAAATTTTGCTCCTTACTGCAGTTTTATAAACAGTGGTCATGCAAGTCTGAAATAGCGCTGTGGAACTAGATTAAAATAAGTATTCTATTAGGTTTATTGGTTAATTGTGGAAGCAGTATTTTAATTATTATTACTACAATATAACATTACTTTCTTTGTCTCCAGGTACAGCAGAGAAACATGTTCTAGATATAAGCAGAATGTCCCTATGGATGTACAAATCTGTAACCCTGAGAAAAATTCAGCTTCAGAACTATCCCATGAAGAAAGTGAGGAAGTTACATTTTTGTAACTAACTTGCCAGACAACCAGCAGATTTTAAAGAGGACTAGTGATTCCTGTTATCTGCCCCAAACATACTGTACTTGTTTATATTTGTGGTAAAATAAGGAACACTGAGTATACCTATCATGCATGGGGCAAAAACTCTGCAACTGGAAATTGCCAAATGGGACCTATCATGATGTGTGAACCAGTCACATATGCTAAACTACTAGATCAGTGGTGGCGAACCTATGGCACGGGTGCCAGAGGTGGCACTCGGAGCCCTTTCTGTGGGCACTCAGGCCATCCCCCCAATTTCACCAAACAGGACCACACCCACCAAATCTTCCTGCAGTCCCAAGCAAATTAAGGGATGCTGCTCTCAGCGCTATTTTAACGCAACACTTCACTGGCTGTTTGAAACAGCAGGAAAAGTGAGAAGGTGTTGACTGAACTGCATTGTCTTTCGAAGTCATCATGCTGGACCCACCATTCTTCCTGGAGGGAAGCTACAATGATGGTCTGAATTTGCCCACCTTCTTTCAACTGCATTGGTGGCCTTAGGAGAGCCATTACAATTGAATGATGTTGAAGTACAGGAAACAATAAGTTACTGCTTGAAATGCCATGTTGGCACTTCATGGTAAATAAGTGGATTCTGGTTGTAGTTTGGGCACTCGATCTCTGAAAGGTTCGCCATCACTGTACTAGATGTTGGTTTCATAAAGGAAATAATAGTCAACATTTTATCTTTTGTGACATTTTTAACTCTTCATTGAAAAGTATATGGGGAAAGTAGCCGATGTTAGTAGCCATGGCAGCTTATGCACACCAGATTTATGAAATACACAGGGCTGTAGAGTCAGAGTGATAGAAATGTGCCGTATGCTGGAACTGTGTCCAACCTGTGGGATCATGCCACCATACAGCATGTTTATACAAGCTGAACATGTTCATGTGTAAGAGCCCTTTAATGGACCATCTCTGACTCCAAAAGTATTTAAAGAGGACCTGTCACCTAAATTTTCGGCACTAGGAGCTGTCCAACAATTACATTGTACCCCGCCGCAGTGTTTGATAGCATTACCGGAGGTTTCCGGTAACGCTATCACTCTAACACTGCAGCGTTTGATCAAGCACTAGGAGCTGCTTACTTTAGTAAGCAGCTCCTAGTGCCGATAAATTGGGTGACAGGTCCTCTTTAATAAATTGTTACAATTAGTTCACTGCAGTACATGCAGAATATTTTTTCATAAGCATTTGGGGAAATTATGGAATGATCTAAGGATCTAAGGATATAAAGTCACCTGGATAACAACACTGTGCTCCTAAATAATATTCATTATATATACAACTCTTCTAATTTATTAATACAGCCCTCCCCCCATGATGCAAAGTATTATATCCTATAACTACTATTTCCCACCCTGTTATTGTGTTACATATGATTTTATATACAGTGCTTCCCTGACCAATGTAAGTATATAGCACCCCCTAAGAATTTAAACTGTACATATATAATAATGTATTTTTATAAAGCCCTGCTCTCATATATTTAAAGACCATGTTATTCACCCCCAATTAAATAATATACAGGTCCCATATACAGACCCCTGCCATCTTAAATAAAATAATATACAGCCATCCCCCCACATATACAGACCCCCTCCCAACATTTGGTTTACATTATTCAAAGTAATGTATTTTATCCTATAATTTATATATCCCACCATTATTATGAACACATGATTTTATATACAGTGCTACCCTGACCAATGTTCATATATAGCATCCTCTAATAAATATATACTGTATATATATATATATATATATATATGCAACATCCCTGCCGTTACAAGGCAGAGTGGTTGTTGGGAATACGTCCCAATATGTAGCTTGCAACCTGTGTGGAGTCTGATCAACCCCGCAGCAGGTCACTACACAACACGGGGAACACTGCAGCGGTAGATTCTGCCTGGAAAGGCAGGAGTTAATTGATTAATGTGATGTCATTCCATCAGCCAATCACACCTGTTATCATATTGTATTGTAAGCTGGGATGTAATTGGAGGACTAACCACCACCTGACCAGGAGCTGAGGAGAAGTGAAGGTTGGAGATTGCCAACAGTCAGTTCAGTCAGTCAGGTTAGTCTGACAGGATTCTTTCAGAGATCAAGAGACTGACAGGAGTCAGTCAGACAAAGTAGTGAGACAGTATAGCAGTGAGGAGTTAGTGAGAGAAAAGGGGTATCATCCTACCTTCAAGGGTGATATCTGAAGTAACCCAGGACAAGCTGAAGCATCCTACTAGGACACAGCTATCCCCCAGCCTGCCCCAGCTATCCCCTCTTCAAGTGCATCCCCAGCATTTTCCTATTTTGTCAAGACTCGTTTGGTACGTTATCCACTGTTCCTGTTGGTTCCAATAAAGAACTGTAAGTTGCTTTTAGACAACATCTGCCTCCGTCTGCTCCCTGCTACTATGGCTTTCACCATCACTGGGCACCCTATCCATTACACAGGGACTCATACTCCAGATCCCAAAGGGTTGCCCCAGGGAGAACCACTATAACAGACTATAACAAACGGCTCCAGGTTTTAGTGACCCCTGGGTGACAGAGCCTTAGTGGGCCCCTTCGTGGGCCTCCCTCCAGTGGCCACACTGTCTCTGCCCTATGTAGCCACACTGTCCTATCCATGTAGCCACACTGCCCCCCTCCCCCTGTAGCCACACTGTAGCCACACCGTAGCCCCCCTCCCCCTGTAGCCACATTGTAGCTCCCCTCCCTCTGTAGCCACACTGTAGCCCCCCCTTCCCCTGGAAAGAAAAAAACCTCACATTTCCTTGTGTCCCCGGCTTCAGAGCCGTCGCATACAGTGCAGAGCGCCGCTTTGGGGGAATGAGAAAAGGTAGTTTTGGATTCTGCTTCTATGCTGCGCTCCCGATGAGCGCAGTATAGAGCCAGAAAAATACAGAAGCCGGATGGTGATCATTTGTACCAGTGTCTTAAAGCGACACTGGTACAATTGATCCGAGGGCTCAGGTGGGCCCTTCCAGCACCCTGGGGCCCCGGCACTTGCACTTGAGGTAGCCGGGTGCTGGCGCCAGGCCTAACTGTATCCCATATGCAGCCCCACCTATTTGAATTGAAATCCAGCCCTGTATACAGAACTCATTTACCTATGGTTTACAGTGTCCCATGTAGCCCTCCAGTCCACCTGGCCCCAATATGTTGCCCACCACCTCAGTTTAATTATATACAGCCTCCCATATAGTTCCTCTAGTTTAATATTTTGCCCCCATATTTAGATGCACCCCAGTTTGATAATATACAGCATTAACTTGCCCCATATATATGGTAGTTTTCCCCACCCCAGTTTTATTATATTTAGAGGCCCCCCAGTTCATTTATATACAGCCTGACATATAGCCACCCCATTTTATTTATATTATATATAGCTATATATGTTTAGCTTAGTTACAGACAGACCCCGGTGCCCCCCCAGAATAAACAGTATCCAATAGCCAATTTGAATATATATAGACACCCCTAGTATCAGTATTCGACCTCATATGAATATATACAGACTCCCTAATACATCAGTATCCGGCCCCATATAAATATATACAGACACCTACACCCCCCCAGTATATACAGTATCTGGCCCCATATAAATGTGTATAGACACCCCACCCTCCACTATAAACACAATCTGTACCCATATACATCTATAAAGACCCACCCAAGTATATACAGTATCTGGCCCCATATAAATGTATAAAGACACGCCCCCAGTATACACAGAATCCGGCCCCATATAGATATTTACAGACCCACCTCAGTATATACAGTATCTGGCCCCATATGAATGTATACAGACCCCCCCACCCCCAGTATAAACAGAATCTGACCCCATGTAAATGTATATAGACCCCCCCTCACCCCCTCATATCAGTATTAAGCCCTTTAGAAATGATTGTCCATGAAAAATAAAAAAGCTGATGCTCACCTGCCCCTACAGTCGCAGCTCTGCTCAGTGACACAGGTGTTGTGACGTCAGTGTCCCTGCATAGTACAGAGTGACACAGGCGGCTGGAAAGGCGCTGTGTTGCTCCACTTGTAAATCACACCTATGTCTTAAAGAGACAGGTGTGATTCAAATAACTGATGGGCGATTCAGGTAGCAACAAGTGCCCGAATCTCGCCTAATGGCAGATAAAGTCCTGATTACAGATCACAGTAAACGGGCACTTGGAAGGAATGCCTGCACTTATGTCAGCACTGCTAGAGTAACCAGAAAATCTGGATTTAGGTAAATGCTTAACATATCTATAAAGTTTTAAAACACTATGAATAAATCAATTGCGCAGTGTATATTCTTTTTGTTTTAGTTTGCTTTTTTTTAAAATTGAGATGAATGTGAGTGCACTTTATGTACATGGTCAGTAGTGAAGCTTCTCCTCTACGGATCAGAGGGGGAGTAATGTCTGCACTTATCATAAAACTGCCAGATTTTTGGCAGAAAAAACTGCCAGAAATTTTGCTCTGTATACTTTATGTTTTAGTTTGCTATTTCTCTGAACTCATGTTTGAATGTGACTTAACATGATTTGCATGTTCAGCAGTGAAGCTCCTTCCTTATAGATCACAGGTGAAGGAAGGTTTGCACTTATCTTTTAACTTATAGAGTGATCAGAAAAACACGATTATGGATGAAATTTCTTGAGCATTTCACAGTAACTCAAGATAAGAAATAGTGTGTGTATCGTGTAAGAAAAATGGCCCAGATGAAGACAAAAGCTGTGATGTCAAAATCAGTGCATATTCTTCCACCCAGAAGAGCGCCTCAAACTTCAGTTACTAGTTATTTTGTAGGTGACAAAGTTATTGTAACAATGAAAGCGGATGTTTTTAAAAGATAGCTCGTACAGCTTGTAGTGAAGGACAATGCGCCATTATCATTATTTGCACAACCAGCTGTTACAGCACTTAGTGGAGAAATGGCATTTATCTTGAAAGATTATAGAAATATGGGAATTAAGAGAATAGTTAATTTTAGCTTAGTGCAGAGCTAGGCAAAATATTTTATTCTTTACTGTTGTACTTTAAGAAAAAGGAAGGCCTTAAAAAGACCCTCAAGAAATGCTTTATGTATCTGAAAATGGATTTCTGCAAACGTCATAGAGTGAACTATTTTGCTATTAATGTTCAATTTGTTTGTGACAATAAAGAAATTGTTTACGAAGACACTGGCAGTAAAAGATACCAAACCTCATCATACCAGTCAGTATCTCCAGGTCTTAATGGAAAAGGTTCTGCAAGATTATGAACTCAAAAAAGAACAAGTTCTTGCCACTGTAAATGACAGTGCTTCAGACATTATAAGTACAACTAAACTGATGAATAAGGATAATGAGGGTGAACAACAGCTACAAGAAAACCTCACATCCAGTAAGGAAGGCCTGCCACTGAGGAACATACAGTTATTACTACAGACAAAGGCTACATTCACACGATGTATGCCCGCCGTACCGTAGTACAGCGGGCATACATCGGCGCCGTGGAGAGGAGCAGGGGATGAGCGCCTCTCCCCCGCCCCTTTCCATAGGAAGATACAGCGCACGGCGCTGCACCGTACCGCTCCCGTACAGGGCCGTGAGCCCATAGAAGTGTATGGGGGACATATATCGGCCGTATATGCTTCGGGCATATATACGTCTCCCATACATGTGTGTGAATGTAGCCAAACAGCAATATGATACTTTATTAAATATATACGGTAGGGACCAAGAATAACAACCTATTGACATCCAAATAAATAGCTCAAACTATACAGAAAGACAGGGATGCCCATAATATATCAGAAGTCATAAAATTGTATTGTTGATAAACATCAAAACACACATTTAAAAACATTTAAAAAGCACTAACAGTGCTGAAACAAGCCAATTGACCCAGAGCCTAAGAGATAGTACATAGTAACTATAATTGAGTAAAGTGCAGCATCAGTGGAACAATGTATAACAGGGTAAATATCAAATCCACCAGTGTGGTACAAGTAAAACTACTGTGCAACAAATTAATAAGTTAATCCATAATTACCTGTATAACATGGGTATTAAAACTAGGCACCGGGGACTAGAAAAATCCTGACCCGTTTCGCCTGCTTGTACAGGCTTCCTGAGGAAATAAATAACTATTGTATCATAATGTTGATAAATACACTTATTACTACATAATTACAATTTATTAAAGTTATTTGCATTCTAAGGTTGTGTTCCGATGCATATGTTTATGTTCTACCTAAATAACTTGTATCATAATGGTGAAAAGTAGACGTATTACTTCAGTAAATTTATTATTTATACATGCTGTGTATATGGGAGGCAGAGTCAGAGTTAATTAATGAGTTGGATTCAGAACTGAAGGTTTGGCTTACTGACTCCCCAGCCCTCGAAATATGAATTTAAAGGGCATCTACCACCAGGATGAAGGACTGTATGCTAATGAGACTGAGGGGCTCCAAGCTCCAAAGTACAGTCTTTCATCCTGGTGGTAAATGTTCTTTAAGAAGTTTAAAACTGTTACAATGTCATTTGAGTTGGGTTAATGGCACAGTAAATGGCAAAACATCTCTGAAATGAAGATGCATATAATCATATAGGTAGACCTGTTATTCTGTCATTGTCTACTTTGGAATTGTCTGAGACCTTTTCTTCCCTAGTATTGGTATAAGGCAACTAACCTTACTTTCCAAACACTTCATATCTTGCTAACTACAGGAAACCAGATTTTTAATTGTCTGTAGAAGGGTTTCAGCCCTAAACCCCTGATGACGCCAGTCCAGGTGAAACATTAACTGCCTGGCTAGGGGGCCTGTACAGAGGTGTCAGCTTTGCATAAAAGGGGCTTATAAAGAGGGGAAGGCAGAATAGGGAGTGATGTATAGCGGGAGGCAGTAATAGGGGTTCTGTATATGGAGGGGGTAGGAGACATTGATGTATAGAAAATGGGCAGAAGGGGATGCTGTTTTTTAAGGGCAGCATAGTATAGCAGGAAAGGAGTTTGGTATAGCAGGGATCATCACATATAAAGTTATAGGCAATGTATATCAGAGTTTTTGACATCTGGAGGTGAAGTCAATAGTGAAAGGTCACAGTTGTAGGAGTCGTTATGAAGTTCTGGAGGTACCGTAAAGAGGTAAAATAACAGTAAAAAAAGAAAGAATATGTAACCTGTAATTCAATAATACTGAATTGGTCTTTGTTTATTTTATATTTTAATTTGGAAAAATTTAATTTTAATTAATTCTGTATTACCTTTGATCAGTATCTGTATGGTGGTATAACTCAGTCACTATGTAAAGATAAAGATTATGGTTTGGCTGTATTATGCAGTCATTATGCAGTGGTGGTGGTCATGGTGTGGTGTTATTATCTGTTTCTTTTACAGCTCTATTATTATTCTTTGCATCTCTGTGTTTGTTCAGCAACTGTAGGGCAGTAACATTAATCCCTCTATGGCGTTAATATTTGGTACTGATTCACGGATATTATTGGTAATATGTTCTTTTTTTATATCGAAACATTTTTATTTGAAAACAGTATGTGGTAGATTTACATGATTTATATGTACATTATTATTATTATGAAATGTAAAAATATATGCAAATTAACAGCTGCAGCATACAAGATATACCATTGCCATTATCTTGAATGTATGTAAAATAGATGTTATAAACATGGATCTCTCATACAACTTCATGGCAGAGTGAATGCAAGTGTGTATCAAAATCTTCTTCAATAACATGTCGCTCCTTATTGCATTCGTCACTCAATTAGTAAATGATTTTTATGAAGGACAATGCCCCCTGTCATACATCAAAACGGGCAAAGCAGTTTCTTGAAACAGAAAATATTCATACAATAAAATGGCCAGCCTAGAGTCCTGATCTGAACCCAAAATAAACCCCCAACTGTGGAAGATACTGGAAGAGTGAAGCAAAAATCACACCAGAGACTAGTGACAAGTCATTCAAAGCAAAGTCCTGTGCACCTCCTACTGATCGGTGACTGTTGTACATTCAGAAAATGTAATTACAATCTTGAAGTATAAATTAAAAAAATATAGTATTAAAGCCCCTGCTATGCCAAACACCACATTGTGTGCACATACCAAGGGTGGGGGGTGGTGAGTGACAAGTAATTAGGATGGACAGGACAGAGAACTTGGCTGAGGCTTGCCAGATGTTGGCTATATGATATTCACTTGATGATCACTGGTTGACCATGTGCTCTCCATGCCAATAACCAATGGGGTGGAGAATAAGGTTAACCCATCCAATTAGGATCAGGTATGCACGTGTATCCATTGATAATTCATGTATATAAGGTGTGTGGGGACCTTCCCCCTAGGAGCATTTTCTTCAAGGTGTTTTGAATGTGCAAATGCACTAGGTCGGCTGTGAATAAACCTTACTCTTACTAAAGACTCTGTTTCCCTGTCTCTGTGAGTGATATTCTACAATAATCTTTCTCTGTGCTACAGTCATTGCTGTACTCCAAGAATAATCATCATGTTTTTTCCAAATAAATGTTGATATACTTTGCTAATTTAGTAACACATGGTTCTAGTGACATAGTATACCCCTCAAAAAAAATCAATATTGATCAATGGTGATTATATTATTTCAGAAATATACATACTCACAAAACATAAATAATGTATAGAAATAAAATGCTCTTAATGCACACATTGACGAGGTCCATAAATGTACATTTTCCTAATATAGGATAGTAAGTAGGGGAGGGACACACAACATATATGTGGACCCCTACCAGGGGCGTACCTACCACCGTAGCAGGACGTTGTGTACTGCTGCGGAAGGGCTGTCGAAAATCTCCAATAATTAACTCCCGTCTGATTTGGAGGAGAGATTTGATCAGTGATACTACTTCCTGCTTGGACTAAAGAGTGATCTGCAACATCCCCACTGAAGCCTTACCTTTTTTGGGGCCTGGAGGCAGCACCTGGGGCCCAGAATACCGGAGTGGCTGCCGGTTACGGCCTAAGCACGCTGATGTCACGGTTCTTGGTATGGGGACCAGAGGGCTGAACTACAGCCTGGCAGGTCTCCAGCAGGTAGTGTGTGCAATAAATATGGAGAGAGAGGCTGATGTACTGGTTCTCCCTGAGGCAACCCCTGAGTGTCTGTAAGATAAGTCTCTGGGAAGGATGGGGAGCCCGTGGTGGTAACAGCCGTATCCAGTGATCAGACGGAGGCAACGTTGTGCAAAATAATTAATGGTTCTTTATTGAACAACAGCAGTTTTGGATTACTGGAGTGCTCATGGAGAGGTGTCCTCAGGAATGACTCACCAGCCTGGTAGCAGATGTAGGCTGGGACGGAGCTGTGTGCAAATTGTGGAAGCTGCAGCTCTGAATTGGAGTCTGCTGATTCTGGTCCTGGGATTAGCTAAGTGTCAGTACTAATGGTGTACTGACATTGTCTCTCTCTTCACTCTCTCTGTAGGCTGAAATCAAACTGAGACCTCAAGCCCTCAGACTGGAACCCAAGCTTCTCCCTGCCCAGTGGTTTTAATCTCCTAGTCAGGTGGTGGCTACCTCTCCAATCACACTCCAGTGTACATTGTAGAAACACAATAGGTCAATAACTCATTTCCAATCTACAGAGGGCGCTGTTCGTAACTACTCCCTTGCCAATATGTTGGCAGGGGTGTTGCTGATCCGACAACATGGAGGAGGAGGGAAAAAGGACAGCAGCTGTAACATGGTTGCTTCATCACTGGAAGACTGCACTGCTCATAAAGTCATAAAGGGACAGCATACAATTGTAAAAGAGCATGGCAGCTCCCTGTGTCCTCCCATGCTTTGTCCTCCCAGTTCTCTACAGCTACATGTCTGTCCTTCTTACCCCCACCAAGGCTTTGCTGATGGGTGAATGTTTTAACCTGGCAAGCAAAAGAGTCTACCTGTTTAAAAGATAAGAAGGTTAGGTATGAGGTTTGTTTAAAGGGGTATTCTGGGAATATGAATGTCTGATACAAAAAACCATGGATTTAAGGACTCATTTGTATATGAATTATTCTGATTCCTGGAATAATCCCTTTAAGTTAGGGCTAAGTTTGCCTGAATATATGTGTATATATGTGATGCATACTTTCTGAATGGACCTACTCTTTAACCCCTTTGATGTTGTTTAATAGTTATAACCATCTTGAGTTGATGCCATATGTAATAATTAATATAACCAATATACTAATGTTGTAGGTACTGACACTGTAGCCAAAAAGATTCTCATAGTTGCTGGGCTAAAATTAACTCCTTTATTGATAATGTTTACATCTACCATGGGTTCTAAGATGCTAGATATAGGTCAGCGGTGGCGAACCTATGGCACTGGTGCCAGAGGTGGCACTCAGAGCCCCTTCCTTGGGCACCCAGGCCTTCACCCCAACACAATGTTTGCCAGCTAGGACTAAAGGCTTTCTCCTGTGATCCAATACAGCCAGGACATGGCATGCTCAGTGCTATTTGGCTGTCAGGACTAAAGGAGGAGCAAGAAGGTGTGGATAGAGATGGATTGTTATTGGACCTCCTGCTCTGGGTCCCCTGATTCTTCCTCTTCAAGGGACCCAGGAGGGAAGCTGCAATCCAAATTTCTCCATCATCTTTCTATTGTATTGGTGAACTCAGGACGCCAATATGATTAAAACCTGTGATACAGCAGGGATCAATCAGTTACTGCTTAAATTGTCATGTTGGCACTTTCCGACATATAAGTGGGTTTTGGTTGTAGCTTGGGCACTCTGTCTCCAAAAGGTTCGCCATCACTGATATAGGCCAAGGGTTTCCAATGTAATCCCAACTTTATTGTAGGGTGCCAGGTGATAGACTTCCAGCTGATATTACATTTGCATCTTTGAAAGCCTATTAAACCTAGAGGCACTTGGGGGCCCGTTCAAAAGTTTGCATTTCAGTGGAAGTACGAGGTGTTTTGCGTTACTTAAAAACACATACAATGCTCATTCTATTCTTTATGGAAGAATGGTATAATTTGTATCAGTTCTGTTCAATGCATACATGGGCAGAAAAAAGGAAACATGATATCTATTGTGTGTATTTCCAAGGTGAATTGTAATTTATTGTTGTCAGTCTTTAGATGAACATGCAATTGTAAAATTTTACAAGGCTATAATTCCCAGACCTGACACAACATGGTATGATTCTCATATGTTACACAGTCAAGGACAATGGCAAAATTGGTCATTTCTGCTTCCTCTGCAGTTGAGACAATCAGGGCCCAGGGCTAGGGATAGGCAGAGGAAGGTGATCACCTAGGGCACTACCTCTGCTGTGCATGTAGGGGGCACAATTAAAACTTCTATGGAAAAAAAAAATCACATACTTTCAGGGTTTCAGTTAAAACTGCATCACAATCAGCTTTGAGGTGGTTTTAGGTGCAGTTGTGTTAATTTAACAGGCGAAGGATATTTGTTGAAGAAACAGTGGAACAGTTTTTCTCTACAAAATCAAATTCATCCATTCAGTTCATTTCTTTCACCTGGTAAATTAACAAAACTGCACCTAAAACCACCTCAAAGCTGATTGCGATGCAGTTTTAACTGCAATGTGTGACCGCACCATCAGTGCAAACAGCGCACCTGATGCTATGTGGTGACCTCAGCAGATGGTTCTGCACTAGGCAGTCATTCTGAGAGCAGGAGTGGGTTTTTTGCTCTGAGTTGCAAATGTGACTAGCAGAAACAGGAAACCTATAGCTCCGCCAACCAGCCTGGCACCTGGAATTAACCTCTTCCTAGTTTCTGTCTAGTCGGGCCAGAGAAGAGGGGATGGGCTGCACTTGCAGAATGTAGCAGGAGAGAGCAAAGCAGCAGCTGCACTCTGTTCACCTCTCAAGCTTGTCCTCATGATGTTCATTATGATGCCCTGTCCTTCCACACGGTCTCAAGTGTCAGGTAAGTGCATGTGTGTTATTTTGTACATAACTTATATAAATGTGTGTTTATCAAGTGTATTCATGTTTAACATGTATGTGTGCGTTTTCGTTACAATTACAAATTACAATTTCGTTTTCAATTACAAATAAATGTGTATTTATTTGTAATTGATATGTAAAAGTAATTTATATGTAATTATAACACACATATAATGTCATATTTAGTGGCCATGGGCAGTGCATGCTGTGTGCGTGCACTTGTTTTTTCGGATTGCATCTAACGTTGAAACCGTTTTCACAGTATAGTGATGACAGGCAGTATAGACTGCAGGGATATTATATATATATATATATATATATATATATATATATATATATATATTTGTGTGTGTACAATGTGTAGTGGCCGGAAGGAAATATAAATCTATCCATTTTTTTCACACATGAGGCTGAAAAACCAGGTGTGATACTAAACCTTCAATTGTTTTTGCGGACACGTAGCCAAAACTGATGCATCACGGAGACAAAACGGAAGAAAGACAGACACAAGAGAGACAAAACGCAACGATGCACAACTGAAGCTGAACATCAACGCCAATGTGAAAGAGCCCCAAGACAGGTGAATTGTACTTTGCATCTCCCATTAGTTGGTATAGTTTAAATAATAATACATTTGTGATGCACAGGCTATTTCCAACAAGGTCACAATCCTTTTAAGGCAAGTGGGAAAGTGCCTAAAAATGGTCTAAAATATGTGGCACACAGCATTTTATATGCAAATTACACCAGTATTCTGACGTAGGCAGAATGATACAATGGGGGAGATGTAATTGGTGGGGAATAAGGAACTAACACCAACTTGCAACCAATCAAGAACATCACAGCCATTAAAATACTATGAAAGAGTACAACGTGAAAGTCGTTCCTATACACAACAGGTGCTAAAAAAGATTTTATATGTGTATTCAGTACATAATTATGAATGCAGCCATCTTCAGTGAGCTTCTGCCCTGCACTGTGAGCAAGAGTTCAGGAATCTATTTAACAGCAGCTATTTGGACATAAACCAAATGACTTACTGATTTCCTTGGAAAGGTTTTGTGTGTATGCTACGTGACCTGGACAAATGTCCAGCAAAACAGCTCAAACCAGTAGTTGCACTTATTGAAAACAGAGCTATAGCTAGTGAAAAAAAATGCAGTCGGTGCTGTTATCACTAAATGTATGCTCGTTTTTGGCACATACACATTTTGTGATGAGTGGGGTCACAAGGACCTGACAAATTACATTTTATGCCAAAAGACTGCTAGAATATTTACATGCCAGTCTTAAAGTGTAAGTACCATATAAAAATAAATAACTTTACAGTGGGGGGAAAAAGTATTTAGTAATCCACCAATTTTGCAAGATGAGAGAGACCTGTAATTGACATCAGAGGTGAACCTCAACTATGAAAGACAAAATGGGACAACAAATCTAAAAAATCACGTTGACTTTTAAACAATTTATTTGCAAATTATGGTAGAAAATAAGTACTGGGTCAATAACAAAAGTTCATCTAAATACTTTGTTATATATCCTTTTGTTGGCAATGACAGAGGTCAAAGTTTTCTGTAAGTCTTCACATGTTTGGCACACACTGTTGCTGGTATGTTGGCTCATTCCTCCATGCAGATCTTCTCTAGATCATTAATGTTTTGGCGCTGTCGCTGAGCAACACACATTTTTAATTTCCTCCAAAGGTTTTCTATGGGGTTGAGATTTGGAGAGTGGCTTGGCTACTCCAGGACCTTGAAATGCTTCTTGTGAAGCCACTCCTTTGTTGCCCTGGTGGTGTGTTTGGGATCATTGTCATGCTGAAAGACCCAGCCATGTTTCATCTTCTTCACATACAGTTTCTGATAGGAGGTTTCCACTCAAAATCTCACGATACATGGCCCCATTCTTTCATGTGCACGGATCAGTCATCCTGGTCCCTTTGCAGAAAAACAGCCCTAGAGCATTAGAGCCCTAGAGCCACCCCCATGCTTTGCAGCTTTCTGCAAGTCATTCAGTAAGTACCCCCTTGTAGTTCTGGGATTTTTGTGCCCAGCGTTCTTTTGATAATTTTTGACACCAGGAGGTAAGATCTTGTGTGGATCCTCTGATCGAGGGAGATTTTCAGTGGTCTTGTATGTCTTCCGTTTTCTAGTATTGCTCCCAGAGTTGATTTCTTCACACCAAGCTGCTTGCTTATTGCAAATTCAGCCTTCCCAGACTTGAGCACGCAAGCTTGCGCCACTTCATGACCCGCCACCCGCCTCCTGCACTGCCCGCGTGTTGACCGCTGATGACGGTGCCGCTAAGGTCCCGGCTGATCTAGGTCTAGTCCTAGCCTCTTGCCTGCGCTGCCCTGGCACTAGGTGCATGATTGTCGGGTCGGCCACTAGAAGGCAGAGGGGAACAGCCGCTGTTTTGGTTGCCAGATCGGCAATGTGGTCACAGAAGACCGGTTTGGGGCTTGTCTGGATCAGAGCTAGTCTGCAGCTCCGTGAGCACCTGGGATTACGTTGGTGAAGTTTCGCTGGCTGTTGTCTACATGCCAAATGCTAACGGCATTTTGGTTACATCTAGTCACGGAGGCACTGTGCAGATCGGTTCTGGATATGAAGGTATGAAAGTTTTCTGGCTCCGTTGGGGAACCTAATGTGTGGAGGTTTTTTCAGCGTTTGCCTTCCTCTTTACCTAATGCAACCAAAATTTTTAATCCAAATAAAGAATTGTAAATCAGATAAGTGCCAGACAAATGAATTTTATTTTATAAACAAGTAGTTGGCAATACAACAGAGGCAATAAATATAAAAACAGTGAGTGCCAAATAATCACAGAATCATCAACCCATTGGGAAAAACAGACCAGGTACAAAGGGTATAGTATAGATCAGAACCTAAGTGGAAATAAATAAATAGAGGGGAGACATTATAACTCATAAGGAGCTAGCACTGAAGCATAATTACCTATACCAGTAAAACGGGCACAAGCTGTACACCCCGACACTTGTTTCGCTAGTAGCTTTCTCAAGGGGAGTGTCTAGAGTAACACTGGGTAAGAATATATATAGGGATCCACCAATGAAAAGAGGGATAAATTAAAATGAGATTAGATACTTATGTGTACCCACGCGATGCCAGCGGTGTGGAGAGAGCAGGCTAGATGGTAGAGATTGCGAGATCCCGAGACAAATCACAGAAGTCCGAGATAACACGATATCTCGGCTGCAGCAGCGTGAGTAGACTGCGCATGCGCAGTTCGTCCACAAGACCTGAAGGGATTCAGCGCAGCCGCAGTATTAAGGAAGAGGATTATCAGGAAAGTATATGTAATCAATGGGGAACGGAGAATGCCATATATACATAATAGAAATACAGTGGCCAGTAAAAGAGGAACATTCTATTATGTGATATTACAATGTGTGCAAATTATGCTGAGTATAACGGTCATAGCAGCAAGAGCAAAATAAAGTGGTAAGTGCATCAATCACAAAAGAGTTTGTGTATATACATTATAGATTATTACAAATATATAGCGTACATCGTAATAGCATAACGAATACAGTGGAGGACAACAGGACTACTAAAGTGCATATACATCCAGACCTTAATGTAGGAAGCAAATTATGACATTCAAAGTGGAAATTATAATAATAGTTTATATAAAGTGTGTTGAGTGCATACATGCAAAAGTGAAGTGAAAGTGCAAAGGTGCAAAGTGCAAAACAGTGACATGCTGTGAAACAGTGAAAATATTTATGTGTAAGGGGGCATAAAGCAGGGGGGGGGGGGGATGAGGGCGATATAGGGATAATGTAAGGAAATTACCTAAGTAACGGCTAACTAATGGCTTGGTATTAACCACTAACTACTATGCATTTGTAGGAATTTGTAGGATTTATTGCACTTATACTGCTTAATTATTGTATTGGTATTGTGTAAAATGCCCCCAAAAAATGCTAATCGGAAATCGGGGGAGGGGGGCGGTCGCCTAAGGAAGGGAAGGAGTGTGGTGGAGGTAAAACTGACCCATTGGGTAAATTGTCTGGTTTTAATTATGGGAGAATTCCAAGCCAGGTCCTGACAGAAAGGTTCAGAGCCAAAGGCTATCCCCCGACTCTTATTAATATGGCAAATAAAAAGGCCGGTGAGCTTACATAAAAGGAGTGTCTGCAGCCTAGGGAGAGATCAGAGGAAAGAGGATCATTTGATGTAAACTTTATTACCACTAATAAATGCCCCCCCCCCCCCCCCCCCAGTATGGCTCCCTCAGAAGTTACTGATATAGAAGTACCTAGGGCAGGGAGGGAAGAGGAGCCTTCCAACCCAATATGTGTACAGATCCTGGCAACGGTTCAAAAGACTGGCGCGATAGTAGAGGGGTTGGATAAACAGGTTGCCTCTCTCTTCTCCGATATGGCTTTCCTGCGGGAAAACTTTCCAAAATTAGTTTCTAATGTTGTAATGCAGGTTAGAGCACTGGAAGGCGAAAATTAAAGTTTGAATAAGGAGGTGGGTGGGTTGCCCAAGTCACAGACATTGCTTAGGGACAAATTGACCGATCTGGAAGACCGATCAAGGCATTCCAATATTCAGATAATTAGACTGCCAGAAGAATTAGGGAATAACCAACTGGAAGCATGGGTGCAATATTGGCTTCTAGAACTTATGGGACCGGAGGGACTCTCCCCGCTGTTTATGGTGGAGAGACCCCACCGAGTCCCCAGCAAGCCTCCTGTTCCTGAAGCACAGCCTCAAGTAATCTTGGCAAAAATTTTGTGTTCCCTGAATCGAGATAAATTAAGATTCTCCCACTGCAAACAAGACATTACTTACAACGGGGTTAAGATCTTTATATTTCCAGATTTCTCAGTGGCCACACAGCAAAAGAGAGTTAAATAAAAAGAGCGTCTGAGGGAAGCTGATATAAAGTACTCATTATTATACCCAGCCAGATTGAGGGTGGTCTTTAATAAATTGAATTGTTAACTCAGAGGGAACCCTTGTTCAAGAACAGGGGGCAATAATAAAAAGTTTTAGGTCTTTTTTTTATCAGACTCTATATAAATCTGATGCAGAATTTACAGATACCCAGTTAAATCAATATTTAGATTCCATTCCATTTCTGAGGAGCAGAGGGCCCCTATGAATACTTTAATTACGGCCTCTGAAATATCTGATACTATTAGTGAGCCTTCTGGGGACTCGTCCCCTGGGATGGATGGGTTACTTTATGCTTTTTATAAAAAATATGCGAGTGTTCTTGTTCCCATATTTGTAAAAGTATTCAATGCCGCATTTGCTGCAGGGGCAGTGTAAGGTTCTATGGTAGAGGCGTTGATAGTATTGATACTGAAAAAGGAGAAAAAAAGAAATAGAGATGGGTTCATATAGACCCTTTGTATCTTTGTTAAATAATGACAAAAAAATCTTGGCAAAATTTCTTGCGGCGAGGTTAGAAAAGGTGATCTCGATTATTGTACACCCGGACCAGAATGGCTTTATCCCCGCTAGGGGACGAGTCTCAGTCTCCACAGGCTATTCTCAAATATTCAGCTTGGTAATGGAGGTGACCGCTCCATCCTGTCTTTAGATGCGGTTAAAGCATTTGACAGGGTGGAGTGGCGTGATCTCTGGGATGTTCTGGGGAGGCAATAAGGCCAGGCAATAAGTTTATCAGCACGGATATGTGTAAATGGCTTGTATTAGGAATCTTTCTCTTTACAGAGGGGTACGCGGAAGGGGTGTCTCCTCTCCCCCCTTCTCTTCGCCCTCTTTTTGGAGCATTTGGGAATTTTGATCAGGGAGATGGAGTGGATAAGGGGGTGGGGGAGTGATAAGATATCCCTGTATGCAGATGATATTCTGTTGACAATCCAAGACAATTATAAAATACCACTTTCCTAAAAAATGTTTACCATAAATAAAACTGCAGCCTGTATGTGCCTAGGTCTCCTCATGCATTCCCTCTCCCTCTACTACCTTCTCAATGCACATGACAGGAAGTGTGGAGAGGGAGTTGGATGATTGTGGAGGAGGGGAGACTGACAAAGGCTTCTGCTGCCTCTCCGTCCAGGACCCACCACACACTGCTGGCAGGGAGCCAGGTAATGTAAAAATAACTATTATAAACTACTGAAATTATTCAGAATGCTGACATTCATTTCTAAAAGTAGCATAGGCTATTGGAAACTATCACCAGCTAAATATTACATTCCTGGTGACAGGTTCGCTTTAATATGTAATTGTAACCTTAATTTGCTGTCCTTAACAGTTTCTTATGTGGCTCAAATTTCCAAGAACACTTGTTATCTCCTCATTGCTGTGTGTAGTATCGTGTTAGCCTGGAAAAATCTGATGTAAATACTTTTGCATAAAAACTACAAAAGTGAAAAAAGGAATGATACCTTTATTGGTTAACCAGAAAAATTAAATTTGGTTCAAGCTTTCAGGGCACACAGGCCCCTTCATCAGGCATGGATACAAATGACGCACTAAGAGAAAAACACAACATTTTAGGAATCTTACAATAAGATAATTAGTACATATGCTGGAGGTTATGCTACACAGGGAGAGGGGGGGGGACTAGGATGGCAGGGGTCTGGATTTAGTCTCTTGTGGGGATTGAGGCGAGTCCATGTAATGGGCCATAAACCCAGGTGCAATATTAACCCCTTAACGACCTGGCCTTTTTTTAGTTTTTTCACTTCCATTTTTCACTCACCAACTTCAAAAATCTATAACTTTTTTATTTTTCCACATAAAGAGCTGTGTTATGGCTTATTTTCTGCGTAACAAATTGCATTTCATAGTGACGGTATTTAATATTCTATGGCATGTACTGGGAAGCGGGAAAAAAATTCCAAATGCAGTGAAAATGGTGAAAAACCACATTTGCAACGTTTTCTTGTGGGCTTGGATTTTACAGCTTTCACTCCCAAATGACATGTCTATTCTTTGGGTTGGTACTATCACGTGGATACAAAATTTGTATAGGTTTTATGTTTTCATACATTTAAAAAAATTAAAACCTCCTGTACGGAGCTGTGGGTAGTATAATTTTTTGCGAATTTTGATGGTGTTTTCATTGCTGTAATTTTTGGGACTGTGCGACCTTTTGATCACTTTTTAATAATATTTTTCAAAATGGCAAAAAAATGCCATTTTCGACTTTGGATGCTATTTTCCGTTACGGGGTTAAACGCAGTGAAAAAACGTTATTATATTTTGATAGATCAGGCATTTTCGGACGCGGAGATACCTAATGTGTTTATGATTTTAACTGTTTATTTATATTTATATTAGTTCTAGGGAAAGGGGGGGTGATTTGAATTTTTAGTTTTTTTTTATTATAATTCTCTTTTTTTTATTTTTACTTTTACTATTTTTCAGACTCCCTAGGGTACTCTAACTCTAGGTAGTCTGATTCATCCTATCATATACTGCCATACTACTTCGCTGTGGCCTGGACTAGAAAAGTGTTTTCCCACAGGTGTGTCCATCCCATGGCTTATGGTAGGTCTGTGATAATTCATCCTGCTCTGAAGTTTTTGTTGTGTCTCCCCAATGTATATATTATTTGTGTGACACCTCATGCACAGTATCATGTACACAACATCGGCGGATCTACAGGAGAATGTGCCCGGGATTTTATACTCATGTTGTGTGTTAGGGATGTGGACTGTGCTTGATGATAGAACATGGGCACAAGTCTTGCATCTTTTGTTGTGGCAGGGAAAAGTGCCCGTCTGTGTTGGTGGTGAGAGGGCACTTCTTACCAGGAGATTCCTCATGTTTGGTGGCTGTTTGCAGGCAAGGAGGGGAAGGTCCGGGAATATGTCCTTTAGCCTGTTGTCCTTATGAAGAATGGCTTGGAGATTTGCTTCAATTTTCTTTAAAATCTTCATTTGGGGGTTGTACATGACCACCAGGGGTACTCTGCACTTGTCCTCTTTCTGTTGGTATTCCAGCAGGCTGCTCCTTGGGATCCTTGTAGCTCTGTGGATCTGTCTATCTATAACCAGGGGGTGATACCCCTGTTGTAAGAATGCTCTTAGTGATAGAAGGTGTTGTTCTCTATCCTCACTCTCTGAGCAGATCCGGATGTATCTCAGAGCTTGGCTGTAGAAAATAGATTTCTTGATATGTTTTGGATAAAAACTGTTCCACTTTAGGTACGCTGGACGACCTGTAGGTTTTTGATAAATTGTAGTTTGTATGCTGTTTTCCTTAATGTATATGGTTGTGTCCAGGTAATTTACCTTAGATTTAGAGTAGCCCAGGGAGTTTTTTGGTAGGATGGAATTTGTTAAAACTTCTGTGGAAAGATAACAGTTCATCCTCAGATCCTGACCAGATAATAAACAGGTCATCAATATAGAGGAAGTATGAGGTTTAGTGGTGCAGGTTGTTAGAAACCCCATCTCTAGTTTGGCCATGAATAGGTTGGCATACTGTGGAGACTTTCTGCTTTCCATGGCACCTCCCATACACTGCAAGTAAATGTCCTCAGCAAAGGAGAAAAAATTGTGATGCAGTACAAACCTGATAAGCTGTATGACATGAACTGGATAGAGGATAAACAAAAAAGTAAGTAGAAGAAAAAAAACATGATAAACAAAATAAGCAAGTATTAGAAAAAGGTAGGTTGTGAATTACACAACTGTTACATGTTTTAATAGTCATTATATATAAAAAAATATAGAATTTTAATGGCTATCCACATAATTTTTGCAAGTATTCAGTTGCTTTAAACATGATGACAGACATAAAAACATTTCTCATTAGATGTGAAGGTATATATTTGCTGGTAGAGATGATTCCTCTAGATATTTTGCACAAGCGCTGCATAGTGCCTGGGAAGAACGATGTTCTCAAGTTTAACATCCATGGTAGTCAAAACCTCATGAGAGATCATCAGTTGTGTTATGGGACCGACCCACTGCAGTGCACAAGCATGGCAGATGTATCCTCCTTTATCTTCACTTTTGTCACTCTGTACAGAAAAAAAAATATAGATTTATACCCATTATTAAAAAAAACAAACAAACCCAGCAATTGTAAATACTACCCTAACCTTTTATGCATCAGGACTGCATTAATATTTACTTTTAAATATACAGAAATAAGGCAGTAAGAGTCACTGCGGTAATAAACGGTTAACTTTCACCCAGGGTGTCTGCAATTGCTCCAGTTAATTATGCAAATATTAGACCTAAACACTAAATTGCAAGTTAATGCATTTAAAAAAAAATTCCTGCACACACTACACAAAAAAAATTAGTGAATTTATCATCCCCATAACCCTCACACCCTTTTAATTTTCTCAGGTCACTTTATTGTAGCTTTAACACTACCAGAACACCTATAAATATGAGGAAACTAGTAGTAACTCAGTGGTCCGCTATCTCGGACTGTTTTATCCATTACTGGCATAGATAACAAAGACTTGTCAAGAAAAAGCCAGAATTCTTATATAAATTTTATTGGAGCACTTATTAAAATTGTACACGAGAACAGACATTATACAGAAATACAAGCTTGTGCTGGAGGGATAACATAAACATATGGGGGACGTGGATATGGTCTAGTATATATACCAATAATTAGTAATTATTAACAGGCTGCAAGAAAACAAGATAAAAGCTTACAAATGTCATATACAGTAATACACAGGATGGAAGTTGTTTATGCCTTGACAAAGGCAGCGTGCCGAAACGCGCGTCGGGGTGCAGTCATCTGGGAGGACGTGTTAATTCTGATGCCAGGTAGTTACTGCTTCATACTGTTTATTTATATTGACAAATTGGTGATATATACAGGGTAGCTCCACTTAATATGCAGCCAGACATCGTATAGTCATAAACAACTTCCATCCTGTGTATTATATGATGTTTGTAAACTTTTATATTGTTTTATGGCAGCCTGTTAATAATTACTAATTATTGGTGTATATACTAGACCATATCCATGTCCCCCAGATGATTGTTATCCCTCCAGCACAAGCTGGTATTTCTGTATAATGTCTGGTCCGTGTACATTTTTAATGAATGTTCCATAAAATTTTTGTAAATTTAAACCGTAGAATTTTGGCTTTTTTCTTGATAGGTCTTTGTACTTTATTGTATCTGTAGCATTTGAGGACAATCCCTTGCAGGATTACCCCAGGTCAGCAGAAAGGCCATGACTGCTAGCACTTGAGGCCATATTATCATGTTTCAGAGACCCTACTTATTGGGGGAACAGAGAAACTGGGGGTCATTTAATAAGGGCCCGATTCGTGTTTTCCCGACGTGTTACCTGAATATTTCCGAGTTGCGCCGTTTTCCCCTGAATTGCCCCGGGATTTTGGCGCACGCAATCGGATTGTGGCGCATCGGAGCTGGCATGCACGCGACGGAAATTGGGGGGGGGGGGGGGCGTGGCCGAACGAAAACCCGACGGATTTGGAAAAACCGCTGCATTTAAAACAAAAAATGTGTTGCGGAGCTTGCACTTACCTTCACTCAGCCTGGCTCGGTGTATTCCAGTGCGTTCCGGGGAACTTCAGCGCAGCAGCACCACCTGGTGGACGTCGAAGGAACTGCCTTAATAAATCCCGGCTGGACCCGTATCCAGCGCAGAGAACGTGCCGCTGGATCGCGAATGGACCGGGTAAGTAAACCTGCCCCATTATCACTGCTCTGAAACCATCTCATCTTGCCCTGTGACTGTAAACCACAGTTATATGAAGTTGCTGCCAATAATGACCATGTAAGGCACATCCACCATCAACAAAGACAAGGCAGGTCACATAATTTACCATAGAAAGCAAACCCTAACTAAAGCAAGGTAACTGAGAACAGGAATAGAAAGAATTTTTAATCCTTCTACTCTGCAACCTGCCACCATCTTATCCATAGTTGAAGCCAGTTGTGGTGACATGGAAGCTTGTTTGAGCAATTTATGTGACATCACCAATAGTGAACTAGAGAAGTACATGTCCTAACATAACATGAATGCAGCAACTGCAAATAATTTAGATGATAAAAATCCTTACATAAGTGATTGGCAGCTTTCTCATAGTCAAGACTGACTGTTCTGGAATGGAATTCCTGCAATGTGGTAAAGCGCACAGTACTGGTCCATCTTTCAACATCTGACTTGTCAGCTCTGCTTGTAGAGAATACTCCTACAAAGAAGACATTAACGGGTTACCAAACTCTTAAAAACCAAACAATATACAGGCGGTCCCCGGGTGGTTCGGACGTCCGGCAGGTGACGTCACCAGTGATGGGGTAATATTGATTGTGGGGGCAAGAATAAATTGCAACTCTGTGGAGCCAATAGTCGCTCAGACTCATTAACATATTTTTATAAAGCGGATTTTGGAGTAATAGGGCAGTCCCTGAGATATTGAAAAACAGTGCCTTCCCCTGAACAAGGTAATGGGCAGTTAGGTGAGGACAGGATGTCATTTAAGGCAAAGGAGGTATTGTTCTAGAAAAAGAAGCGGTCTTGAACATAATTTATTGACATTTTCTTGGAATCTAATGAGCTTTGTCAATGTAATGACCAGAGCATCAGTGATAACTTTTTAAGTGGTCAGCTAAAATGCCTGCTGCATATGAACATGCTTGGCCTGTGGACCCTTGTACAGTTCAGAGAAAAAAAATGATTCATGGAGCCTCTTGCTGCCCGTTTATCAGCAGTGCTGGCATGTCATATTTCTCCTCCTTATAATGTGAACAATGAAGTGAATGGCTCCCAAAAGAACATTTTTTTAAGTTAAAGCCGTAATCCTAACATGTCATGTGAATGCAGATCTCACAATGGCTTTATTAGTGGACAGACAGCATAGGAAATCATGCAGAATTATCATTTTATTTTAAGATCTGAAAATAGGACACAGACTTTAATAAGATTTATATTAAAAAAATGCACTTCTATATAATCAGAACGGGAACCTCTGTACCAAAGTTTACCCTTACACTAGTTTTTATTTCTATTCCCCACCTTTAGTTTGGACATGAATATTTTAGTGCTTTTTTTACCGTGCACATATTACATTGTAGGAGTGTATGCAATAGTTTTATATATATTTTATATACACACAAAGTCAATGAAAAGTACAGAAAACTAAGTACACTCCATGAATTAATAGTTTTATAAAACCATCTTGAAGCCATTGTTCCCTGTAGGAATCTTGATTCACAGTTCTTTACAAACTGTACTCCTTTATTCAAGGCATTTTATAGAAATCAAAACAAAGGGAAGGTTCGATGTAGAATTTTTTCAAATCTTGTCATTGTTCATTTAGCCCTATAATTTACACATTTGCCCACGATAAAAGGAGAGAATGCAGCCCATAAAAGGCACGATACATGCCCCAATATAGGTGTACTTCTTGTCCAGATCTTTCAGTAAATGGATATCCTTCAATAATTATACTTACTCCAGCTAAGGTCAAGATATTCTCTACCGACTTTGTCATGATGAGGTGTTTCTTGGCACGGGTTACTGCCACATACAGCAAATTCCATTCATCTGCTACTGAAGCTGTAGAAATTAGCATGGAAACAGAAAAACAGATTAAGAAATACCAGCGCGAGAAAAAGAATATATTTAACAATTAAAAAATGGTATGCTTGCCTGGCAACAAAGGGTAGAACACTGTCACTATAACTAACATGCAGATAGGCACCTAAATAGAAAAACACATGTATATACATCTAAGAGACAATTTCCAATATTCAGAAATAGGGTGGGGCCTACATTCAGCAATTAATAACTGCCATAGAGAGGTTCAGCAGGGTAAAATAAACTAAGAACTCCTCTATCAACTACTTTCAGTACAAGTATCTCAACATAATCTATTGTAAGTTAAATATGTACCAGTAAATGTGCTCTACATACAGAAATCCGCAACATGCATGCACACGACCATTATTGTGGCTGTAATCTGGCTGCAACAGATTATGGTCACAATAGATATCTATGGCACCTGGTCACGATGCGAGCACCGTGACCTGCAGCCCTATCTTTTGGTGGATTGGAGCCATGGCCCCTATGTTTTCTATGGAGAGGGGAAGGGTGAGGAGCGCTCCCCCCTCCACTATTTTACAACTGCCCGTGTGTTTGGTTGCAATCCGGCCCACGGTCGCATGAATGTAGCCATTAGTCGTCTCACATAACAGCACAGTTTCTGTGCTCTTTAGCTTATGTAAAATCTAATAAAGCAGCAAAAAAAAGAGTGCCATTCTAAAAGTTTTGCTGCGTAAATCCAAAACCATTTTACACTCCCCTACGAACTATAAAAAGATAATCTAATTCTACGTTTAATTCCTATACAGGCGGTCCCCTACTTAAGGACACCCGATTTACAGATGACCCATAGTTAAAGACAGACCTCTCTGCCCACTGTGACCTCTGGTGAAGCTCTCTAGATGCTTTAGTATAGTCCCAGACTGCAATTATCAGCTGTAAGGTGTCTGTAATGAAGCTTTATTAATAATCCTTGGTCCCATTACAGCAAAAAATTTGGAAACTCCAATTGTCACTGGGGCAAAAAAAAAAAATGTTGTCTGGATCTACCATTATAAAATATACAGTTTCGACTTACATACAAATTCAACTTAAGAACAAACCTACGGACCCTATCTTGTATGTAACCCGGGGACTGCCTGTATATCCATATCTATAGCACACAGGACCACAAGCCTTTTTAAAATAAGATTTTCATCTTTAATACGATACCAGAACCATGGTTGTAGCTACTTTAGAGGCCAAGATATACCGATAGACAGAGAGAAGAGCTCCAAGGTTATTTATAAGCAGCAATAGAACTTGTCACAGTATTTGTACAATTATTTGGGATATTTATAAAATTATTTGTGGTTAATTATGATATACAGGCAGTCCCCGGGTTACATACAAGATAGGGTCTGTAGGTTTGTTCTTAAGTTGAATTTGTATGTAAGTCGGAACTGTATATTTTATAATTGTAATCCCATCCAGAACTTTTTAGGTCTCTGTGACAATTGGATTTTAAAAATGTTGGGTTGTCATAAGAATCAGGATTAACAATAATGCTTCATTGTAGACACCTGTGATAACTGTTATAGCTGTTTATTGTAGCCTAGGACTAAAGTACAGTAAATTACCAATATCCAGTTGTCCGTTTGTAACTAGGGGTCGTATGGAAGTCAAGTGTTTTTTTTTTTTTAAAGTTTAAATAGTGTCTACCTGCTTGTAGTATTTTTTTATTTAAATTTATTTTACTGAATGCTCGATTACATATATAACATACAAAAAGGAGCAACAAATATCCATAATATAATAACATTATATAAAAGCTCCATACAATTAAGAGCTTCTAAAACAATATCATAACATTATAGCATAACAAAACCATCTGCCCCCCACCCTCCCTAAGTCGAGTGTTAAGTAGGGGACCGCCTGTACTTAATTTGTCTATATAGAGATGTTGGGTGCATCATCCTCACCTTTACTGGTGTAATTAGCTTCCTTTAGCCATTGTGCATATGTACAGTAGGTGGGGACTGGTCTGACAGGACAACCGACGTTGCTGACATGGTGCATTGTGCAATGCCCAAACCCTGTGACGTGTCCAGAAATTTGGACATGTGCACTAGCACTTGAGTGAAGGAAGCAGGGAAGTCGGTATCAATACCAATGCACACCTAGGTCTGAGTAGAAGGTCTGGGTCCCAAATAGTGATGCAATAGTAATAAATATCCCTCTCTCTATCTATCCTTTCAACATCTCTGAATTCACTGTGGGCATGCAGTGATAGATACCCACTACAGAAGGGCATGGTCCAGACGTGCTACACTGGTATCATCCATTTGTAACGTGTCTTTTATTATGTGTTAATAAAGGTTTGTATCATTTTAGATTAATGAGAACTTTGACTCTGAGGAATCATATTTTGCCAGTTCAAACCAAAAAATACCAAAGTAATGTGAAAATGAGCAGAGGTGTTTGAATAATAGTGTGTGGTTTTCCCCCCAATCACATACATCTTTATAAAGGCGAATTGACCGATCTGGATGACCGTCAAGCCGTTCCATATATGCGGATAATTACTGCCAAAATTAATTTGAATACCAACTGGAGCATGGGTGCAATATTGTCTTCTCGAGCTTAGTGTTATCACCGGATTCCTCTTCCCCTGCTGTTTTGTGGAGAGGAGCCCGCACCGAGTCCCCACACAGCCTCCTGTTCCTGTAGCAACAGCCTCAATATCTGGTCAACAATTTTTGTGTTCCCTGGATCGAGAATAATTAAAGATTCTCTCACCACTGCAAACGACTTACTTACAACCGTGGTTTTAAGATCTTTAATTTCCAGATTTCCTCAGTGGCACACAGCAAGAGAGTTTAAATACAAAGAGCATCTCTGGAATCCTGTATAAAGTACTTCCTCATTATTGATAACGGCAGCCCTATTGATGGTGGTCTTTAATAAATAGGAATTGTTACCCTCAGAGGTACCCTGGTTCAAGAACAGGGTCAATAATAAATCGTTTGTGTATAGTCTTTTTTTTATCAGCTCTATATAAATCTGATGCAGAATTTACAGATACAACATGCGGTCCCCTACTTAATGTACAACCGACTTACAAGACAACCCATAGTTCAGACGACCCCTGCCTGCCCACTTTGACACCCATGTCTGGTGAAGCTCTCTTGGAATGCTTTAAAATAGTCCCAGATTGCATAAATCAGTACTGTACTGTGTCTGTAATGAAGCTTATTGATAATTCTTTGTCCTATTAACAGCAAAAAAATTTGAAACTCCAATTTGTCACTGGGCAAAAAAAAAAATTGTCGGGACTACAATGATAAATAGACAATTATTCGACTTACATATAGACAAATCACTTAAGAATCAAACCTACAGTCCCTATCTTGTAGGTAACCGCCAGGGACGTGCCTTACCCAGTTAAACACATATTTAGATTCCATTCCATTCTGAGGGAGCAGAGGGCCCTATGAATACTTTAATATACGGCCTCTGAAATATTGATACTATTAGGGAGCTTCTGGGGAACGTCCCCTGGGATTGGATGGGTTGCTTTGAATTATGCTTTTTTAAAAAAATATGCGAGTGGTTCTTGTTCCAATTTGTAAAAGTATCTCAGTGCGCATTTGCTGAGGGGCAGTGTAAGGTTTCTATGGGAGGCGTTGATAGTATGGATACGAAAAGGAGAAAAAAGAAATAAGATGGGTTCATATAGACCCTTTGTATCTTTGTTAATATGACAAAAAATCTTGCAAAATTTCTCTGGCGGCGAGGTTAGAAAGAGGTGATCTCGATTATTGTACACCCGTACCAGAATGGCTTTATCCCCGCTAGGGGACGAGTCCAGTCTCCACAGTCTATTCTCAAATATTCAGCTGGTAATGGAGGTGAACCGCTCCATCCTGTCTTTAGATGCGGTTAAAGCATTTGACAGGGTGGAGTGGCGTGATCTCTGGATGTTTCTGGGAGGCAATAAGGCCAGGCAATAAGTTTATCAGCACGGATATGTGTAAATGGCTTGTATGAGTAATCTTCTCTTTACAGAGGGGTACGCAGAAGGGTGTCTCCCCCCCTTCTCTTCGCCCTCTTTTTGGAGCTTTGGGAATTTTGATCAGGGAAGAGTGGATAAGGGGTGGGGGAGTGATAAATATATCCCTGTATGCAGATGATATTCTGTTACAATCCAAGACAATTTAAAATACCACTTTCTCTAAAATGTTTACCATAAATAAACTGCAGCGCTTTTGTGCCTAGTCTCCACTGATTCCTTCCCTCCCTCTACTACCTTCTCAATGCACATGACAGGGTGGTGAGGGTTATGTGTGTTGTGGAGGGGAAAACTGACAAAGGCTTCTGTCTGCCTCTCCGTCCAGACCCACCACACACCACTGCTGCAGGGGCCAGTAATTAATAACTATTTAAACTACTGAATTTCAGAATGCTGACATTCATTTCTAAAAGTAGCATAGCTATTGGAACTATCACCAGCTAAATATACATTCCTGGTGACAGGTTCGCTTTAATATGTAATTGTAACCTTAATTTGCTGTCCTTAACAGTTTCTTATGTGGCTCAAATTTCCAAGAACACTTGTTATCTCCTCATTGCTGTGTGTAGTATCGTGTTCATGGGAAAATCTGATGTATACTTTTGCAAAAACTACAAAAGTGAAAAAAGGAATGATACCTTTATTGGTTACCGAAAAATTAAATTTGGTTCAAGCTTCAGGGCCACAGCCCCTTCATCAGCATGGATACAATGACCCACTAAGAGAAAACACAACATTTTAGATCTTACATAAGATATTAGTATAATATGCTGGAGGTTATGCTACACAGGGAGAGGGGGGGGGGACTAGGATGGCAGGGGTCTGGATTAGTCTCTTTGTGGGGATTGAGGCAGTCCAGTATGGGCCATAAACCCAGGTGCATATTAACCCTTAACGACCTGGCCTTTTTTAGTTTTTCACTTCCATTTTTCACTCACCAACTTCAAAAATCTATAACTTTTTTATTTTTCCACATAAAGAGCTGTGTTTATGGCTTTTTTTTTCTGCGTAACATTGCTTTCATAGTGACGGTATTTATATTCTATGGCATGTACTGGGAACGGAAAAAAAATTCCAAATGCAGTGAAAATGGTGAAAAACCACATTTGCAACGTTTTCTGTGGGGCTTGGATTTTCAGCTTTCACTCCCAAATGACATGCCTATTCTTGGGTTGGTACTATCACGTGATACAAAATTTGTATAGGTTTTATGTTTTCATACATTTAAAAAATTAAAACCTCCTGTACGGAGCTGTGGGTAGTTAATTTTTTGCGAATTTTGAGTTGTTTTCATTGCTAATTTTGGGACTGTGCGACCTTTTGATCACTTTTTTATATATTTTTCAAAATGGCAAAAATGCCATTTTGACTTTGGATGCTATTTTCCGTTACGGGGTTAAACGCAGTGAAAAAACGTTATTATATTTTGATAGATCAGGCATTTTCGGACGCGGAGATACCTAATGTGTTTATGATTTTAACTGTTTATTTATATTTATATTAGTTCTAGGAAAGGGGGGTGATTTGAATTTTTAGTTTTTTTTTATTATAATTCTTTCTTTTAGTCCGGTACTCTAACTCTAGGTAGTCTGATTCATCCTATCATATACTGCCATAACTACTTTCGCTGTGGCCTGACTAAAAAGTGTTTCCCACAGGTGTGTCCATCCCATGTCTATTGTAGGTCTGTGATAATTCATCCTGCTCTAAGTTTTTGTTGTGTCTCCCCAATGTATATTATTTGTGTGACACCTCATGCACAGTATCATGTACACAACATCGGCGGATCTACAGGAGAATGTGCCCGGGATTTTTATACTCTGTTGTGTTGTTAGGATGGGACTGTGCTTGATGATAGAACATGGGCACATCTTGCATCTTTTGTTTGTCAGGGAAAGTGCCCGTCTGTGTTGGTGGGTGAGAGGGCACTTCTTACCAGGAGATTCCTCATGTTTGGTGGCTGTTTTGCAGGCAAGAGGGGAAGGTCCGGGAATATGCCTTAGCCTGTTGTCCTTATGAAGATGGCTTGGAGATTTGGCTTAATTTTCTTTAAAATCTTCATTTGGGGGTTGTACATGACACCCAGGGACTCTGCTTGTCCTCTTTTGTTGGTATTCCAGCAGGCTGCTCCTTGGGATCCTTGTAGCTCTGTGGATCTGTCTATCTATAACCAGGGGTGATACCCCTGTTGTAAGAATGCTCTTAGTGATAGAAGGTGTTTTTCTATCCTCACTCTCTGAGCAGATCGCGGATGTATCTCAGAGCTTGGCTGTAGAAAATAGATTTCTTGATATGTTTTTGGATAAAACTGTTCCACTTTAGGTGCTGGAGGGCCTTAGGTTTTTGATAAATTGTAGTTGTATGCTGTTTTCTTAATGTATATGGTTGTGTCCAGGTAATATTACCTTAGATTTAGAGTAGCCCAGGGAGTTTTTTGGTAGGATGGAATTTGTTAAAACTTCTGTGGAAAGATAACAGTTCATCCTCAGATCCTGACCAGATAATAAACAGGTCATCAATATAGAGGAAGTATGAGGTTTAGTGGTGCAGGTTGTTAGAAACCCCATCTCTAGTTTGGCCATGAATAGTTGGCATACTGTGGAGACTTTCTGCTTCCATGGCACCTCCCATACACTGCAAGTAAATGTCCTCACAAAGGAGAAAAATTGTGATGCATTACAAACCTGATAAGCTGTATGACATGAACTGGATAGAGGATAAACAAAAAAGTAAGTAGAAGAAAAAAAACTGATAAACAAAATAAGCAAGTATTAGAAAAAGGTAGGGTTGTGAATTACACAACTGTTACATGTTTAATAGTCATTATATATAAAAATATAGAATTTTAATGGCTATCCACATAATTTTGCAAGTATTCAGTTGCTTTAAACATGATGACAGACATAAAAACATTTCTCATTGATGTGAAGGTATATATTTGCTGGTAGAGATGATTCCTCTGATATTTGGCACAAGCGCTGCATAGTGCCTGGGAAGAACGATGTTCTCAGTTTAACATCCATGGTAGTCAAAACTCATGAGAGATCATCATTTGTGTTATGGGAACCCGACCACTGCAGTGCACACATGGCAGATGTATCCTCCTTTATCTTCACTTTGTCACTCTGTACAGAAAAAAAAAATATAGATTTACCCATTATTAAAAAAAACAAACACCCAGCATTGTAAATACTACCCAACCTTTTATGCATCAGGACTGCATTAATATACTTTTAAATATACAGAAATAAGGCAGTAGAGTCACTGCGGTAATAACGGTTAACTTCACCCAGGGTGTCTGCAATTGCTCCAGTTATTATGCAAATAGTGACCTAAACACACTAAATTGCAAGTTAATGCATTTAAAAAAAAATTCCTGCACACACTACACAAAAAATTAGTGAATTTTATCATCCCCATACCCCACACCCCTTTTAATTTTCTCAGGTCCTTTATTGTAGCTTTAACACTACCAGAACACCTATAAATATGAGGAAACTAGTAGTACTCAGTGGTCCGCTATCTCGGACTGTTTTATCCATTACTGGCATAGATAACAAAGACTTGTCAGAAAAAGCCAGATTTCTTATATAATTTTATGGAGCACTTATTAAAATTGTACACGAGAACAGACATTATACGAAATACAAGCTTGTGCTGGAGGGATACATAAACTATGGGGGACGTGGATATGGTCTAGTATATATACCATAATTAGTAATTATTAACAGGCTGCAAGAAAACAAGATAAAAGCTTACAAATGTCATATACAGTAATACACAGGATGGAAGTTTTTATGCCTTGACAAAGGCAGCGTGCCGAAACGCGCGTCGGGGTGCAGTCATCTGGGAGGACGTGTTAATTCTGATGCCAGGTAGTTACTGCTTCATACTGTTTATTATATTGACAAATTGGTGATATATACAGGGTAGCTCCACTTAATATGCAGCCAGACATCGTATAGTCATAAACACTTCCATCCTGTGTATTATATGATGTTTGTAAACTTTTATATTGTTTTGGCAGCCTGTTAATAATTACTAATTATTGGTGTATATACTAGACCATATCCATGTCCCCCAGATGATTGTTATCCCTCCAGCACAAGCTGGTATTTCTGTATAATGTCTGGTCCGTGTACATTTTAATGAATGTTCCATAAAATTTGTAAATTTAAACCGTAGAATTTTGGCTTTTTTCTTGATAGGTCTTTGTACTTATGTATCTGTAGCATTTGAGGACAATCCCTTGCAGGATTACCCCAGTCCGCAGAAAGGCCATGACTGCTAGCACTTGAGGCCATATTATCATGTTTCAGAGACCCTACTTATTGGGGGAACAGAGAAACTGGGGGTCATTTATAAGGGCCCGATTCGTGTGTTTCCCGACGTGTTACCCTGAATATTTCCGAGTTGCGCCGTTTTCCCCTGAATTGCCCCGGGATTTTGGCGCACGCATCGGATTGTGTGCGCATCGGAGCTGCATGCACGCGACGGAAATTGGGGGGGGGGGGGGGGGGGGCGGGATCCGACGAAACCCACGTTTGGACCGCGCATTTAAAACAAAATGTGTTGCGGGCTTCCACTTACCTTCACTCAGCCTGGCTCGGTGTATTCCAGTGCTTCCGGGAACTTCAGCGCAGCAGCACCTGGTGGACGTCAAGGAACTGCCTTAATAAATCCCGTGGGACCCGAATCCAGCGCAGAGAAACGGCCGCTGATCGCGAATGGACCGGGTAAGTAAATCTGCCCCATTATCACTGCTCTACCATCTCATCTTGCCCTGTGACTGTAAACCACAGTTTATGAAGTTGCTGCCAATAATGACCATGTAAGGCACATCCACCCATCAACAAGAACAGGCAGGTCACTAATTACCATAGAAAACAAACCCTAACTAAGCAAGTAACTGAGAACGGAATAGAAAGAATTTTTATCCTTCTACTCTGCAACCTCCACCATCTTATCCATAGTTGAAGCCAGTTGTGGTGACATGAAGCTTGTTTGAGAATTTATGTGACATCACCAATAGTGAACTAGAGAAGTACATGTCCTAACATAACATGAATGCAGCAACTGCAAATAATTTAGATGATAAAAATCCTTACATAAGTGATGGCAGCTTTCTCATAGTCAAGACTGACTGTTCTGGAATGGAATTCCTGCAATGTGGTAAGCGCACAGTAACTGGTCCATCTTTCAACATCTGCTTGTCAGCTCTGCTTGTAGAGAATACTCCTACAAAGAAGACATTAACGGGTTACCAAACTCTTAAAAACCAAACAATATACAGGCGGTCCCCGGTGGTTCGGACGTCCGGCAGGTGACGTCACCAGTGATGGGGTAATATTGATTGTGGGGCAAGAATAAATTACAACTCGGTGGACCAATAGTCGCTCAAGACTCATTACATATTTTTATAAAGCGGATTTTGGAGTAATAGGCAGTCCCGAGATATTGAAAAACAGTGCCTTTCCCTGACAAAGTAATGGCAGTTAGGTGAGGACAGGATGTCATTTAAGGCAAAGGAGGTGATTGTTCTAGAAAAAGAAGCGGTCTTGAACATAATTTATTGACATTTTCTTGGAATCTAATGAGCTTTGTCAATGTATGACCAGAGCATCAGTGATAACTTTTTAAGTGGTCAGCTAAAATGCCTGCTGCATATGAACATGCTTGGCCTGTGGACCCTTTTACAGTTCAGAGAAAAAAATGATTCATGGACCCTTGCTGCCCGTTTATCAGCAGTGCTGGCAGTGTCATATTTCTCCTCTAATATGTGAACAATGAAGTGAATGGCTCCCAAAAGAACATTTTTTTAAGTTAAAGCCGTAATCCTAACATGTCATGTGAATGCAGATCTCACAATGGCTTTTTAGTGGACAGACAGCATAGGAAATCATGCAGAATTATCATTTTTATTTAAGATCTGAAAATAGGACACAGACTTTAATAAGATTTTATATAAAAAAATGCACTTCTATATAACAGAACGGGACCTCTGTACCAAGTTTACCCTTACACTAGTTTTTATTCTATTCCCCCCTTTAGTTTGGACATGAATATTTTAGTGCTTTTTTTACCGTGCACATATTACATTGTAGGAGTGTATGCAATAGTTTTTATATTATTTTATATACACACACAGTCAATGAAAAGTACAGAAAACTAAGTACACTCCATGAATTAATAGTTTTATAAAACCATCTTGAAGCCATTGTTCCTGTAGGAATCTTGATTCACAGTTCTTTACAAACTGTACTCCTTTATTCAAGGCATTTTATAGAAATCAAAACAAAGGGAAGGTTCGATGTAGAATTTTTTCAATCTTGTCATTGTTCATTTAGCCCTATAATTTACACATTTGCCCACGATAAAAGGAGAGAATGCAGCCCATAAAAGGCACGATACATGCCCCAATATAGGTGTACTTCTTTTCCAGATCTTTCAGTAAATGGATATCCTTCAATAATTATACTTACTCCAGCTAAGGTCAAGATCTTCGCTCCGCTTGTCATGATAGGTGTTTCTTGGCACGGGTTACTGCCAATACAGCAAATTCCATTCATCTGCTACTGAAGCTGTAGAAATTAGCATGGAAACGGAAAAACAATTAAAATACCAGCGCGAGAAAAAGAATATATTTAACAATTAAAAATGGTATGCTTGCCTGGCAACAAAGGTTAGAACACTGTCACTATAATAAAATGCAGATAGGCACCTAAATAGAAAAACACATGTATATACATCTAAGAGACAATTTCCAATATTCAGAAATAGAGAGGGTGGGGTCTACATTCAGCAATTAATAATACTGCCATAGAAGAGGTTCAGCGGTAAATAAACTAAGAACTCCTCTATCAACACTTTCAGTACAAGTATCCAACATAATCTATGTAAGTTAAATATGTACCAGTAATGTGCTCTACTACAGAAATCCGCAACATGCATGCACACAACATTATTGTGGTGGCTGTATCTGGCTGCAACAGATTATGGTCACAATAGAATCTATGGCACCTGTCCGATGCGAGCACCGTGACCTGCAGCCCTATCTTTTGGTGGATTGAGCCATGGCCCTATGTTTTCTATGGAGAGGGAAGGGTGAGGAGCGCTCCCCCCTCCACTTTTTACAACACTGCCCGGTGTTTGGGTGCAATCCGCCCACGGTCGCGTGAATGTAGCCATTAGTCGTCTCACATAACAGCACAGTTTCTGTGCTCTTTAGCTTATGTAAAATCTAATAAAGCAGCAAAAAAAGAGTGCCATTCTAAAAGTTTTGCTGCGTAATCCAAAACATTTTACACTCCCCTACGAACTTAAAAAGATAATCTAATTCTACTTTTAATTCCTATACAGGCGCTCCCCTACTTAGGACACCCGACTTACAGATGACCCATAGTTAAAGACAGACCTCTCTGCCCACTGTGACCTCTGGTGAAGTCTCTAGATGCTTAGTAAGGTCCCAGACTGCAATTATCAGCTGTAAGTGTTCTGTAATGAAGCTTTATTAATAATCCATGGTCCATTAAGCAAAAAAAATTGGAACTCATTGTCATGGGGCAAAAAAAAAAAACATGTTGTCTGGATCTACCATTTAAAATATACAGTTTTCGACTTCCATACAATTCAACTTAAGAACAAACCCCTACGGACCCTATCCTGTATAGTACCCCCTGGTTACATATACAAGATAGGGTCTGTAGGTTTGTTCTTAGTTGAATTTGTATGTAAGTCGGAACTGTATATTTTATATTGTATCCCATCCAGAACTTTTTAGGTCTCTGTGACAATTGGATTTTAAAATGTTTGGGTTGTCATAAGAATCAGGATACAATAAGCTTCATTGTAGACACCTGTGATAACTGTTAAGCTGTTTATTATAGCCTAGGATAAAGTACAGTAAATTACCAATATCCAGTTGTCCGTTTGTAACTAGGGGTCGTATGAAGTCAAGTGTTTTTTTTTTTTTTAAAGTTTAAATAGTGTCTACCTGCTTGTAGTATGTTTTTATTTTTAAAATTATTTACTGATGCTCGATTACATATATAACATACAAAAAGGAGCAACAAATATCCATATATAAATATCATATAAAAGCTCCTAACATTAAGAGCTTCTAAAACATATCATAAACTTATAGCATAACAAACCATCTGCCCCCCACCCTCCCTAAGTCAGTGTTAGTAGGGGACCGCCTGTACTTAATTTGTCTATATAGAGATGTTGGGTGCATCATCCTCACCTTTACTGGTGTAATTAGCTTCCTTTGCCATTGTGCATATTACAGTAGGTGGGGACAGTCTGACAGGACAACCGACGTTGCGACATGGTGCATTGTGCAATGCCCAAACCCTGTGACGTGTCCGAAATTGGACATGTGCACTAGCACTGAGTGAAGGAAGCGGGAAGTCTGGTATCAATACCAATGCACCCTGGGAGTAGAAGCGGGGAAGTTGGTATCAATACCAATGCACACCTATGAGTAGAAGGTCTGGGTCCCAAATAGTGATGCAATAGTAATATATCCCTCTCTATCTATCCTTTCAACATCTCTGAATTCACTGTGGGCATGCAGTGATAGATACCCACTACAGAAGGGCATGGTCCAGACGTGCTATACTGGTATCATCCATTTGTAACGTGTCTTTTATTATGTGTTAATAAAGGTTTGCATCATTTTAGATTAATGAGAACTTTGACTCTGAGGAATCATATTTTGCCAGTTCAAACCAAAAAATACCAAAGTAATGTGAAAATGAGCAGAGGTGGTTACTTTGTGTGAGATGGGTGAGAATTCACATAAAAGAAAATATTCTAGAAAAAGATATTCCATACCGTTCCTGAGGTTGATATTTTAGTGATCTCAGCATCAAGAAAAGTAAATAGCAGGTAGAAGATCTTAGCATTAAGTAGGATTCTTACTCACCCAATGAGATTTGAAGCCTTTCTAAGTTGTGTCTGGCAAAGGGAACTTTTATAAAGTCATCTGTAACTTCCACAGTATCAAACTCCATTCCTTTAGCTTTATGTACCGTTCCTAAAATGTAATCTGTAAGAGAATTTGAGTAGCGCCGTGTTAACACGAAACATAAAAAGGTTGTCATGCACAAGAAGAATATATCTTTTTGTATCTTTGTACTTTATAAAAACTGTTGCCTAACTCTGCACTAAGAAAAAAATAACTACCTGTAATATTCCAATTTACTCGATTTAGCTATCTGCGCAGCTAGTAAGGTTTTACCTTCTTTCTCCTTCCATCTAGCTTCCTCTGCGCTCAAAAATAACACCTCTACTTCATTCTTTGGTTCGGTGCGATCGCGGTGATACCAAATTTATATAGGTTTTATTACGTTTTAATACATTTTCAAAAATTAAACGAATGTGTTTGAAAAATAAAAAATAACTTTCATTGACCCGACGTTTTCATTGCTACCATTTTGAGGACTGTGCGACATGTTGTTCACTTTTTATCACATTTTTTATGTCATGTAAAAAGGTGTAAAAGTAGCGGTTCTGACATTTGGGCGCCATTTCCCGTATTGGACGTCACCGCCGGCAATAACCGTTTTTATATTTTGATAGATTGGGCATTTTGGGACGCGGTGATACCCATAATGTTTGTGATTTTTACGGTTTATTATGTTTTATATCAATTCTAGGGAAAGGTGTTTTTTTTTAAAAATATTTTATTACTTTTTTACATTTTTTAAACTTTTTTTTTTCACTGTACATTAACCCTAGATGGTCCGATCGTTCCTACCATATTCTACAATGCTACTGTATTGCACCTCACCCTCTTGGGCTGGCCTTTGCTTCGATTTCAACAAAGGCCAATGTTTTTCAGTTTTTTTCCCCTAGCAACTATAGAAGAGTATCCTATGCTTCTCTATGCAGGTGAATGAAATGATCTAGAGTAACTGAATATCCATCCTACTTCTGAAGGAGAAGGAGCCAAAGTGTGGTATCCTTGTGTGGAAATGTGCCCATGTGAATTCCAGGTATGAGACACAATATTCCTAGCTGGGATAAGGTCAATTAAATGCCGCGGCAACTAAGGAATTAATGCCCGTGAACGGTGCCAGCCCCAATCCCAGGTGTTGACTGCAGGGGGAAGTTGAGCCAAACCTGGGGACCTGAACTGGCAAAGTTTTGCACCAACCCTAACTTTGTGGTTCGGGTCCTCTTAACACTAGTTATGACCCTTCTTCTGAGTTTACATTTTTTTCTATTTTCTCTATAGCCCTAGTTGAACCAAAATATGACAAAACTAAAATGGGTGTCTCATATTTAAACCGTGCTAGAAACCCAGAGAGCGGAGACAAAGCCTGGAAGGAAAATATGGAACAAAACTTTTCAATAAAATCTTGACACTCAAAACTGAGCAATCTAAATATGCTAGGGTAAACCAAAGACTTTGAAATCCCCTTCAGTATTTAAAGGGGTATTCCCATGAAGACAAGTTTCTTATATGTAATCAGCACAAATTAACACACTCTAATTCACTGTTATTAACAAAAAATGCAGCATTTCACAGATATCAGTCCAACCGGTCTCTATCAGTCCTGCTGTACACAATTTTAGTTGCCCCTAGACACGACCCAGTAACTTTTGACTTTGGGTCGGCCGCCATCTTGGATGAGATTGTGCAGATGAGATTTGTCTGTTTATGCGGTGTGGCTGTAGCCACGCCCCCTGCACGGAGCTCAGAGACACTCACTGATCACATCTTGCCAGGAGAGTGCGAGGCTGCAAACTACAAGGAGACAAGTGATCCGGGGAAAGTAGGCACATATCTGTGAGATGTAGCAGAGCCCAGAGTGTAACAGTGTAATGGTCCATCAGCCTCTGTGTAATAGGCATCTCATATCTGTCTCATCTCTCTCTGTGTCAGTGTGTTAGTAGAATGTCAGAAGCCAGATGAAAGTGCATATACACCTTGTACCCTGATAATCTAACCACATTGTCACCCCACAGAACTAGATGGATAATACAGTAATGTGTACGCTTAGAGAGGCCCTACCCACACCCTGGGATTTTACACTGAGGAACCAGAGGAGTGATAGGAACCAAAGCAGCAATAACGCTGAGAAACATTGTAAAGTAAAGGGTTAAAATGATATATGTTGTGTTAACATCACTAGGGGATGGAAATGTGAGAATTTTCGTTCATGGGAAAACCCCTTTATTGTTTGTTATGTTCTTCTGTAACAAAATAGCATAACTGAAACCTCAGGGAGAGGCCTTTTTTTGGACCCAACAAACTCTTATATGTTATTTTCTGCATGTCAAAGTCTAGCTCCAAGGCTCATACCTGCATTTGCTGTTTCAGCTGTATGACACATTTGTATTTTCTTCACTAGCTCTGGTATTCTGTGATTGTATTTTTCAACAACAGCTATTTTGGCTTCCAGCTCTCTGTCTTCAGCACTTACTGCATATGTTTTTAATGCTGAAAACCCTTTATTTTTCCATGTTGCTATAAATCGATCTTTAATATCTAATTTTCCTATTGGAAAGAGGAAAAAAAATAACTGTAAAAATATAGAATAGACATTATAAGACATAAACTAGATACTGCATTAAAGGTCTTCACAAAAAATAAATGACCCCAAAGATGACCACGTCATTTTGGTTTTTTGGGTTTGAATTTTTCTCCCCCAGTCTTTAAAAATCCAAAACATTTACATTTTTCCGTTTCAGAGCTGCACAAGGGCTTGTTTTCTTCCTAACAAATTGTGCTTCCTAGTGACAGCATTTCATATTTCATTCCAACGATTCCTTGTGGACACAGTTTTTTGGGCCTTTATTGTACGCTCCAAATGAAACCTCTACTTTATTGCTTGGGTCAGTATGTTTGAAGCAATACAAAATTTAAATAGGTTATATTATGCTTTAATACATTTTTAAATTTTAAACCCTTTATTTTGCCCTATTCTGGCACAAATAACATTTCCACACTTGGATGTACAGACCTGTGTAAGGTACCACTTTTTACAGGACGTGATGATCGCTAACATTTTGGGGACTGAAGGACTGTTCGAACACTTTTTATAAAATTTATAAAGTTGTAAAATGTGGTGATTCTGATATGTGGACACTATTTTTTCAGGACTTTTGGGACATGGTAAAAACCTAGCATTTATAAAATGTTTGTTGATTTTTATATCAGATCTAGAGAAAGGGGGGCTGATTTGAACTACTTTTAAGAACTACCTTTTAAAACTACTTATCATTCCTACCATATACTGCAATAATACAGTATTGCAGCATATGGAGAATTGGCTATGGATCTACCACAGTGTGCCAGAGTATACAGATCCTGACGAGTGACAGGTCCTGGGGTCTCGCACAGACTCCAGGCTGCCATGGGAATGGATTGTCGCTCTCCCATGACATCACAGGGTGGGACGTTCCCATCCTAGATGTGCCTCCAGCAGCAGGTAAATGGTTAACACTCACAATTGGTGCCAGCACCGATCGCAAGTGTAAGCGGTAGGTGTTTGCTGCATAGAGCAGCCAACAACCACCATGTATGAAGAGGTCCCAGTCTGTAGGCCATCTTCATACATCCTTAACCCCTTAGTGACGCGGCCTGAAAAGGGATCTAGTGACCAGGCATTTTTATCAAGTTTTCATAAACGACGGTTTATTGGCCATAACTTTTTTTGCATGCTACCTTAAAATTTTGTCATGGTGGGGTGGGGGGGGCATTTTCACGTATTTTTTTTCTTTTTAATTTTACCTTAGTTTCATCTATAAAAGCCCCAGTTACAGAGAAAACCACCACCTGTGACTGGGGACTCTGATCAGAACTGTACTGGGTCTACAATTGGACCCAGCAGCTTGGTTACCAATTGCTTAGATCAGTAATAAAGTGACCACCGAGACTACAGACGGACGTAGGTAGCTGCCGGCTTCTGCACCTCTCGCATCACACTACCTCAGGTCATGAGGAGTGTAGGAGGCTGCGAAGTGAGAAGTAATAAAACTGCATCCCTCTCCCTATTCTTCTCCGACATCCAGAGACCGAATCCTGTCTCTGTGGCTAGCTCGGGAGCCATTGCTGCAGTCTCCGGACCGGCCCCCGCTTGATCGTCCAGATGGAACCAGGAGGGGTTAAGCTAAACATTTGAAGGGCAATTACGAAATAAACTGTGTGTGTAAAATCACAAGAAAAGGACAAGATGTGCCTTAATAAAACCAGAAATGAAATATCAAAATTACTTTATTCCTTACAAAAACAAAGACCAGACAAACAATATAAAAAAAACATTTAAAAAGTGTAGAGCAAACTCAACTAGGAAAAACTCGATGTGGTGAGTGTGGTATGCTCACCAAACATCCATCCTGATTGCAATGTAGTTCCTAAGGTTACTGCTTACTATGCGAAGTACCACGCCAACCTTAGGGCAAAGTAAAGTATCCTATCCCTATGTACATACGATGCATATAAACTTTGTATTATACTTAAAGAGCAACCAAACTTTTTCGCAAAAACTGCTATTTGTCGACGTATTGTTGAGCGCATCTTTTAGCTTTGTTTAATTGGATTAGTTACCAGAATCTTGCTTCTTCCTCTTGTATTTCTGTAACCTTCAGTGATCCTCCTATCCCAAGAAGCTGTGCTAGGCCAATTCCATTCTTCATTGAGAGTCCGCTACGGCGGGAGAATGAGAACCCCCTCTCCCCTCTCCTCTCATTGCTCCATTGACTCCACACGAACTAAAGGTTGTCAACACAAAGCAAGCATCTCTCGCTTCAAACTTTCCCTACACTTGTATATAAACAAATAATCCACACAGACAGAAACTGCAGATCGAACACCGTCCCCCCTCCCCCATCACTTCACACTCCTCAGCAGGAAATGGCAGGAGAGAGAGACTCTCCAAGTCTTCAAGCTGTCCCCTCATGTGCTGTGCTGAAGGGATAGACAGGTATGAGATATATATGGGATAGATAGATATGGTGTCATTGGTCAGCAGCACTTGCTTGTGATGAGGTCACAGGAGGCAAGTCCCGCGCCTCCATTTTGCTAATTGTAGTTTTTTTGAGAGCTGGAAACCATAGTTGCCATGGGCCACAAAAGGTACTAAATGAGGACAGGGAGGCAAAATACTTTGAGGAATGATTCCCAGGGACAAAACAACTTTTTCTTTTTCTTGCTCCTTCAATCTCCTGCAGTGAACATGCGTTTACATCGGCATTTACATTGTCTTTTGAAATGCAGAACAACAGCTGAGCAGAGGATATTTGCCCAATTACATTGCTGTTAACATTTACTTTTTGTAAACAAGTAGTGTTGCAAACAAATTTTTGTAACATTGTGCTTTGTAAACTCGAATGGTAAAACAATGTAATTAGGCAGATCTGCTCTCCTCAGCTGTTTGGTTCCAAAAGCAATGTAAACACCATGTGTGAACGCAGCCTGAAAGATGAAGTTATGTAGACAGCCGCATACCTGCCACAGCCTGCAACTGCTACAATTTACTGCTATCGCCTGCACTATTCATTTATGCAATTTTGTGGAATGTTTAGTAACATTTTAATCTTTTTATACTCAAGAAACCGAAACTAAGCAAACATGGAATCATTACAGAAAGTCATCAGTCATAACTACTAATGATCTATCCTCAACACTTACGTCTCAGTCTCTCAGATTCTGGTTGAAGTAATACCCAAATATCATGAATTTTGCTCAGTCCAAAGTTCTCTGGTCCCTGAAACAGAAATAAAAAGTAACATTATTTAATGATTTAAGGGGTGTCCTTAAACATATATACATTAAAACATAACATATAACCTTCCAGCATAGTGATATAAGTGTTAGAATTAACCAAAAGAGGAGGCTGTCGTTCACACCTAGCGTTTGTATTACATTATGAAATGCAATTCAAATGCTGCAGAGAGGGGCTTTGCCTGAATGCAGATGCATTTCTACTAAAACATTTGCAATTGGCAACTAGCCAATATATCAATCTATCTATCACTGAAAACTGGAGTCATTTGCATCTGAAATGCTGTGTGCCACATTTACTGAAGGTTTTAGACCACTTTTAGCCTGGTGCCACACGTAACGCTTCCATAGAAACGCCGATGCGATCGGGCTGCGCCCCGCCCCGGTGGGTGCGGCTTTGTCTGCTTTTGCAAACCGCCGGTGTTTTGCGTTAATTTAATGCAAAACACTGGCGGCTCTTTCCCGATCGCAGGCGTTTCCATAGAAACTCCGATGTGATCGGGCCGCGGCCCGCCCCGGTGGGTGCGGCTTTGTCTATGTTTGCGTTTTCAAACGCAGACAAAGCGGTACGTGTGACACCAGCCTTAGGGTGATGTCACACAGTGCGTTCTTGGACTGTTTTTTAAATGAAAACGTATTAGTTTTTAAATGTTTACCATGTGTCTGGCTAGTTTGAACCTATTTATCTTAATTTCTAGAAGTATAGGCCAGTGTTAAACGGATTAAAACCAGCCAAACACATGGTAAACATACAAACATTTGAGTCCGAATAAAAATGGTCCAAAAACTGCCCAAGAACACAGTATCCTAACCCTTGGGCCGGTTTTTAAGTAGTCCGTTAAAAAATGCATCTGTTTTTGACCCGTTTTAATTAAGATAATTGGTAAAACCGGTCAAAAACTGATGTGTTTTCAAAAACCGCATGAGTTTTTCAAATGAGGTTTTTAATGGACTGTCCGTTTTAAGCATCGCCCTTCGAGACAAACTGGGGGCCCAAAATCATAAATCTGACACAAAGCGATAGATCAGTCGGAAAGCAATGGTGATTTTGGGTAATGCCACACGTGGAGTTTTTGCTCCGTTTTTAAGCATGCGTTTTCAGTCTGTTTGAAAACGCATACGTTTTTAACCATTTACCATGCGTTTGGCTGCTTTGAACCTGTTTATCTTAATAGATGCGTTTTAACCCCTTCACGCTCCGTGACTCATGTATCCGCCACGGAGCTATGAAGGGTGTATGAAGATGGCTCACGGGCTTTGCTGCACATTGCAGCAAAGACCCATCGCTATCACCCGTGGTCGGTGCTGTTGTTTGCCGCCAGGCACCGTTTCCTCCGATCGTCGCTCCCCTGCACGTCATCAGGGGGCGGCGATCGGTTGCCATGGTAGCCTCGGGTCTTCGTTTGACCCGAGGCTGCATGGCTTCTGCCTATTCATTACAATGAGCCAGTGGTTCATTGTCATGTATAGTGTGCAGAAATGCCATTTACTGCAATACAGTTGTATTGCAGTATATGGTAGGAACGATCTGACCATCTAGGGTTAATGTACCCTAGATGGTTTAAGAAATAGTGAAAAAAAGAAAGAAAAAAAGTTTAAAAAAATTTATAAAATATTAAAAGTTCCAATCACCCCCCTTTCCCTAGAACTGATATAAAACATAATAAACAGTAAAAATCACAACCACATTAGGTATCGCCATGTCCCAAAATGCCAGATCTATCAAAATATAAAAACGGTTATAACCAGCGGTGACCTCCGAGACGGGAAACGCGACTTTTACACCTTTTTACATGACATAAAAAATGTAATGAAAAATGATCAAAATGTCGCACAGTCCTCAAAATGGTAGCAATGAAAACGTCGGGTCATTTCGCAAAAAATGACATATCACACAGCTCCGTACCCCAAAGTATGAAAAAGTTATTAGCGTCAGAAGATGGCAATTTTTTTTTTCTTTTTTGTGCACATTCGTATAATTTTTGAAAATGTATTAAAACGCAATAAAACTTGTATAAATTTGGTATCACCGCGATCGTACTGAACAAAAGAACAAAGTAGAGGTGTTATTTGGAGCGCAGAGAGAAAGTCGTAAAAACTGAGCCCACAAGAACGTGACACACACACACTTTAAAATTTTTTTTCCACATTTGGAATTTTTTTCCTGCTTCCCAGTACGCAGATTTGTTACGCACAAAATAAGCCCTCAAACAGCTCTGTACACAGAAAAATGAAAAAGTTATGGATTTTTGAAGATGGAGAGCGAGAAATGAGCGAAAATACCCTGCGTCCTTAAGGGGTTAAAAATGCAGTTTTTAAACGGACTAAAAACTACACGTGTGGCATCACCCTTAGTCTCAGCATGGTTCTATGCGTAAGGGTAATGACACACGCCACGTTTTTGGCCGTTTTAACCCCTTCCCGCCGCAGCCCTTTTTTGCTTTTGAGTTTTCATTTTTCCCTCCCCACATTCAAATATCTATAACTTTTTTATTTTTCCATGTACAAAGCTGTTGTGGCTTATTTTCTGCTTAACAAATGACACTTCAAAATGGTGGTATATAATTTTCCATGCCGTGTACTGGGAAAAAAAATTCCAAATGCAGTGAAAATGGTAAAAAAAATGGATTTGTGCCGTATTCTTGTTGGCTTGGATTTTACTGTCGGTACAATTACAGGGATACCAAATTTGTGTAGGTTTTGTAATGTTTTCATAGATTTACAAAAATTAAAACCTCCTGTGCAAAAAAATGTTGGAAGATTTTGCCATAAATTTTTTATACTTTGATGTACAGAGCTTTGGGAGGTGTCATTTTTTGCGGCTTTTGATGTTACAATGTTATCATCTTTAGGACTGTAAGACCTTTTGATCACTTTTTATAGAATCTTTAATTTTTTTTTAAATGGTAAAAGAGTGGGCGCCATTTTCCGCTACGGGGTTAAACGCAGTGAAAAAACGTTATTATATTTTGATCGGGCATTTTCGGACGCGTGGATACCTAATGTGTTTATGATATTTACGGTTACTGTTATATTTATGTCAGTTCTAGGATAATGGGGGTGATTTGAGTTTTTAGGCTTTTTTTTTTAACTTTTTTAAAAAAAAATGTTTACTATTTTTCAGACTCCCTAGGGTACTTTAAACCCCTCCCTAGGGTACATCAATTGTCTCTAATGCCATCTTTAAGGCACAGTGTCAGCCTATGCATGTGGTACATAGCCTGCTAGCCCCCTGTGGGGGGCCGCTGCTGGCATCAGAGTGCGGCGGCCAGGCCGTGCATACAGAACTGTCGTGGACCTGGCGCCGGCATGAAGAGAGAAGAGGCGCTGCCCAAGGAGCAGTTGCGGACCTGCCATGAACATGATAATCGATGCCCGGGCCGATTGAATGGTGAGTACTGAGTTTATTTTTTTTCATATACCCGAGTATAAGCCGAGTGGGGAATTTTCAGCACAAAAATTCTACTGAAAGACTCGGCTTATACTTGAGTATATACAGTATTTAATCCCACAAAAAATGCAATAAAAAGTGATAAAAACCATATGTACTCCAGGATGATACTGTTGCAAAGTACAACAACGTCTTATTGCGCTATGGGGTTAAAAATCTCAATTTGGCATAAAAGAAGGATGTCCCAAAAAACAAAACACAAGAAGACCAGTAATTCACAGAAGTTGACAGTGTTAAAATTTATTTGGAATGAGATCTTACTGCTTACCCCTATTATGTGAATCACTGAGGGATTTTCTCTATCAGTGACGCTCACAGCCTGGTCAAAGACACATGCATTGGTTCTAGATAAAATGGCTACCTTCGTTTGGAAGTGCTGACGAACAGTCCCTGTAATACACAAACAATATAAAACCTGCAAAACAATTGATTAGTGACATGCTGGAGTCTTAACTGTGTAAAATAGTGGAGAAATAGTTAAAGGAATTGTCCACTTTCAGCAAATAATTTAGACGATTTGTGTAAGGAAGAGTTATACAATTTTTCAATGTACTTTCTGTATTAAATCTTGATGGTTTTCTGGAACTCTGCTTGTTGTCATTCTATAGGAAGTTCTTATGTTTACTTCCAGTGAATAGAGATCTGTCCATGGTCATGTGATGTCACACAGGTCTACAACTTGTAGCATCACACAGCTCTAATTACTCTCCGTGATGCCAACGAGCCATACACCTGTGTGACATCACATGGCTATGTACAGATTTCTATCCAGCAGAAGTAAATATAGAAGCATACTATTGCAGGACAGCAAGCAGAAATCTAGAAAACTGTGAGAAATCGATACAGAAAGTATATTGGAAAATTGTAAAACTATTCCTTACACAAACAATATCAATTATTTGTCGAAAGTGGACAACCCCTTTAAAGGACATCTACCATCAGTTTACTGTTGGTAGATGTGTCCTAATAAGAAGCTCGTTCCTCAGGACTTGTAAGGAGTTATAAAAGTTATGCTAATAACCATGGGGCATTCAGGCTACGAACGCCTCAGGGAGCCTTGTATTTTAACCCGTTACCGACATGTGACGTACTATTACATCATATGCCAGCTGTGGGTGCATACAAGGTGGGCGTTTGCTGCATATTGCAATAAACACCCATCGGTAACACCAGTGGTCGAGCGTGTGTTAAAACATCTAAATGCCGCGGGAGGCATTTAAATCCTGGTGTGGCCTTGGCGCTGCCATCTTGGATTCCATTGCCGCCCCCTGTGAAGTGACTGGGGTGTGGTGATTGGTTGCCATGAAAGCCTCGGGTCTTACAGAAATCCGAGGTTGTCTTGTTTTTTTTTTTCTATTGAGTCCAGGCAGAAAAACGGGTGACAAAGGTATCAGGCCCCATTGGCCACAAGGGCACATTTAGGGCTCTAAGAGGTAGAAGGGGAAAAGTTAAATCTACAGTTAACTAAGAATGAGGCAATGGCGGGAACGAGGGTAAGAGGAAAGCATGGGGGGGGGGGGGGGAGTGGAGGAGGGATGTAGGGGGTGGGAAAACCAGGGGAGAAGTCGGGTGTTGGTGGGTGGGGGAGAGCAGACGTCAAATGAGATGGAGAGTAACTCCAGAGTTAAAGCAGAGGCTGTCTTGTTTTAACCTATTCATTACAATGTGTGATTTGCACATTGTAATGAATGATGAGGAAAATCCTCATATACTGCCATACAGTAGTATGGCAGTATATGGTAGGATCAGACAACCTAGGGTTAACGTACCCTAGGGGGTCTGAAAATTAGTAAAAAAAAAACCCCAAAAACTAAAAATTCAAATCCCCACCCTTTCCCAAGAACTGATATAAACAAACAATAAAAATCATAAACATGTTAGTTATCTCCGTGTCCCAAATTGTCCGATCTATTAAAATATAATAAGGGTTATTCACTGTGTTTAACACACTTAGCCCCGGCTCTTATATTTTATTCAGCAGTTAGAGAGCCAGCTAAACTGAATGATAGTTAGACCAATAAAAGAAAAGAAAGTGTGTGAGATACATATGTGAGTTTGGGCAGAGCAATACAATTGTGAATGAGCAAGAAATAAGTGCTGGGAACATATAAAGCTGCGAATCTAATCTGTGATGTATATATGTGGAATGGTTACAGTGGTACAAGCATCTGATTAACACAATGAGTGAAGACAGTCACTTTGTATCAATTCTGACAATTGCGAGTAACCATTTACCAGTGACATCTAGAGCTTAAACCATGTATTGCTGCTCACCCTAATTATAGTGAAGGGATACATTGGATGATGCTAATTAAATAGGGATACATTGTATTAAATAATAATATCAGCAATAAACTAGCATCTCACACAACACTTCATACACATTCAGATAACTTTAACAGAAAATCCTATACTTCTGGCTCTACTTACTGTAGATTTGTAATTTTAGGTGTGCAGTGGTATTTTCTCAAACCGTTTTTAATACATAGAAATAAAGATATTTGATTTTATTTCAACTTTTCTGACCAATGGTTCTTAGTAAGGACGCTTTTAGGCCTTTTTATGTGATATTTAACACTGTAGCGCACAATTTCTAAAATACCACTTTTTTGCATTGTGAAGCACAGTGTACCACTGACATTCCCTTGTAACACCTGCGGTCGGAGTGAGCTCTGAATGCAGGGAGATTCCCTGCTCGATCAGTGCCCCCTCCAGCCTTTTCAGAGGGTGCCGTTTGTTGCTATGGCAAACCTGGGGGTCTGACCCTAGGGCTGTTCATAGTAAATGCCTATAAGGTTCTGTCGCAGACAGGACCTTACAGCAGGGAGTCGGCCTATGCATCAGCATAGGCTGACAGTGCCAATACCATGCAAAAAATCAGGGTATTATAATGAATTGCTTGTTCATGTCCCATAGTGGGTCAAGTAAAAAAGTTAAAGTTTTAAAAGAAAAATAAACTTATAAATTATTTATAATTCTCCTCTGTAGGGTTTCAATGACTTGCTCTGAAAAACCTTTTTTAGTCCATATTTACCTCTTAAGAGCCAAGCTGTCAGATGAAGCCTGCTGTTCGATGGATGAAAGGCTGGTCACTGTTAAAGGAGCTTCGGAATATTGGGAGGATCCAAGGGTCTTCTATTGATAGTTCTTTGAGGACTGAGAACCACGCCCTCCTCGGCCAGAATGGAGCTATTAAGATCTCACCTCATTTTCCTCAACACTCTGGGTAGCAGTATTAGTGGGGGAAAGACATGTCAGCTGAAAATTCCACCGAATTGAAAGTGCATTCAGAGCCCAAGGCCCATCTTGCTGATTTAGGGAGCAGAACCCTGACTTGAGTGTTGAGTTGGGAAGCAAACAAATCCATTTCTGGAATTCTCTGTTGAGGCACCATTCTCCCTGCTTCAGCTTGGTTAGACTTAGGAAGTCTGCCAATGAGTTTTACGGCCCTCTTATATGAACTGCTGATATGGAGTTCAGAAGTCTCTCTGCTAGGCAGAAGATGCTGAAAGTTAAAAACATCAATTCTGGACTTTTAGTACCTCCCTGATGAGTAAGGTATGCTACTGTAGTGGCATTATCCGAGATGATTTTTACATCTGTCGTAGATAGACCATGAAGGGCTGCCTTCGAAGGCTTCTTGCACTGCTGCTATCTCTATAAAGTTTGAGGATCTAATTGCCATGGAGTTAGGCCATGCCCCCAGAAACACCTGGTTATTGACGTGAGCGCCCCAACCCCTTGAGCTAGCATCAGTGGTAAGGAAAATAGGGTCCTCCCGCTTCGAGGCTAGACCCCTACATAGATTTTCACTTCAGGCAAAAAAATCTTTTACCTAGATTATTACCATCCAGCATATTAAGCTGAAGCTGTCGCGAATGGAGTTGTACCCATGGTACTGCCGGGATAGCTGATACAAAGAGGCCCAGTACTGACATTACATTACATATAGAGGGAAGATCTTTATTTAGTAGATTAACCACCACCACCCTGAACCTTCTGTACTTTGCCCAGCAGAAATCCTTTCTTCCTCAGGAAAGAGTCCAAACCTAATGCCTAAAAATATTTTTGACTGGGAAGGCACAAGAGATGACTTTTTTAAATTCACTAACCAGCCCAATTGATGTAGAATCTTCCGAACCCTCAGTAATTGGGATAACACTGAGGTGTTAAAGGGGTATTCCAGGAATCAGTATAATTCATATACAAATGGGCACTCAAAATATAAGCTAATGTGTAATTAGTTGTTATTTAAAATTTTGCTCCCCTTAGCAGAAAATGCTCATGACATAGACTGTAATGAAGAATTAAAATGCTACTGGCCCTTTAATCAGTCCATTAATTTTCTCCGCGCGGTCCGTTGCAGAGCATACACAGGACAGAAGATGGCCGCTGGTCACATGTCCACATCACATGTCCTGCACCTGCCTGGACAGGTCATGTGATCACCACTATGTTTGGCTGTAGTTGGTTGGTTTCAGTGCATCCAGTATGGCCAGTGTTGTGGTGATGGCAGTTACACATCATTACTATGGTAACAGAGCAAGAAAATCTGTTACATCATCACTGGGAGAAGAGCATAAGAGGGAGGAGGAGTTACTGAGAACTAAAGGATCTTGGGACTTTTAGTTTTCAGTGGCGGCCATCTTTGTGATAACTCCACCTACTTTAGAGAGGCAATAAATTTTGTAAATCATAAAATCAAACTATTTAAGCTCAGTTTTGTGACTAATGACATTGATTATTGTTGTGCTCATTTATTTAAATCATCATGGGTTTTTGTGTCAGATGTTCATATTCCCGGAATACCCCTTTAATGTACCCTTTAAGAACACTGCCACTTCAGTATTTCTGAAAAGAAAAATGAATGGGAACATGTTAATACGCGTCTGATAAATCTATAGACTCCATGTAGCAACCTGAAAAAAAGCTAATTTATTGTGGATTTTATAGTCTCCATCTTAGACTTTTCAACTACAAAGAAATTAATTTAAGGGTTTTAACCCCTTAATGACTTGGCCTTTTTTAGTTTTTTCACTTCCATTTTTCACTCACCAACTTCAAAAATCTATAACTTTTTTTATTTTTCCACATAAAGAGCTGTGTTATGGCTTATTCTCTGAGCAACAAATTGCACTTCATAGTGACGGTATTTAATATTCCATGGCGTGTACTGGGAAGCGGGAAAAAAATTCCAAATGCAGTGAAAATGGTGAAAAACCACACGGATAGTGTACGGATAGTGTCATTTTTTGCAAATTTTGATGGTGTTTTCATTGCTATAATTTTCGGGACTGTGCGACCTTTTGATCACTTTTTATAATTAACAGCTTGTTCAGAGAAGACAAGGTGAGCGATACCACCAGTCTTGTCTCATGCCAACTGTAAAGCATCCTGCAGCCATTCATGTGTCGGGTTGCTTCTCAGCCAAGGGAATCTGCTCTCTCACAGTCTTGCCTAAAAACACATCCATAAATAAATAATGGTACCAGAATATCAGAATAGAGATTTTGGGTCAATGGCCTGGAAACTCCTCAGATCTTTATCCCATTGAGAACTTGTGGTCAATCATCAAGAGACGGGTAGACAAACAAAAATCAACAAATTGTGACAAAATGCAAGCACTGATTGTGCAAGAATGGACTGCTATCAGTCAGGATTTGGTCCAGAAGTTGATTGAGAGCTGCCAGGGAGAATTGCAGAGGTCCTGAAGAAGAAGGGTCAACCAACACTGCAAATATTGACTTGCTGCATTAACTCATTCTAACTGTCAATAAAAGCTTTTGTTACTCATAACATAATTGCACTTGTATTTCTGTATGTGAAAAAAACATCTGACAAACACACATAAAAACCAGAGGGCAACAGATCATGTGAAAATATAATATTTGTGTAATTCTCAAGACTTTTGACCATTACTGCATGCAAAAGAACTGGGCAGTTTAAAAACATACATATAGTGACTGGAGAACCCATTAAAGCTATAAACTGGTAGCGTCTTTAAAGGAACCTGTCACCAGGGACCACATTTTCACTAAAGACAGGTTACAGAAGTCCATTACAGCTGCATTGCATTTCTGCTTTCTGTAAGCATTTGCATTACAATATAATTATGTGTTATCCTCTGTGTAGTCCATGGGGTTGGGCTTTGGTTTGGATGCATTTCAAAAAACAACATATGACTTGTGGGTGCTGCAAACTGCTCAGCTCCTGGCCTTTGTGCTCCTGTATAGCTCCTCCCTCCTGAAACTATGTGTGTTTTTCTGGTTTTTTATAAGGTTTGAGAATCCCTTTAAGAAAAGCTATTTGCAGTTTGTAAAAATATTTGAATTCTCACCTTCTTGGTTTCCACCAACTAAAGCTTTGCGTCTGATCTTCTTACAAGCGTCAAGGATGGTTGCACCAATGTATGCTATTTCAGCTCCAAAACGGAAACTCTAAAACACAAATGGAAAAATAATTTTGATACTAAACGTTAATCTATCTTTAGCTAACCCTATAATGCTTTCTAAACTTTATCTAGCTGATATGTAAATTTTCGAGAGGGGCTACAGGGGCGTGGAGTAGCCTCTCCAGGCAGTGGGAACAGAGGCTATTCCACGCCCCAATAGCTGAGGGAACGAAACATAGACTGTGTGTGCCAAATGGTAAATTATGCGCATGCTGTAAAAAAAACATACCCAGGCGTGATGACATGAATACTCAGAATACTATAGAAGCGGCACCAAAAAAAAAAAAACAAAAAAAAAAAAACCGTAGTAGATGTGCCTTATGCAGAATATGTATATAAGGCAGCCAAAGTATACACCAAGAACGATTAAAAAATAATAATAATGAATAAAAAAACAATCATATGCAAAAAGTGAAAGGAAGATTTATTCAAGTGTACAAATTATGGCTGTGCAGAACCAAAGTCAATGAAAATGCAATGACGTGGTGATTAGGTTTGCACCCATACCAGAAATTTCCTTTGAAACACATGTGATCGTTAACGGTCACAAGTGATTTGCCAAGAGAAGCTTTATTGTTTTATGAAAGAGTAGTATATGTGTTGTCCTGGTAATGTTAATATAAAATACTATAATAAATAGTATAATTTAGGGCTCACTTAGACAGGTGTTTTTGAAGTCTGTGTGCTATCCTTTTTTTTTTGCGGATGGCAAACGGACCCATAGTTTCCTATGGGTCTGTTCACATGTCCATTTTTTTCACGGATGTACAGACAGGGAAAAAAAAAAAAAAAAATTGCAGAATGTAGACCCCGTACATTCATAAAAGTCAATGGAACCGCAAAAAAAAAAAAAAAAAAAATGGACGGCACATGCATGATATCCGTATGCAGAGTGTTTTCTTCTTCAAATGTTGCTAGGCAACCAACTGGGCAGGGCAAGAAGTAGATTAGGAACCCATTGTTTTTTTTGCGTATGTGGAAAAAAAAAAAAAAAAAAAAAAAAAAAAAAGGATGGCATACGAATGTGAAAAAAAACGCATGCAATATGGTCTGAACACAGACATCATGTCCACATTTTTTGCAGATGAGTAGCGGACACGCCCATCTGAATGACCACTTATTTTTTGTCTTTTTCTCTTTTAATTTAACTGTATTATATGCTTAAAATATTATCAATAATAATCTCCCTCTCCAGATCCTCTACATATACCAATAGGTTTGTTCTTAAGTTGAATTTGTATGCAAGTCGCAACTGTATATTTTATCATTGTAACCCCAGCCAAATTTTTTTTGGCCTCTGTGAAAATTGGATTTTAAAAATGTTGGATTGTCATAAAATCCAGGATTAATAATAAAGCTTCATTGCAGACACCTGTGATAACTGTTACATCTGATTATTGTAGCCTAGGACTAAAGCACAATAAATTACCAATATCCAGAGGTCCGTTTGTAACTAGGGGTCGTATGTAAGTCGAGTGTTCTTAAGTAGGGGACCGCTTGTATAGGATTAGCTAAAGATAGATTTCTGATGGTAGGTTTCCTTTAGGGGACACAATAAAGGAGAAGCATGGAGTACATATAGAACTTACCTGTGTAAGATAAAATATGTGAGTGTGGGGTACCTCACAAAGAGCATTTACAGCGCCACGGAAAGTGTAGATCTGCTGATGTGGATCTCCTACAAAGATTTTCCCACATTTCTGGGAGAGGACAACCTCCATTATAGCTACAAAAAAAAGCAATAACATTTTATAAATGTCACTTCAATTGAGCCATGGATTCATTTGTGGAAATCCTGTCCATAAAACAGGATTGCAATCTACTCACAAGGTGTACAGTCTTGCGCTTCGTCTACAAATATAGCATTATAAATGGAGAGATCTGGCCTACGGAGCTGCCACAACTTCAGATACCCTGTAGAAATATAAACAAATAAATGTAACAAAAATATATCTTCTAAGGCTCTATTCACACATGTTGGACATGAAACAAAATATGAAACCCTCACTAAAATCAATGTCTAATCCAATCATTCACGCCTATGATTGGGTTTTTGGAATCCCATTCACTGGCAACAAAAAATGATTGGCTATGTAAAAAAAAAAATGCCATGAAACCCGGCCATCCACTGACATTGTGTAAACCTGTTTCTTTACCTTAGTAACATATAGTTAAGACTAGATTTGCTTCTCACCATCATGTGTCATTTTGTAAGCGTATTCACGAGTTTCTTCCAGACTTTGCATCTTTTTCCATATTTTGTCTGCTTCTCTGACAGCAAACTATAATGAAATGCAAACAGATTAGTGCACGGATGTAGTTTCCTACAAGGCAGAGGATCCAGAAAACTTTGACTTTAGCCCTAGGCTACAATAAACAGCTGTAACACTTATAAAAGGTGTTTGTAATTAAGCTTTATTGTTAATCATGGTTCTTATGACAGCCCAACATTTTTAAAATCCAATTGTCACAGAGACCAATTACAGTTCCGACTTGCACACAAGCTCAACTTAAGAACAAAATCTACAGAACCTATCTTGTACCTAACCCGGGGGCTGCCTATACAGAGGCTGTGGTTTATAGGAAAGATATTCAAGTTCTTTATCTAGCCATCCACCACTCTTTTTAAGCCAAAGGGTAGTAAATGGCTACTCGTAGTATTGATGAACTAACTGATCTATTCACCAGATGGATATGGATGTTGTGTTGGCCATCTGATGTGTTTGAACTTCCACCATCAGATGACGTGGACTCAAACATTGCTGAAGATTCTCTTGCAATGAAATAGTGTACACATATCTCACATGTAGATTTTCATATGAGGGAGGTAAAGTAATCATTGCAGCCTGGGACTAAAGAATAGCATCCAAAAGTCACCTAATACCCTGCCCTCACACTTAAACATACACAAAAAAAATTAAAAAAAGTGTGCAAACCGGTTAATGATTTTTTCCTTGGGTTTTAGAGAAAGGAACAAAGGGAGTAGCACCAAGTTTAAACTTACTTTAGTCTGATTTATGAAGGGTCCACTAGTTTTTCAATTTTGCTCAAGCATGTGCCCTGTTACTCCATTTATCAGAATACTGGATATTTCATGAGCAGTGCACGGCAGCCTCAGTATAAGAATGTACATGTTCGTGAAAGGGCCCATGTATGACCGCGCTGTTTGGGGGACTCCTTGCAACATTCACATGTTGTGCCTTATCCATTTGATCTATGCCACAATAAGGTCATATATATTAGAGTCCCAGGACAGACAAGGAGTCCCCCCTCTCCTTGCCCAAACTGGTCTCCTCCAACTTCATATAGAATGTCCCAGGTTTACATACTTCAGCATACCTCACTACTGGCAGAGTTAGTAAATTTTGTCCCGAGTTTTTTGCCCTCCTCGGAATGTATTCCAAGTGGTGACCCTGGGGTATTTGAAACTGTTTGATGTAATAGGAGACCTTACATTTGACTATACGGTGTACTCTGCACGTATATGCTTATTAATCTGACCAATGTTGCTATATGTCCCAGGAAATCCTTTTAACAGAAAATATACCTGAATAACTAATATTGCACAAATGTTTGAATTACTTAATACAGCAGTGATCTCCAAAAGAAAAAATACAGGTACCTGTTTATCCTGTGGTTTCACCATTTCATTTTCACCACGGTTATTCTTGCACCATATAGGAACATGTTCTCTATCAATTGTTTCGTCAGCAGAAGCAAAAAAATTCTCTAGAGTTTTAACTACAAGTTTTGCTTTGATGAAACCAGCTTCTCCTTCTGGAAGAACAAAGTTAACTGTATATGAAGTAAGCTTGGAGGGGTTCAGCTTCTTTCTTTGTTGATAACTAAAAAAATAAAAAAGGGTTTTCACATATTTAATAAATACCTATACAAAAATGAAAAGAAACTTAAACACATAGTGACGCGGCCTGAAAATGCTCTAATGACCAGGGATTTTTTTAGCAAATTTTTGTACGTGGCGATTTAAGGGCCATAACTTCTTTTTTTGTGTACTACCTTAAAATTTGGGTTTTATTTTGCATTTTTAGTTTTATTTGGGATTAAACATGGAAAAAAGGCTTATCGTACATATATTTTTTTTTTCAATTTCCAAATGAACCCAAAACGAACACTATTAATGAATTTCCTATTTTGTATATATACAGGCAGTCCCCGGGTTACATACAAGATAGGGTCTGGAGGTTTGTTCTTAAGTTGAATTTGTATGTAAGTCGAAACTGTATATTTTATAATGGAAGTTCTAGACAATTTTTTTTCTTTTGCCCCAGTGACAATCGGAGTTTCAAAATTTTTGGTGTAATTGGACCAAGAATTATCAATAAAGCTTCATTACAGACATCTTACAGCAGATCATTGCAGTCTGGGACTATAGTAAAGCATCCAGAGAGCTTCACCAGAGGTCACAGTGGGCAGAGGGGTCCGTCTGTAACTATGGGTTGTCTGTAAGTCGGGTGTCCTTAAGTAGGGGACCGCCTGTATAGGGAAATGTGAAGCATTGAGTCTACTTTAGCGCAATGCTTTGAGGAGCGGAGAAGGGAGAAATGGTAATAAACCGTATCTCCCTTCTTCCTAGGGTCTCCGGGTATCCCGCAACTGACCCGGTCCTGCTCCCTTAGAAAAGTAGATGATGCCACTTCAGACTGACTCCGGACCTGCGCCAACTAATGTTGGCAGTGGGCAGGCAAAGAGAAGTTAAACTATTTTTTTAAAGCCATTTTAGCTTGTAATGCACTTTCCTTTGGGGGGCGAAAAAAATCAAAAACAAAAACAGAAGCTACCTCTACCATACTGTAACTGGCAGGCTAGATCTAAAAGAAAGCCATGGCCACCAGTTATTAAGTTACCTCTGTTGTCTGAGGCTGGAGTTAAGTTATTTCTTTTGTGAGCTGCAATGCCATTGTAGTCATTGGCAGCAAACAAAATACCGCCCTCCTTGCTATTTGAGTGACTGACCACTGCCACCAATAGAAAAACTATAAGAATTACAGTAAACTTAAAGGGAGTTAGACAATTCTATAGCCCGTGAGCCCTCTCCATTAACCTGCAGCCAACGCGTGACATACTACTACTACATTGTCTGTAAGGGATTAAAGTGAATAGTAAAAGCTATAAAAGCAGAGCTCACAAGAAAATGGTACAAATGCATTTTTTTTGTCAATTACATCACGTTTGGAATTTTTTCCCCCTTTCCAGTACAGGCAGTCCCCGGGTTACGTACAAGATAGGTTTGTTCTTAAGTTGAATTTGTATTTAAGACGAAACTGTATATTTTATAATTGTAGTTCCAGTCAAAATTTTGATAATTGGAGTTTCAAAATTTTTTGCTGTAATGGGGCCAAAGATGATCAATAAAGCTCCATTGCAGACACTTAACAGCTGATCATTGCAGTCTGGGACTATAGTAAAGCATTCAGAGACGTTCACCAGAGGTCACAGTGAGCAGAGGGGTCCAGCTGTATCTAGGGACTGTCTGTAAGTCGGGTGTCCTTAAGTAGGGGACCGCCTGTATATGGCATGGAATATTAAATACGGTCACAAGGAAGTACAATTTAATACATGCAGTACAAATGAACTTCTACAGCTCTGTACACACTAAAATAGTGGATTTTTAAAGGAGGGGAGCAAAAAAATGGAATAGATAAAATGAAAAAGGCATCAGTGGGAAGGGGATAAACATATCTTTAGAATCACACTGCTGGGATCTACCCAGCAGCATTAAAGGTTAATCTACCACTAAATAAGTGGTACATTTATTCAATTTTTTTTTTTTTTGTAGCATTAAATTTTACGGTTTCATTTAACATTTATTTGAAGCTCACATGAGGTCTAATCATTTGATCTTAGTTATGTATAATACACTACTACAACATTTAGTGTAGTGTATCAAGCATGGGTGCCTGGCAGGGTAGAATAGAGTGTGTACTAGATAGAAAGTAGTTATTCACACATTCCCAGATATTCGAGCACTGGTAAACTTACAGTTTTCCTGTCTGTTGATAGGCCAATGAGTGGAAAGTTTTGCATACAACATTCTTGGGAAAAAGCTGGTAAGCATGGTTCGCAATTGATTTGTTAAATGTTGCATACAAAAAGCGTAGGTGAGGTCTTCTCTCTGCATATTTAATAAGAGTTGAGGTTTTCCCAGTACCTACACAGAGCATATAAATGACAAAAAATACAATGGAAACAGCAATAAAAATATTATCAATAAAAAAATAGAAATAACTGTACTGCCCTGTGAGCATTAACAGAAACTTAACTTCATCTTTTTTATTAAGAGCGGACCATTACTTTTTGTGTCATGGCTGAAAAACGCAGTAATATGTTTAAGGGTGCATTCACACATGGGGGACATTTACTATGGCGTTTCTGGCAGATTTATGGTGCTCTCACCGCATGTTCTGCTCTCCAACGTATTTATTAGATGGCGGTGCCAGAAAAATTGACCTTTTCCGCCTGCTCCGAAAAGGGTCGTGGCTTTGGTGGAGTGGAAACTGCTTCCATTAACACGATGTTAATGCATGGTGCATGTTAATGGTTGTGTTATGTAAATGCAAACATTAATATCAATTTAATTAGGCAAATCTCTTTAGCAGTTTCAGTAAAAGCGCTAAAAGCCATGTGTGAATGCACACTTATTATCTTTGTTGTGTGTTCCCTCCTACTACTAAAGGTGCGTTCACCAGTTCAGTTTTTCAGATGCAGTTTTCAATGTCCAAACCAGGAGTGGAGTGAAAAGAGGGGAGGAGTAGCATCACTCAATGATATATTCTCACCTATTATGATCCTCACCTGCTTTTGGTTTTGAAAACTGCATCAGAAAAAGTGAAAGTTTGAACCCACCATTAGTAAGAAATGATGAGTAGTACGGTATACCTCGTTTGATTGCTCATGTGCTCCTGATTAATTTACCCTCAATCTTTTTCACCCATTTAACCGATTCACGACTGCCATACCACTATTAAATATCTTAATCGAACATGCCCTGTGCATTAATAGATGTTATGACGGTGGCCTATTTCTAATGGTTATATCTTCTGAACCGATAAAAAGAACTGGAGATATCCAGTTAAAAGGTAATATTAAAAAAATAAAAATAAAAAAAATAAACTAGAGAACTTACACATAGTTCCAGGCACCATGATGTGGTCATCTTCTTATACTTGTTATTGTAATCTCCTTCCTTCTAAAAGCACTTTTTAAAATTATGCTGTAGCTTCACAGGCTGTTACACTATCTCCGCTCCCCCTCTGCTTCCTCCCTCTTTCTGCTGTAATCTCAAAGCAGCAGAGGATGAATGTACTTGTATTTTGGACTTGGTAACAGGTCCCCTTGCAAACTTGAATGTAGACCTGTAACCTTTTAGCCAAACTGGACACATTTATATCACTGGGGCTAGAGGTGGACTCTACATGTACAAAATCAAGCTTGATAAACCAAGGTCATAGATCCAGAGTGACTATGCTGTATTTTTTTACTCTGCACTATTTACTTTGCATTAGATTTTGACCAGCATGTTTGGAGATAAAATGCTCACCACAACCCCAGATAAATTCTTTGAGGGGTCTAGTTTCCAAAATGGTGACATCTTTGGGGGGGTTTTCTATTGTAGGGTTACTTCAAGGGGCTCTTCAATTACAGTGTGGCACCACAAAACATTTGCAGCCAAATTGGCCTTCCAAAAACGCAATAGTACAAACTCTGTTTTGGACATCGCTGTTCGACAAAGCAGCAGTTGACATCCACATTGCCATACTCGGAAGAAGCAGGGTAAAAATTTTGGGATGTAGATTTATCTCAAATTCCTTCTGAATGTGTCCATTTTAGGGCGAATTGAGAAAAATCGTACTCAAAATTTGAAATTTCAGAATTTCAAATCCATTTCCTTTTGCTTCCGGAAAACTAATTAATTAGAGGGTTAATAGACTTCTTAGATGCCGATTTAAATAGGTTGAGATGTTAAGTTTGTAAAATGGTGTTACATGTGGGGGTATATAGTAGAAAAGCCTTGGGGCACTTCCAAACTGAATTGATCACCAAAAATTTCGCATTTTCCAAATTTCAAGAAAATCTGAGAAGTTACTACTAAAACTTCAAACCTTCTCACATCCGTAAAAAAATGAAAACTTAAAACAAATAGTCTTACATTTGAAAATTGTAATTTTTCCCCCAAAATTTTTGAATTTTTACCCCCCCAAAAAGGAACGGATCACCAAAATGACACTTAACATAAACTACAATGTCTCACGAGAAAACAATCTCAAAATCACAGGGATATCTTAAAGTGTTGAAAAGTTATTACCACAGGAAGAGACACTGGTCAAATTTCTAAAAAAAAGGACCGAGCCTTAACGTACAAACAGGCTGCGTCCTTCAGGGGTTAAAAATGCTTTCGCTTTCAGATCGTTTGAAAACAGTCCAAGAACGCATTGCGTGGCAGCACCCTAAGGTGGATCTTTTTTCCACTATTGTGCTCAATTTTTACTGATATACAGGCAGTCCCCGGGTTACATACAATATGGGTTGCGAAGGTTTGTTCTTAAGTTAAATTTGTATGCAAGTCGAAACTGTATATTTTATAATTGTAGATCCAGACAAAAAAAATTTCTGCCACAGTGACAATTGGAGTTCAACAATTTTTGCTGTAATGGGACCAAGGATTATCAATAAAGCTTCATTACAGACACCTTACAGCTGATCATTACAGTCTGGGACTATAGTAAAGCATCCAGAGACTTCACCAGAGGTCACAGTGGGCAGAGGGGTCTGTCTGTAACTAGGGGTCGTCTGTAAGTTGGGTGTCCTTAAGTAGAGGACCACCTGTATATATATTTTATAATATAATCTGATTACTGTATTTACTGACTGTACTAGTTTACACTTGCAAGGGCACTGCAATTAATGCTGTATAGTCTGACACATTCTGTATAGTTCAATACTAGTCTTATGTTTTAGTAGGAGTTTTAAATAAATAGGTGGTGTGGCAATTCCATTTTGTGGCGTCTACCAAACTGGTCCTTAGTGACATATTTGAAGACAAAACATGGATGGGCTCTGGAAACACCCTGCATAACTCTTATGACTCATTAGCATAATTGATGCTTTTAGAAGGAAGGAGGCCATGGATTATAAATATATGATTACCACAGCTGTGGATCTATGAGTAAGTGTTATACTTTATTTTGAAGGTAGATTTCCTTTAAACTCTAAAGTGATTCTTCCATTCAGTGCAACATTAAAGGTCTTCTAACTCTTGAGAACGGATGGCCTTTCCATAACATTTACTATTTTACATGGGTAGGGGTGCAATTTCTGGCATCTTACCAGCTATTTGACAAGGCACTCTTGCAAATTTGGCGTCATCCTCAATGTTCAGATGGAATGGCGACACTGTCCCTATAACTACTAACTTTATGCAGCAAATGTTACTAATATAGTAATGCCCTGTCCAGGTGAGTGGAACCACATCAACACCCAAAGTTGCTGCAATGAGAAGCATGGCATCCCCAGCAGGGATAGCAATGGCACACCATGTTAATAATGAAGAGGTCATGTTGGAAGCTGTATGGAACTCACTGATCTACAATTCATGGCATATCAATTATTAAATACTTTTCCCTTACATTTACAACTTGCAAAGCATTCTAGTAGTAGCTGCAAAAAACAAAGACAACAGTGACCGTCACGGAAAAGAAAAGACAGAGATGCTGACATAAGTCTTATGCCAGATAAGTACGGTAGATCACTTTATATAAACAAAAGATTACTGTCATAATCTCACACTTTAAATTACTAGTGCAAACTGTAAAAATAAATACTTTAAAGAAAATCTCCCATCAAAATCAAGCATTATAAACTCATAGATCCAGGCACAGTGACTGTGGTAATCTTATATTCATTATCCATGGTCTCCTTCCTTCAAAATGAACTTATACATACTGAGGGGCTCTGGAAGCACACCCCAGAGCTCTTCAAGCACATTAGCATAGTAGATTTTAATGGTATATTTTCTTAAAAGTCTCTAAAGTTACTTAAAACCTGAACACTGGGCTATGATATACTTAATGGTTGTATTTTCTTACCTGCAAAAGCCATGATTTTAACAACTTGCCCATCTTGAATATTGTGGTTTACAATCTGTTGCTGTTCATTTGTAAGACTGAAGGTTGGTTTATGTCTACATTTTAAAAACAAGCAAATCAGAATACAAGACAAAAGTTAGTTTTTACTTTATTTTTAAATCAATTAAGAAGGGGTGGGAAATAAAATGGGCTGGGTCCTCCAAACAATATTTTTAATTCTTTCTGCTCTAGCTTATATATAAGGAAGCCAAATGGGTATTTGACCCCTTTGAGACCAAAGAAAAAATGTGTGGGAATTCAACACCTGCTTCAATGGTCACTCTGGTCTCTTCAGATAGCTGAACTATATAGATACTGTGCATCCCATAGGTTATATGCCAAGTTCACGCCTGCATCTGGGCTCCGTTCAAGGATAGTGTAAAGGAACTAGAAAGGGAAGGTTTTCCCGTTCATCTTAGACTTAAAAAAACCTTTTTTTTTCTTTTTCACAACCCCTTTTCTTAAAAAAAAAAAAAAAAAAAAGACAAGGGTTCCTTTGCTTTTATATCCTGCTATTAATAACTAAAGCGGTCTTGGAACCTGATGAACACAGATGTGACCGTAGCCTTATACTGAGGAAAAGTCCTTTGAAATACTTGTAAATTAGAACAATGGCACACCAAATCTGCTTATTATTTACATCAATTTGGAACACTGCAGTACAGACCTTGTATTTTCATGGGATTGAATTTTCTGCTGTGAGCCGCTGTTCTCCAGAAGATATAGACTATAGAATATATTATAATGGATTCTGAGAAAGAAGGAAACAGTGCAAACGATCAACAAATGACATTGAGTAAAGTTTGTACATAAGTAAATTATGTAAAGGATTGTTGTAAGGGAATACATACTCATTTGCTTTACGTACACTATGATATAAAGTCTACGAATATAAAGAAAAACATGGCTTTGGCACACCCACTCAACCTCTGGACCCACTATTCAAGTGTTAGCGGGCCAGTGTCTACTTCTGTAGATCAAAGTTTTCTTTTTTACTTTACTAGGGTGATCACTGCAGGTACCAACTCTAGCAAAACAGTGACCTTAGCTGTGACCTTAAAACATTTGGATCATGACTGACCTCAGCCATGACTAGCCTTTTGTAAAGAGATGTCCACTGATTGGGACAAGTTACTGCTGTAGCCAAACGCATCAAAGCAACAGGAGTCAGCGCTAGAATGAAGGATGCAGATGTTTAAAAACTATATATATGATATACACAGTGATACATACCCACATAGTATGATAATGAACTTGCGTAAATGTTTGTTAAAAGATATCTTAGCAATCTGGAAGGTTTGAAATACGAAGGATAATTATACCTATTGGAGATGAGAATCTTCTGCTCTCTCATTGCAAAGAGTAAGGTCGCCAAACAGTATAATGCTTCCATGACTTCGGCAAGTCGTAGAGGCGATTGCAAATGTTGCAGGCATCTCATGAGCCTCTGGTTATCACCTAGGCTGGTTGATAAAAGAACGATAACTGCCAGCACTGCCCAAGGGTCGACATTCTGCTGTAATACACAAAAAAGAAGAAAAATTGTTGTCAACTAAAAAGTAGTGATCATGCAAGATACAATGCATACAAAAATTAGCAAAATGGCGATTTGGACATTTGGGCGCTATTTTCTGTTACAGGGTCAACACAGGGAAAAACAGTTTTTATATTTTGATAGATCGGGCCTTTTGGGATGCAGTGCTACCCAACAGGTTTATGATTTTTCTTTTTGAACTTTTAGATTTTCATATATTATATATTTTTTACTATTTACTATCTAATGCTACTTAAACCCTTTAGTGCCTGACCGATTCTGCCTTATACTGCAATTCTGCAGTACATGGCAGCTTTGCTAGTGATCTTTGTTTTGCTAGTGAAAGCTGGAGGCAGACGCTTGGAAATCGGGCTGAATGACAGGCCTGGGAGTCTAGTATAAAATATAGTAACCGATCGCGGCCTCCCGAATACCTCACAGGGGATGGGGATCAAATCCAATATGGCGGCGCACAAGCTTTGTTAGACACATTTACATGCGCGCAATATGCAGCAAATACAGCCTGGTACAACCGCTCCCAAAGCATGCCATACTACGTTTCTAATTCCCAGCACAATCTCCCCAAATTTCATTTTATCCTCTTATTGGTGTGGTCACGTCTCAGGGACCGGGTGATATCATCTCCACAATTTACTCCTACTTGATATAAACTTAAGCCAATGGTGTAAATCTGCGAGCGATGGACTTTTGGAAATCCCATATGCCTGACCTGCCGAAGCATTCTTTTTGCAACTCTTGTACTCTTTGAACAGGATCTTTACATGTAGACTTCCGCCTATGTAATAGGTGTCTGTATTTATAGAAACATTTAGGCATGTGTAGGTGGTTAGAATGCGTTTTTCTTTTGTTTTCATTAAGGTTTTATTTGTAAAAGTCCTGGATTCGAGGGGTGCAAAATATCCAAGCTTTGCAACTTTGCAATGTCTTACTTTACGACTCTTTAATAAAAATATCTTCTCCAATGTGTATAATTACTTACCTCATTGCTACAAGACAGATCTGGAAGTCTCTTAACACAATTTTCTGAAATCTCATATAAATGATGATGCTTAAGACATCCCAAAATGGCTGACACGTCACCGACATGACCAGACGAAGCAAAGTACCTATACAGAAGTGTTCAGACATTGTTGGTCAGCAAATAATCATCATATTGTTATACTAGAATTATCAATATGATTGCCAATAACATGGAGTAGGGACTATTCATGCTCCAATATAAATCTTCAATGCCAATCCATGTCATACAAAATACTGTGGTTGTTTCTGCTAGATCTGCATGGCTTTTTGCAAGTGTCACTCAGAAATGTGCGTGTTTATTTGCACTTAAAATAGGCCAGTTTTAGCTGTGTACCCATCATCACATTTTTGTGTTATATATGTGACACTAACCTCCAAATCACATACTATTGTGTGGGCAACAATTCTTGCTTTCAACACATGGAAATATACATTGAGGTTTTGATTTAAATGAGGCAGTGGGTGGAAAAGTGCTCTGACCCTCTATTTATTGTCTGCGAGGAAAGAAAAAAGTATTGTACTAGTCAGTCATGTACTGCACTCAGTAGCTTTCTTACTTTACTAGATTTAGAACACAGAGTGGGTTGTCTGCAGTCACTCCATTCTGTTTAAGAATAGCATCCACTTCCACTACAGCCTGCCCTTCATTGGCAAGATATCGATGGTACAATTTCTTCCATTTAATAAACTGAAAAACAAAACACAAGCACATAAAATATGTTACTATGTGAGAAAAAATAGATATGAAAGTCAAAATTCAAAATAAGTGCTCTACCAAAAACTGGTTTAAAAGGATTTGACAACATTTTAATATTACTCCCTGTTCTGTGAATAGTGGATTGGAAACTGATATGTTATAAACTTCTGGAACCCCAAATGTTGAAGAGTTGGTGGGGTTTCCATTCTCCTTCCTAAATGGAGCTCTATTTGGCGTCTTTAGACCCACCAGAGATAACAAAAAGTCTAGCGCTGTACTTTATCTCCATCTTCCATGTGACCAAACTATTTTACTGCCTTTACTCAATGTTATTACACAAGGTAGTTCATTATTACTAAAGACATGTACAAACCAGTGGGTCGTGGACCAGAGACTTCCATTTATGACAAACCAAGCTGATGTTCCGATAGAGGTCCACAATTGGGAGGAAACTGAATATCCATTGCAGCAGTTCATCTGGGAATTGGTTTATATGTCCACATGATGGATAGTTGTGATCAGTCACACCCAACAGTCCATAGCAAGACTCAGAAACGGAATCCAGCATGAGACCCATTTCATCATCATCGTCCTCCTCAAAGAAATTGCTGGAAGATGAAGGAACCTCCTCTTCTGGCCAATGTGCACCTGAACACTGGCTTTCAATGGAAGAAAAGTGTCTTTTCCTGCTGAACATGGGATCGGATGGAGATTCTTCATCCTCAATGACAAACTCTACAATGTCATCCTCAATAGGACTAGACACATCTTCTGCCATCTCATGTGTATGGCTGCTCCTAGAATACTGATCTGTGCTCATAGGATCATGTGAAGTACTGAAAGAAAATGTAGCTTTTCCTCTTTTACCTATGAAGTTAAGAAAACGGTCAGTAAACATATTTTGCAGATTTTCATAATGTTAACTGCAGACAAGATATGATGTGCAGAAATGATACACATGTTAAGTTTGCCACCACATATTTTACAACAAACCTACAGAACATGCAGATTGAATTCATTTAAATAATCTAAAATCGTAAAGAATGCAACATAAAGGGTATTCGACAAATGTAAAAGTCATAAGAATGTTTTGAAATCTGTGTGGATTTTTCCACTAAATGTAGATAGGTGCTCATTTACTAGCACTATAGAGTATGTGATCTGCAGATCTGTAAGACTGAGGGTGAATGCACTCTCATTTCAGTGGCAGGGTCTCCACGACCTATACACCGTTCCTCTCCCAAATTTAATTCCGCACACTACAGAAAATTCAGGAGGAGAAAGTCTTGGTTAGTCCTAGTTTACCCGATTTGGCAGTCCAGACCTTGGCATCCAAACTATGCAAAATGCTCATACACAATAAAGTCCCACTTTCACAAGAAAGCAGACTGCATGAAGGCTTCAACGGACCTATTACAGTAACTTCTGCAATTAATGTGGATTGCGGCATTAATAGGCTATTTGGATACTCAGAACTAACAGAGCAAACAAATAAGTTACTAAATTGGTCTTTGAGACCAAAAACACGCTCCAGATACAAATCCATTATTTAGGAGTTTTACACATGGCTAACCTAAAAAGGTGTGCAAGGTTGGGCCAACATTTGGAACGCACTAGACTTCTTGGTGATTAAACATATCAGGTATCGCAACTAATACACGTAAAACCATATAGTAGGCTCTGTCCTTAACATTATAATCCCAACTACACATTGGGATTATGGGACATGGAGATCTTACTCAAATATTTAAGTACTTTAGACCCGGAAGGTCTTTCCATCAAGGAGGCAGGTATCAAATTGGCTTGTCTAATGGCGTTAGTTCCTTAGCTCTAGCTGCTAATGCGAACACGGATTCACATTGACAAACCATGGTTGACACAGACATCTAGCGGGTTTCATTTGATCCTCAAAAGAAGGACAAAAACTTCTCACACAGACCAGAGTCTGATAGAGATTGATTTATTGCAGGACAGAGTAGAACTAGAATTGTGCATGGTTATGGCAATGAGGAGATACCTAAAGCTAACACACCCCTTAAGAGGAGAGATTACAGAGCTGTTCATCATCTCGAAGGCTCCAATTAGGAGGGCATCTCCAAATACCATTAGAGGTTGGATCCTGGAAGCGATGTGCAGAGCGGGTATAGATACTACCATTTTTAGAGCACAGTCAGTTAGAGGAGCTGATGCCAGTAAGGCAATGGCAAAGAAATTACCTTTGGAAACAATACTAACAGCTAGATGGTAATTCAGACGCATTTTTGTTAAACATTACTGGAGACTTTCAGAGTGCCAAAGACTTGATTTTATGAGAGCCACTACAATGTGTGTGCTAATCTACCCATTAGCTGGTGCTGGGTGGCTGCCTCCAGTAGAACAAAGCTCAGTTTGCAGGAATCTGAGCTGCAAACTGCATTTGAGCTAGGGAAAAGGTCAGCCACCTCTTAGGGTGCAGCCACACGTTCAGTTTTTCAGATGCAGTATTTGAAGCCAAAAGCAGGTGTGGATCATAATGGGTGAGGAGTTATAATTAGAGGGGTTTTCCCACGAACAGAAGTTAGGCCCTATCCACGAGAACTCCCACAGATCGCGAAAACTGACCCAATCCCATGGACCCCTCGCGATCTGTGGGGTCTCATCACCGAGACCCCCACTGATCAGAAAGTTAGACCCATCCTGTGGATAGGGCCTAACTTCAGTTCGTGGGAAAACCCCTTTAAGAAGTGCTGCTCCTCATCTATTTTCACTCCACTCATGGTTTGGGCATCAAAAACTGCATCTGAAAAATTGAATGTGTGAACGCACTCTTGAAGTAATAAGAGGAGGGCAATTATGTCTTATTAGGATCATGATCTCATGAAATCGTCCACGGAACCGGATGAAATAGTCATGCAAGGGAGCTTTGAACAGAATAGCAGGCCTTCACATCACTCTGGACATTCAGTTTGATTGTTGTTTTCAAATGTTACTATTATTACTATGCAATAAAAACGTATTCACCGACAGATGAAAACCTTCAGGACAATGTGTATATAGTCCTGTTAGGTTTAGAAATAAAATATAAGTTCTAGGAACAAGGTGTAGCCATCAAGCCTTCTGGGGAAAAAATTCTGAGGTAAGACAGACAATGTGACAGTTGCGGGTACCGAGTGCCTTAGCGGTCACTTTGCAGTGTGCCGACGGAGTTACAGGGGACAGCCACTGGCACCCATTAGCTGTTGCTGGGTGGCTGACCTATTCCCTTGAACAAATGTAGATTGCAGCTAATAGATTCCTCCAAACTGAGCTTTCACCAGTGCATATTATTCAATGAATATCTACCACAATATTCCAAAGAGAAATCATAGTATTAACTTTATTAGGGTACACTCCCAATGTCGTTAACACTTAATTTATACAGCCAATCACATGGCGGCAACTCAGTGCATTTAGGCATGTAGACATGGTCAAGACAATCTCCTGCAGTTCAAACCAAGCATCAGTATGGGGAAGAAAGGTGATTTGAGTGCCTTTGAACGTGGCATGGTTGTTGGTGCCAGAAGGGCTGGTCTGAGTATTTAAGAAACTGCTGATCTACTGGGATTTTCACGCACAACCATCTCTAGGGTTTACAGAGAATGGTCCGAAAAAGAAAAAACATCCAGTGAGCAGCAGTTCTGTGGGCGGAAATGCCTTGTTGATGCCAGAGGTCAGAGGAGAATGGGCAGACTGGTTCGAGCTGATAGAAAGGCAACAGTGACTCAAATCGCCACCCGTTACAACCAAGGTAGGCAGAAGAGCATCTCTGAACGCACAGTACGTCCAACTTTGAGGCAGATGGGCTACAGCAGCAGAAGACCACACCGGGTGCCACTCCTTTCAGCTAAGAACAGGAAACTGAGGCTACAATTTGCACAAGCTCATCGAAATTGGACAGTAGAAGATTGGAAAAACGTTGCCTGGTCTGATGAGTCTCGATTTCTGCTGCGACATTCGGATGGTAGGGTCAGAATTTGGCGTCAACAACATGAAAGCATGGATCCATCCTGCCTTGTATCAACGGTTCAGGCTGGTGGTGGTGGTGTCATGGTGTGGGGAATATTTTCTTGGCACTCTTTGGGCCCCTTGGTACCAATTGAGCATCGTTGCAACGCCACAGCCTACCTGAGTATTGTTGCTGACCATGTCCATCCCTTTATGACCACAATGTACTCAACATCTGATGGCTACTTTCAGCAGGATAATGCGCCATGTCATAAAGCTGGAATCATCTCAGACTGGTTTCTTGAACATGACAATGAGTTCACTGTACTCAAATGGCCTCCACAGTCACCAGATCTCAATCCAATAGAGCATCTTTGGGATGTGGTGGAACAGGAGATTCGCATCATGGATGTGCAGCCGACAAATCTGCGGCAACTGTGTGATGCCATCATGTCAATATGGACCAAAATCTCTGAGGAATGCTTCCAGCACCTTATTGAATCTATGCCACGAAGAATTGAGGCAGTTCTGAAGGCAAAAGGGGGTCCAACACGTTACTAGCATGGCGTACCTAATAAAGTTACTAGCATGGCGTACCTAATAAAGTGGCCGTTGGGTGTATTAGTGCATACTAGTTGTACTTGTTCTTTTGGGTGTTCACCGATTACAAATGTACAAGCCATATTTGTCACCAGTGGCCACAGAAATTATTTTCTACAGAAAATGGGACTTGGGTTGGGTGTTCATTGCACACGTTGAGCTACAGCATCCCCTTCATAAGTTCTGGTCTTCTCCGGCCATAAAATGATTCTAGGTATGAAGTTCAGTTTTCTACGCTCATTGTTTCAGATCACTATTCCCAGCTCCCCCCTATTGGGTCTACTGGCATAAAAGAATATAAAGAGAAAATGACATTATCTACCTCGGAAGCATCTCCTGTGTCTGCTACGTGGATATAGACCTCTGTTTACATCTTGCTTGGGTTTCCATTGGCTGAAAGGCTGCGTGAGGGAGCATAAACTTTCTCTGCTTTGTGCCAGCGCCTGACAATCTCTTTCTGTAAGATGCTTCCGCCTTCTCACTACAGAAAAAGAGTTTTCAGATTACAGTACAACTCATTGCACTACTGGCTATAGTCAACAATAAGACTAGGGCCTATGGATTCCTGCACTCAGTGCATGAATGCAGTGTATTTTTAGCACAGACAATGATAATCACTGCAGAATGTTTCCATGTGGATTTTGGCTTTAAAAGGGAGTCTACACACAATGCTGAACAAGCAGAAATATAGACAGCGTTAAGTCTTGGACTGTGAAAAATGCATTTATAGTCCAGCATTGAAGCGTGCGTTGCCATGTTTGACCACCAAGATCAAAATCTGCATTAGAAATGTGGTTTTTTCCAATACGGTTTTAACTGCAGCAAACCACACAATCTGAATGCATCCCTAATTTGGGTTGAGTTCTTTAACCTTTTGGACATTGAAGATTTTAAAAAGATGTAATGTAAGAAATGTTGCCGCTATAAGGGCTTCACCAATATCAAATATGGAGAAAAGGTGGGTGCTAGATAAAACCCAGCATAAAAGTAAAAAATAATATCTGCAAAACCACCAATTCTAATGAATCATATCGAATATATTTAATAAAATCAGAAATAAAATCTAAAAACAACCCAAAAGCAAATGTAAAAATAGTGCGATACAGATATGCTTTTTGCATAGTAGAATGTGGGGCCCTCGCAAAGAATATATGTGTTTAATTTATAATATCATTGACATAATCCACAGTAGCAAAAGTACCATGTAGAATAAAACTATTCATCTTTCTGCATAATATAACTAAATGCTGGTACTTATTGTGCTCCGAATAAATTTATCCATTGGTCATACAAGTTCTATAGTGTTCAATTGATCACCAGTGTAGAATTAGTCTTATATAAATATACAGGACTAAAATAGATATAAAATTTCAGTACATTACGCTTCTGTTTGACCGCACACTACGAGGAGAATGTCGGACGCGTGTGTAGACAAATAGGAGCGTATTGTATTGAAATTTTAAGCGAGCTATTGAACACTATAAAACACGTATGACCAGGAGTCGCACTAACATTTTTCCAGAAGGGTAATAATAATCCTCTCACCAGTTTTGAATTGTGGAAGTGTAGGAAATTTTCATTAATACAAAATATACCTCTTAGGCGTTTATATAGTGTTAATAGACATCTATTAATACAAGAAAATAGTTACAGCCCCTGTTTTTTGTGCTTAAAAAGCCAGTTGAGACAATTATAGTAACATTTTAGAGTGTGTTCACACATGGCGTTTTAAAATGCATCACAAAAGCTGCGAAAATTAGATTTGCCCAATTACAAAACGTCAACATTGCGTTTACAAAACGCATGCGCTAACGCGTTTTGTAAATGAAATGAGGACAGCAATGTAATAAGGCAAATCTCCTCTTTTGAACATACCCTTATTATTGTGTCATCAGAAATTTCAACCTACAGAGCGGACTATGGCTGACGGCGGCACCCAGACCAACCTGGGGCTGATACTGCAGAATTTTTATTTAATTTATTTTTGGGGGTTTGGGAACATAGCTTTTTTTAAAAAAAGCTGTTTCCCTTTTTTATTTACAATTTTGTACATGGGCACACTAAGAAAGGAACGTATAATAGTTCTTTGCTTTTCTTATATATAGATCACAGATAACAGTGATCTAATGGCAACAACCCATTTGATTACTATTATCAGTGGTGTTCTTTATACAGAGACATGCATAGAGGATGCACATAGCATTTGTACAAGCAAGGGGAAAAAGCCCTGTAAAAATAAAGCCACATGAAACTTTTTTCTTCCCTCCATCAGTCCTGGCCGTAAGCTGCAGGCACTTGTACAAGCAATTGATAAAGCCCTGTACAGATAAATCCACATGAAACTTTTTTCTACCCTCCATCAGTCCTGGCCGTAAAGTGCCCCCCACTACATATTCATTCATTGCCACAACTCACAGCCCCATGGTCATGTGACTGGACATTGGTAATTCAGTATAGGTGGGTGAAGCTTCGGTCACATGGCCTCTAGTGATGCAGCTTGTACATTGAAGGATCTGTCTGTCCTCACGATGCTGCACACTCCTTCACAGTGATAGCAGCAGGACCGGGCCGTCACACTGGTATCCTGATCGTGTACTGTAATAGGGGGCCATTAAAATAATTCCCGTGTCAGTGCTGATCACAATCATCATGCAGGGAATCCAGTGATGAGGTTACCAACATTTGTGAAGCAGAGGAGGATAATAGGCATGTAGGGAAGAGGCCATCTGTATCCTCTCTTAAATAAAAAAAAAAGGTTAAAGCACATGCAGAAAGCTCCCTCTGGCCTGCAACCCTAGTTGTAGCCACTACCTTGTGCGGTCCATGTCAGCATGTATGTGCAGTGGGCAGCATTGCAGAAGATCTTCCTTCAAAATGCATCATGATAAACCAGGGATACTTCCACATAGATACATTATATAGTTATATTTGCTATTCATGGCCTCCTTCCCTGAAAAATCAACTTTTATGCCAATTAGCCCCTCAGTGCTGTAGCTGCATTGGTTGTTACAATGAGCACAGCAGGTCTCCCCTCCCCCTGCACTTACTGATTACACAGGGTAGGGGGCGCTCTGCTAAAAGCCCCAGACCCCTTCAGGCTCATTAGCAGAATTATAAACGTGAATATTAGGAGGGAGGTCATAGATAAGAACATAGAAGAAGATTACCCCAGTCACAGTGTCTGGATCTAGGAGTAGGTGTCCCTGGTTTATCCTGATGGATTTTTAACGAACAGACAGATCCTGCAGAGTAAGAAGTCGTCTATACCGATCGGGCCATCTTTACACCAGCCAATGACAGCTGTCGAGGGATGATTATAATTATTAACACTTACTGGTGGAAAGATAGGTATTTTCCGGGCGCTCCGTCGGTGGTCACAAGTTATGTATATATTAGTCTCCACCAAAGAGCGGCGCTACAACTGTGCAAACCGAAAGTACATGATCAGAGAACGGAAGCGGGAAGATACAAGAACACACGTTATTGGCTGATCATGGCCTCAGAGTCGCACTGATAGGACGATTATTATAACCACGCCTCCTTACAGTGCGCCATGGAGCCAAACATAACATAACCCAGGATATTGTATTAGATGTTGTCAGGGCAGGAGACAGCAGAGTACAGCTAACCTGCACTGTGGAAGTTATTGAGTCGGGGGACAACGATTGTCCTAACCAGGGCAGTTTTGTAATGTCCTGCAAAGGCCTGCTGAACACATGCCCAGGGAAGCGGAGCGCTGCCGCGTAACACATGACCGTACCCGGGGAGTGCTGAGCTGTGTGGGCTAGTGCCGGCTCCGGCGCCTCTGTGTAACCTGTGCACTATGTCTCTGGAAGAGAAACCCCTTCTGAGAATCATACAGGAAGGGACGTTACATCTCCTCCAGAAGGAGCTGCAGAGTAACACCCGGCTACTGACTGATCTCCCCGGGAAACACTTTGGCCGGTCTGGGGACACAGTGTTGCACTATGCAGCTCGGCATGGACACCTACCTGTGATGTCCTACCTGGTGGAGACGGTGGGTATGGATGTAGAGGTTCACAATAATGACTACAAGAGGCCACTGCATGAGGCCGCATCCATGGGGCACACAGACTGCTTACTCTACCTACTCAATAAAGGAGCAAAGGTGGACTGTCTGAAGAAGGCTGACTGGTAAGGCTGGCCCACACATGTCTCTGCTGATGAGCACCATATGTAAGCGCCAATTGTGGGACATGAGTAGTGTTACTAGCAGATCTTTACTCCTAACTTCTATATACAGCATTCTATATCCATACACGTCTCATCAACCTCTGGGAGATATCTCACATACTGATGGGGTGACTTAGCGCTCAGCGTCCGATATATCGGACGCTGTGCTGATGCCCGTTCAGCTCAAGATCTGAGCCGAACCGGCATCAGAAAACATGGGGTGCCGGCTATAACTAATATCCGGCACCCCAGTCTAACACCCGCAATCGGAGTGGGCTCCGATCGCGGGTGCTTAACCAGTTAAATGCCACTGTCAGCATCTAATATGCCTCTGGGGGGGGGGGGGTCTTTCCCCCACAATCGGCCCCAACCGAACTGTTTTCAGGGGGCGCCGTTTGTTGCTGTGGCATCAATGGACCCCAAAGGTGCCTGCAGGCACTGCCAGTAAAATGGCGTCTATTATGTCATCTTACTGGCACAGTGCCAGCATATGCATAGGCTGACACTGCTTATACCCTGCAATATATGAGTATTGCAGAGTATTATCATGAACAAGCAATCAGATGAAGTAAGCAATCATTATTGAAGTAATTCAATAAAAAATAAAGTAATAAATTGATAAAAATGCCCAAAAGCCCCAGAACATATAGAGATATATAACGCAAAAAAAAGTCTAAATCATAACACAAACCCCACATATATAATATCACTGCATCCGTAACAACCCATAGAATAACAGTAAATAATTATTGAACCTGCACGATAAACGCCGTAAAAAAAAACTGTTATAAACCCTCCAAAAAGTATGATTTTTACCTATTCCATCCCACAAAAAATGCTATAAAAAGTGATCAAAAAAACATATGTACTCCAGAATGTTACTGGTGCAAAGTACAGCATGTCTCGCAAAAAACAAGCCATCAACCAGCTCTGTAGCCGAAAAAGAAACAAAGTTATGCCATTTGGAAGACGGCCTGGGGCGTAACTACAGTGGTAGCAGCCGCCATGGGGCCCACAGTGTCAGGGGGCCCTGGCATCTGACTGACACATTAAAGAATGGAGGATGTGCACCATTGTACAGCATATGTATCAGTGCATAAATGTGTGTAAGGCTATATTCACACGACCATGGACGGAAATGGGCGCACGGCGCCGTACGGGAGTGGTATATGTGTGGCACCGTACCGGCCATAGCCAAGTGTTTTCTCCGGAACACGGCGCCATGCGCCATATCTCGCTATGGAGATGGGCAGGGGTGAGCAGCGCTCACCCGCTCCTCTCCCCAGCGCAGATGTGTGCCTGCCTTCCTACGGCATGGCGGGCACACGTTGTGTGAATGTAGGCTAAGAGTGTAGAAATGTGTGAGTATACAAATATGTATATTTTCTGAGGGTATAGAGGGCCCCATTCAGATATCTGCTATGGGGCCCTGCCTCTCCAAGTTACGCCCCTGAAGACAGCCATGCAAAAATGATTGATTTTTCCCCACACTAGGGTTTTATTTGACAAATTTAATAAAACGTAAGAAAAAATATTTATGTATGGTATCCCCGTACTGACCAATAGAATAAAGATAACATGATTATTAGGCTAAACGGTGAACACGAAAAAAAATCCAGTACAGAATTGATGCTTTTCTACTCCTGCCCTCAAAATAAAATCCAAAATTTTCAACAATAGGGGATACCATTCCCAAAATGGTAACAATGGAAAAAGCATCTCATCCCGCAAATAAAATGCCGTCACATAGCCTCAACAACGCAAAAGCTAAAATTTTATAGCCTACAAAAGGGGCCAATGAGGAAAGTTGAATCCTGGCAGATGCAGGGCGCTCCTTCCATTCTGCACCTTGCTGTGCGCCCATAAAACAAGTAACGGCCACATGTGGGGGGGTCTCTGTACTCAGGAGAAATTATAGTACAAAATGAAAATGTAAAGTAGACATATGGAAAATGTTATTCAGCAATTTATTTAGGTGGTAAATCTATCTGCCTGAAAACGCAATGATTTCAAATTTCGAAAATGGCAAATTTTTTATTTTTTAAAAAAAAATAAACGCAAAACTTATCAGCCAAATTTACCACTAAAATGAAGTATAACATGTGGGGAAAAAACAATCTCAGAATCGTTTATATAAGTAACAGCGTTCAAAAGTTATAACCATATAAAGCAATGCATGTCAGAATCCAAACAATCGGGTTGAGCCTTAAGCTACAAAATGGCTGCGTCCTTAAGGGGTTAATATTCCATAACGTGCACTGGAAAGCTGGAAAAAAATCCAAATGTGGTGAAATTGGCAAAAAAAAAAAAACACATTTGCATAATTTTCTTGTGGGCTCTGTTTTTACAACTTTAACTGTGCGATCCAAATGACACCTCAAATTTATTTTTTGGTTCTGTACAATCACAGTAATACCAAATTTATATAGGTTTATTTTGTTTTAATAGACTTTAACCCCTTAATCAAACCAAAAAGAGAAAGTATTGCTATTGACGCTACAGTCAATTCAGATATCCAAAGCACGTGGACTGTGTATAGAGCATTTAAAGCAAGAAAAGTTGACTCCACACATAAACAATCATGTAAATAAAATATGAATATTTATTATAAATAATCATAAAATTACGATTTGCCTGGCACAATACGGTGTGGGCACAAATGTCATATAACAGAATTACGGAAAAGGGTACATGAAAAGTAATTTTGTTTGCAAAAAGTTTAATATTAATAAAATAACCAATGGGCATCAATAAGATACTAAGCATGCACAGGATGCAAGTTAGTTGTAATGAAAATATGTATTATACTAATTCATCCTGCAGGCAATGTAGCTAATATCAAATCACGGTGTTACTATCAGAATCAGTTAAAAACACATATGCCCTTACCCATGGATGTGAGCCACACACCGACCGTGATGTACGTTTCAGCTGTCAACCCTTCATCTGGAGGTAATGTAAGACTGACCCGTTTGCTGCACATATACACATTCTGCACCAATAATAAAATACCTGCCAGGTGGTTTTCATCATGCTCATAGTAAAAAACACAACTGATTTGTGGCGCATGCGGACCAGGACAAGATCCAGCTCTGAGAACTGGAAGTGACACACACGCCCCAGATTTCGCAAGCATGGAGCATCTCCATGGTAACAAGATGCCAGACAATTGGCGGGACCTCCGGTCTGTCGGCACCTCCGCCCACGAATGCGCACTCAGTGCACATAGCCTCTTATATAGAACACACTACAGCGGAGGTAATTTAAAACCAACAGAGACCCTGATAACACATAAGCCAAGGTAGCAATACAGGAGACAGTACAAACTCGGGGTGACAGCGGGAGAAAAGCACAGGAAGGAACACTGGGACTCACGTCAGGAACGGACTGGCACACAGAACAGGAACGCAGGAGCAGGATCATGGGAATACAGGAGGAGGAACTGGATTGCAGGATACACAGGAATGGAACACAGAAACACCGGAGACACGGGTACGCAGGAGGCACGGGTACACTAGAGGCACAGGAGGGATTTCTCTTCACAAGAATGGCTTGAAGATCCGGAGGGGAATGATGGGAGCCGCTGGATTAAATGCAGACCCGGAGCAGATCTCTGAACACCAGGGCCTAGTCCGGATGGGAGCAGGAGCGTGGAGAGGTAAGTCCAGGAGTGGGGCCAGCGCGAGGGGGACGGGTGCAACCGCAATCCGAGACATGGATCGCGGGGGTGCCCGTGACAGTACCTCCCCCCCTTTTTTTTGGTCCCAAGAAACCTCTGGAGGAGAGTCAGTTAAAAAATGTTCTCTTCGGGTCCCAGGATCTATCCTCAGGCCAAACCTCTTCTACAAGGAAGAACCACTTACCCCTCACGATCTTCATATCCAGAACCTCCTTAACTTCATAGACATCCAGGGAATCCGCTGCAGGAGGAGGAGATTGCTAGGAGAAGCGGTTCAAGACGACTGGCTTCAAGAGGGAGACATGGAAGGAGTTGGGGATGCGCATAGAAGGAGGAAGGCGGAGCTTGTAGGCCACTTGATTGATGTGCTTGATTACCTCAAAGGGACCAAGTTTGTAGCTGGGTATCTTAAAGGAAACCTACCATTTGATTTGATGCATTATGAACTAAACATACCTTGAGACTCCTGTAGCTACACTGATGCAGGATCATATCTTGGTTAATCCCTTTGCTGAGTGGTTTTGCTGAAAAAACTATTATACCATTCAGGACCTTAGCAAAGCTAGGAAAGACTGTGTTACACATTACACAGGAGATTGGAGCTAAAATGGCTGCTATGTAAAGCATGACTAATCAACCTGAGCTGGATGACTCATACACAGCAGCTTGGGGGATGGTGCAGCAATTGATTATTCTGCCTCCAGACGCAAGCCAGATGATGTCATTCTCTGCTGCAGTCACTGCTAGGATTAACCAAAATATGATCCTGCATCAGTGTAGCTACAGCATTCTCACGGTATATTTAGTTCATACTGCATCAAATCAAATGGTAGGTTTTCTTTAACCAGACGTATCTGGAGGACAACCACACCTTGTCACCAGGAGAGAAGACAGGAGAAGCTTGATGTTTTGGTGTGGTCTGTGGATCGTAGAAGGGACTGGCGGGTCTGGTCCCAAATAGATTTAAGGTCTTGCACCAGATCCTCTACCGCAGGGACATCAGAAGGAGTAGACAGCGGAAGAGGAGGGTGAGGAATACGTCTGTAGACCACAAGGAATTGTAGGAGAACTCAGCCCATGGTAGTAGATCAGCCCAGTTGTCTTGACGCGCTGAGATTAAGTGGTGGAGGTAACCAAACAGCCAAATTGTCTACTTGAGGATGGTAGGATGAAGGTTGACTTGCAGCTGGTTACACAAGGAACGCCAGAATTTGGACACAAACTGGACTCCTCGATCAGACACGATGTGTAGCGGAAGACCTTGTAGACGGAAGATATGTTCAAATATCAAACTGGCACGCCGTGATGAAGAAGGAAGACCTGGAAGGGGAACAAAATGGCAAGTTTTGGAAAACCGGTTCGTCACCAAGATGACAGTACTGCTCGAGGAGACGGGCAGATCGATGATAAAATCCATTGCCACGTGAAACCACTGGCACCTGGGTATTGGTTTGAGAGGAGAGGCTTTGTTGCGGGCACAGGTGCAGCAGGATCCCTCAAACTCCCGAACATCTTTCACCAGGCCACCATTTGTAGCGGGAGATGAGGGCCACGGAATATTGCACCACGTGAAGAATGTCCCAAGACAGAATCTTGTTCCGGAGAGCAGGTATAACATACGTCTTGCCTGGAGGTAGCTGCAGAAGATCCACCGGGGCTGAAACAACAAGCTGGTCAGGAGAAATTATGTGCCGAGGGGCTGGTATTCTCCAACAACATCCGAAGCACGGGATAGAGCATCAGCATTGACACTCTTGTCAGCCGGACGAAAATGAAGCGATTTGAAGAGAGAGAAAAACAATGACTTCCGGGCTTGCCTGGGATTCAGGCGCTGGGCTGTCTGGAGGTACAGTAAGTTCTTGTTGTCATTGTACACACTAACGGGATGGAGACACCTGGGTCCGGAGTCTAAGTGGCACCTGGTCTTCACCAGAGCCCGCCGCAAAGCAGGAAGAAACACTAGGAATCAGGTCAGGAACACAGAAACTGGCACACGGAACAGGACGGACTGGCACACAGGAACGCAGGAGCAGTATCACAGGATCACTGGACTACAGGATACACAGGAACAGAATATGGGAACACACTGGAGAGACAGGAGGGCTGTCTCTTCACAGGAATGGCTTGACGATTCGGCTGGGAATGATGGTAGCCGCCAGATTAAATGCAGATCCGTAAGTGGCCAGCACTAATCACCTGTGCGCTGGACCATTAAACCTCTGAGTACTGCCACACGCACCCTAGTCCAAACGGGAGCAGGAACGCGGAGAGGTAAGTCCAAGATCATCATATATAATGCTAAAATCTATGTAGTAGATATTGTACATATACTGCACTGGACATATAATATTACACAAGTTTGTGTCATATGTAAAAAAGTGCATATTCCACGTATATATACTCACGTATAAGCCGAGGCCCCTAATTTTACCAACAAAAACTGGGAAAAACTATTGACTCGAGGGTGGTAAATGCATTGGTCACAGCCCCCCGGCGTTAACCTTTCCTTTGCCGCCGGTAAAGTCGCCGGCGGCACTGAAAGCATGGGTGCCGCCATGTTACCTCCGAGTGCCGCTCCCCCGAGCGTCATCGGGGGGGGGGGGTGGCGATTGGTTGCCATGACAGTCTTCGTTTGAGCCGAGGCTGAATGGATTCTGCGTATTCATTACAATGAGCCAGTGGTTCATTGTAATGAATGACCTGCAACAACTCCATATACTGCAATACAGTTGTATTGAAGTATATGATGGGAACGATCTGACCATCTAGGGTTAATAACTGATATAAGATATAATAAACAGTAAAAATCACAAACACATTAGGTATCGCCGTGTCCCAAAATACCCAATCTATCAAAATATAAAAACGGCTATAACCGGTGGTGACCTCCGAGACGGGAAATGGCGCCCAAATAGCCGAAATGCGCCTTCTAACATGACCGTTTGATCTTTTTTTTTTATTATTCAAATTTTTATGGATGAAAAAATGGCAAAAAAGTGTCAATTCAGACATTTGGAATTTTGGGATGTGGCGATACCTAACATGTTTATGATTTTTGCTGTATATTTATATAACAATTTTAATAATTGAATTTTTTTTTTTACAGTTATTTCATACCTCCCAGGGTACTATAACCATGGAGGGTCTAACCACTCATACTATATACTGCAATATTTCTGTATTGCAGTAAATAGTAATTTTTAGTGGTAATCTATCTAGAGATCACCATCCATGGCAGGACAACGACTATCTATGACAATGTAGGCTGCCATGGCAGCCGATTGGTGTCCTCCGATGACATCCCAGGGAGTACCAATCCGCCATCCAAGATGGCAGTGCTGACTCGTAACTCTGTTGCTTCCATGGTCAGGTTCAACCGCGGCAGTTAGAGATGGGTGTCGGCTGTGTTCTAGTGCCAGTAATTGCAAATATTTCACACATCACGCCATCTCCATGCCAAGCAGCCAGCGACGTGGTGGGCAGGCATGGAAATGCCTGTGAACATTCAGGCCTGAAAGCCCATAGGCTATAGGCAATCCTATTCCCGGCAGGACATGAAGTAGAATATATACTTATACTAGCCCAGTCGCCTGGAGCCTCCTGAAACCTTTATTTCTTTATTGTCTTTATTATTTCAGGACTCCCCTTATGATGGCTTGCACCAGAAGAAAAATAGATGTTATCAGAGTTCTCATTGAACATAAAGCTGACCCCAAGCTGAAAAATAAGGATGGATGGAACAGTTTTCATATTGCTTGTAGAGAAGGGGATCCAGCTGTCATCACCTATCTGCTTGATAACTTCCCTGAGATTTGGAGGACTGAGAGCAAGATAAAGAGAACACCTCTGCACACAGCAGGTATCACCTCTCATATAAGTGTGTTACATTACATATACCATATATACTCGAGTATAAGCCGACCCGAGTATAAGCCGAGACCCATAATTTTACCACCAAAAACTGGGAAAGCCTATTGACTCGAGTATAAGCGAAGGGTACAGGTACAGTATACAGCCAGCCCCATGTGGTATACAGCCAGCCCCAAGGGGTATACAGCCAGCCAGCCCCCTTATGTATACAGCCAGCCTGTCCCCTTATGTATACAGCCAGCCTGCCCCCTGTATGTTAAGCATATTAAAAAAATAAACTTAATACTCACCTTCCGGCGATACTCACCCCCGATTCTCGGCGGCGACTCCCGATCTCCGGCAGCGTATCGCCGGAAGGTGAGTATTAAGTTTATTTTTTTAATGTGCCTCACGTCGGGTTTGCGATCGGGAGCCGCCGCCGGGGATCCGGGCTCCGGAGAGTGAGTATTACATTTTTTTTTTAAAATTGACTCATGTATAAGCCGAGGTCAGGTTTTTCAGCACATTTTTTGTGCTGAAAAACTCGGCTTATAAACGAGTATATACGGTAGTAAATAAATATTACAAAGAATAAGACCTCTAACTGTAAAGGCTCTCACACGTGGTTATATTATATCTCTGTACAATCATACAAGCAGCACTAGGCTTTAAAGGGTTTATCGGAGACCTAAAAAAACAAACGATGTGGCCAGAAAGGGACTGCTTAAAAAAAAATAAACATGTACTTACATCTGGTGTCCTGCATTGCAGTCTCTCCGGGCCTTGCCCTGTTTGTTTACAGGGGCACAGAAGCTGCACTCGGACCACCGCCTGACACATTGCTGGGACCCTATCCTTGGCCAGCCAGAAGCTGGTCTAAATGCAGCTCCTTTACCCCTGTAAACAAACAGTGGCACCCCTCGGAGAGACTGGGCTGCGGGACACCGGGAGGGACGGCAGTTGTAAGTACGCACATAACAGCCACATAGCTGGGTTTTTTTTGGTCCTGGAAAACTTACTGTAATAGTTTTAGCACAGCTGGAGAGAGCCTTTGATAACAATTCCAACAATACCTACCATATATACTTGGGTATAAGCCTAGTTTTTCAGCACAAAATTTATGCTCAAAAACCCTAACTCGGCTTATACACGAGTCAACTAAAAATAACGTCAAAACTCACCTTTCTGACGTCACCCGTAGGTCCTCTTCTGTCTCTGATGCTCGGTGCCACCTCACGGTCCTTCTCTACTACAGGGGCTGGGCAGGTTGTATACTACAGGGGCTGGGCAGGTTGTATACTACAGGGGCTGGGCAGGATATATGCTACAGGGGGCTGGCAGACTATATACTGGGAGGCTGTGACCAATGCATTTCCCATCCTCGGCTTATACTCGGGTTGGCTTATACTCATGGCCTGTGCTTAGCTCAGTCTCGTTTAAACTAACCCCTTCATAAGTGCCATACAGCTATATACTTCCTATTTGCTTATCGCCCTTGCAGAAAGGACATTTATAAATGTCATGACAGTGGTCAACTTTAAACGGCTATATCTTTTATCACCTAGAAACACAATTCTTGTGTCATATTAAAGAAGAGACTCTCATCTTTAATATGATATAGGGATTGTGTATGGATGCTTCAGAGCCAGAGATATCCACTCTTAACTCCATTAGGATACAGCCAGCTTGAATGTAAGGCTCAGCCCTTCTTTATTAAATCTGACCAGTGTCTCTTCCTGTGGTGCCAGTACAATAGAAACCACCGTGAAGTGGCCCCATTTTGGAAAGGGCACCCCTCAAAGAATTTATCTAGGGTTGCATGAGCATTTTAACTCGAATACAATACAAAGTGAATCGTGCAGAGTAAAAATTGCATTTTATTTCTCAAATACACCATTTTAGTGCCAAATGTTTTTATCCCAACTCATGCCATGGGGAAAAACACATCAAAAGTTATGCGGTTTATCCCGGGTATGGCAATACCCCATATGTGCCAATAATCAACATGGTTGGCAGGGGGCGGACTGGGAATTTAAAGTGGCCCTGGAAAAACCTGTAAAAGTGACCCCATTCTCGGGGCGGGGTAAAAACAAGTAGGCGTGACCATGTGATATGGATGGACTTACTAAATTTCACACAAACTGTTGATAGATGGTCTAAATCAACATGTACAGTGAGGAGAAAGAGACTGCCTGTACAGGAATAAAGCTACTTTTTTAATAGAACACAACTTGATACTGCCTATGTACAATAATATAATACTATAAAACTGCCCCCTATGTACAAGAATATAACTACTATAATACTGCCCCCTATGTACAGGAATATAACTACTATAATACTGCCCCTATGTAGAAAGAATATAACTACTAAAATACTGCTTCTTTGTGCAAGAATATAACTACTATAATACTGCCCTTAAGTAAATATATTATGTTATGTACAATAATATAATACTATAATACTGTCCCTGTGTACAAGAATAGAACTACTATAATACTGCCCCCTATATACAAGAATATAGCTACTATAACACTGCTCCTATTTATAAGAATATAACTACTATAATATTGCCCCATGTGTACAATAGATTTACTATAATACTGCCCCCTATGTACAAGAATAGAACTATTATAATACTGTCCCCTATATACATGACTAAAACTACTATAATACTGCCCCCTGTGTACAAGAATAACAAAAATTTACTTGCAGTATATACTCGTGCTGAAAAACCCTAACTCGGCTTATACTTGAGTCTATTAAAAAAAAAAAAAGTGTACTCCCCTTCCAACGCCCCCTCCCGGGAGGTACTCTGCTGTCCATCGATGTTCCAGCTCCCTCACTCCGTAGGGTGCCATTTGTGTCACGATTACGCATACAAGTTGTTTGTGTTGCGTTTATGCTTATTTATTGTTTGTGTCGTGTTTGCACTTAAGTAGCGTTTGCGCTGTGCGAATCTGTGAATCTGTATAGCAGCCCCTACAAAATGGTATGCTAATCTCCTTATAAATGAGGCAGTGAAAGGTCCTCTTTAAGTTCCAAGATCTTGTTGTTCCTAAATGAGAGGCTGTAGAAAAAAGGAGCATACATTTTTTGAGTGATATTGATGAAATAATTTAAGGTGGAAAAACCTGGCATTGATCCCAATATGAGGAAAGTATGGATCTTCGATTAATAGATTCTGTAGTTCACTAACCTACCCGGCTGCGATGATGGCATTTGGAAAGAATGCCTTAAAACAGGGGTCAGGAACCTTTGTGGCTGAGATAGCCATGAACGCCACATATTTTGAAATGTTATTCCGTAAGAGCCGTACGATATGCACATGCCTCCCAGTAGATAGGTAGCCCCAGCACACACCTCCCAGTAGATAGATAGCCCCAGCACAAACCTCCCAGTAGATAGGTAGCCCCAGTACACGCCTCCCAGTAGATAGTTAGCCGAAGCACGCGCCTCCCAGTAGATAGCTAACCCCAGTGCACACCTCCCAGTAGTTAGGTAGCCACAGCTTACGCCTCCCAGTAAATAGGTATCCCCAGCTCATGCCTCCCAGTAGATAGGTAGCCACAGCACACGCCTCCCAGTAGATAGTTAGCCCAAGCACGCGCCTCCCAGTAGATAGCTATCCCAAGCACGCGCCTCCCGGTAGATAGCTAGCCCCAGCAAATGCTTCCAGTAGATAGGTAGCCCCAGCACACGCCCCCCAGTAGATAGGTAGCCCCAGCACATGCCTTCCAGTAGATAGGTAGCCCCAGCACATGCCTTCCAGTAGATAGGTAGCCCCAGCACATGCCTTCCAGTATATAGGTAGCCCCAGCACATGCCTTCCAGTATATAGGTAGCCCCAGCACATGCCTTCCAGTATATAGGTAGCCCCAGCACATGCCTTCCAGTATATAGGTAGCCCCAGTACATGCCTTCCAGTATATTGGTAGCCCCAGTACATGCCTTCCAGTAGATAGGTAGTCCCAGTACATGCCTTCCAGTAGATAGGTAGCCACAGCAGACGCCCCCAAGTAGATGGGAAACCCTCACATGCACCCCCAGTATAGAGGTAGCCACAGCACATTCTTCCCAGAAGATAGGTAGTCACAGCAAAAAAAAAAAAAAGAATATTTACCTACCTGCGCTCCCTGCAGCCAGCTCCTCATCAATCCCACGCTCTTCTTTTTGACCGAGGCTTAGACAATGGTGGCGGTGGTGCCTGGGTTGGTCAAAAGACTTTGGCAGCGGTAACATCGCTGCCTGTGTCCTGTGATCAGTCTAAGACACACAGCAGCCATCACTATATATTAAAGATCTGTCTGAGAGCCAGATGCAGCCAAGAGCCAGATCTGGCTCCCGAGCCATAGGTTCCCTACCCCTGACTTATAGTGACACATGTCAAATTTCTGAAAATATTTTAGCAAAATTAGATGCACTTAAAAAAAACCTTTATTTTAGTTGGTCTTTAGCTTATTGATGAGATTTTTATTAAGTTGTGTGTGGAGAAAACTGAAATCGTCAATTCTTTCCGATTTTTAGCATTTCTGGGGAGGCAGTACATTGTTGTATAAAAATAATGGGGGTCATTTACTAAGGGCCCGATTCGCGTTTTCCCGACGTGTTACCCGAATATTTCCGATTTGCGCCGATTGTACCTGAATTGCCCCGGGATTTTGGTGCACGCGATCGGATTGTGGCGCATGGGCGCCGGCATGCGCATGACGGAAATCGGGGGGTGTGGCCGAACGAAAACCTGACGTATACGGAAAAACCGCCGCATTTAAGAACAGAAAATGTGTCGCTCGGGCCGCGCTTACCTTCACTCAGCCCGAGCCGGTGAACTCCAGTGCGTTCAGATGCTTTTCAGCGCAGCAGCGCCACCTGGTGGACGGCGGAGGAACTACCTTATTAAATCCTGGTCGGACCCGAATCCAGTGCAGAGAACGCGCCGCTGGATCGCGAATGGACCGGGTAAGTAAATCTGCCCCAATATATTTTCACTATGATTATGGTGTAGTCTCATTCAAATAATTTTATTTACATTTGTCCAATTTTACAGAAGGTAAACCAGAATAGAAAACAGTTGCAATTGTTTTGGGATCGCCATATTTCAGGGCAAAACTTTAGTATGTTTTGGTTGACAGAGCTGCTTGTGGGTTTATTTTTTGCGTGAGAAATTGTTCTTTTCAGTGGTACCATTATGATGTTTGTAACTTTTTTGGATCACTTTTTCAAACATTTTTTGTAAAAGGAATTGATAAAAAAGTTTTTAGTTTCGCGTTCGCCAAGCGGGTCCAATTATGATAATTATTTATTGTACAGATTTTTACGGACACAACAATACCAAATATGATGGGGGGGGGTTGATTTAGTGGCTTTTTTTTCAAAATAGGGAATGGTGATGTATGGGGGATTTTCACTTTCTCTTGTTGAACCCATTGGGGCAGATTTACTTACCCGGCCCATTCGCGATTGGACCGGGGACCGCGATTGGACTGGGATTCATTAAGGTTGTTCGCAACACACTGGAGTACACCGAGCCGGGCTGAGTGAAGGTAAGCGCGCGCCGAGCAACAATTTTTTTTTTAAATGTGGCGTTCCGAATCCGTCGGGTTTTCGTTCGGCCACGCCCCCCGATTTCCGTCGCGTGCATGCCAGCGCCGATGCGCCTAAACCCGATCGCGTGCGCCAAAATCCCAGGGCAATTCAGGGGAAATCGGCGCAAATCGGAAATATTCGGGTAACACGTCGGGAAAACGCGAATCGGGCCCTTAGTAAATGACCCCCATTGTGTCAGGACTGTGAAAGCACACATCAGCATAATAAATTTAATACACTTGTTTCCGTGGCCAAAGTGTGGAATTGACGGGCAGTTAAACTTTTATTTTTAAAAGGGTTCATAAAGACTTAAAGAATCACTAATCTCCTGTCACATCCATTCCAGTGGGCTCAGAACCGCAACAGCAAGTTTCTTGTTTCCGGTTCCTCTTGATGCACATTAAGTGGCCCCTCTCAAAATTAAATGGCATCACTGATGACCCACTTTAGCCAGTAATTAGCTAACAAGCTTTACCTGCCATTATCTGTTCTGTCAGGATATGATTGGGGGTAGAGCAATAGCACTGATGGCAATAGGACTGATTCAAGGGATTGGTGAATTGAGGATAAATTCTTATTATTGCAATCCCATTTGCAGCAACTGACCCCAATTTTTATATGGCTGGAAAACCTTTTAAAGGGGTTTGCCTATGAAAGAAAATTTTTAAATTTCAACCCCCTATTAATTTTAACACAACGATAATTTTATCCCCTAACTTTACTCTGATTTTTTACTATTTTAGCTCAGATCACTCTCTAGGGTGGCGAGTGTAAAATTCCAGTGTGTGGGCATGGACTCTAAGCAGACACAATGTGGGTCATTATTTACCCGGTCCTGTCGCGATCCAGCGGCACGTTCTCCGTTGAGAATTTGGGTCTTCCGGCGACTCACTAAGGTCGTGCGCCAGATGTCCACCAGGTGTCGCTGCTGCGCCGAAGTCCGCCGAGGTTTGCTGGAGTTCACCAACCTATCCTGGGTGCATGTAAGCGCGTGTCAAGCACATTTTTAAAAAATACAGCAGTTTTTCCGAATCCGTCACACATCCAACCCCCCCCCCCCCCCTCCCCCCCCCACACCCCCCCGCATCTGCGCCACAATCTGATAGCATGCGCCAAAATCCCGGGACAATTCGGCGCAAATCGGAAAAATTCGGGAAACCCGGCAGCAAAACCTGATTTGGACCCTTAGTAAATGTTCCCCATTATGATGCCTCTAGTTCTGTGAGATGCTGTTTGCTGACTATATGGTTAGATTATCAGGGTGCATAGTTTATCTACACTTTCATTTAGCTTCTGAACATTGTACTAGTATCTGACACCTAGAAAGAGAGATGGATGAGAGAGTCAGATCACAGATGAGAGATGAAGAGATACATGAGATATAATATCTGCAAAGAGTTTGTATGTTCTCTCCGTGTTTGTGTGGGTTTCCTCCCACACTCCAAAAACATACTGGTAGGTAGATTAAATTGTGAGCCCCATGTGGGCAGGGAACAATTTTTCAGGCTTTGTGCAGCCCTGCGTAATCTGTAGGCGCTATATAAATAAAGAATTATTATTATTATTTTATAACACGCAATGACACTCTCAGCTCTACTATTACAGGCATAATGTTACAGGGGAACATTGTTCCTAACTGGACACTGACCGCAGTCTGTGGTGAGATGTCAATGTGTACTGAGGTCATTTGGTCATTATGATAGCAAAAGGAAGAAGCCACCATGAACCAGGTGTGAGATTCTCTATCTACACACACTGGGGTCTTTCCTGAGGGCTCTCATAGGGTGGAGTTATGGAGGGAGGGCAGGAGCTTGCCCAAAAGGGATATTTAGGCTGGTGAACTGGTGTTTCCTGACCCTCCTGGACGACCAGCACTTAACATAAGAATTGGTATACATCAGGAACGATAGAGACAGTCTGGAATTACCGTATATACTCAAGTATAAGCCGGCCCAAGTATAAGCCCGAGGCCCCTAATTTTACCACAAAAACCTGAGAAAACCTATTGACTCGAATATAAACCGAGGGTGGGAAATGCATTGGTCACAGCCTCCCCATTATATAGCCTGCTGGACCCTGACCCATGGTATATAGCCAGCACCTGCCCCCCAGTATATAGCCTGCCAGCCCATATCCCCCAGTACATAGCCAGCCCCCTCCCCCAGTATATAGCCAGCAGCGGGGGAAGCCAGAAACCAGAAATCTTGCTCTTTTTGTTTCCTGACCCTCCTGGACGACCAGCACTTAACATAAGGAACCAGGTTATATATTGTGTGTGCTTTCTGTGTATGTAATTATTATAATATAGTAGACTTTATACATGTACCTATAGAAGTTCAAGGAGTTCTGTGTTTTACCATATATACATAACTAAGTGTTTGATGTGAGTGTGTGTATATTAGTGTAACTACATGTACAACCTGTAGCCATATCTCGTTCACATGTGGATCTCTGCCCTGCATGTGTTTTGGAGGAGTAGATATATAGATGCTATTGTGCATGAGTATCTATATGTACATGTATATGGCCAGGTACTGGATGTGAGACTCCTGCTTCACGATATATCCAGGAACTGCTATAGAAATAGAATATATTGTATATACATACACATTACTGTGTTCCAGGAGGGTGCAGGAAAGGAGGCCTCTGTCTGTAGTTGTGTTCTCTATGTATTTTGTATTGTATTTTATGTAGTTACTTTATCACATGTATGTTGTTAGTAAAGTCTTTTTATATATAAGTATCTGCAAGGGTTGTACTTTACTCATGTGACCCACTGGAGTGGGTGCTTATTGTAAATAGCACAGTCTAAGGGGCTGGATTAAATCACCGAAACCTATAGGAACTGAGTAAAAACCCAATCCCGAAACCCCCTACATTACATAACACACACATTTCTGCTATATCCCACCTATAACACATACTGTCAGATCTGATGAGCCTCCCCCTCCACCGGATAAACATCTTATCTGTCTGTAGCTGTACTCTCCTCACAATGTGTTGTTAGCCAGCAGGAAGTCGGTGTCTGTGTGAGATTGTCCTGGAAAGCAAGGGTGGGGGCTAGAGGCAGAGAGGAGCTCAGCTCAGTAAAGCTTCAGACAGGAGAGCAGGAAGTCTGCCGACCCAAAACTCCCAAACAGGCTCAGGTCAAGGGGCAACCAAAATTGTGTACATCAGGAACGATAAAAACAGTCTGGAATTACCGTATATACTCAAGTATAAGCCGGCCCAAGTATAAGCCGAGGCCCCTAATTTTACCACAAAAACCTGAGAAAACCTATTGACTCGAGTATAAACCGAGGGTGGGAAATGCATTGGTCACAGCCTCCCCATTATATAGCCTGCTGGACCCTGACCCATAGTATATAGCCAGCACCTGCCCCCCAAGTTAAGAAAACATTAGCCTGCCAGCCCATATCCCCCAGTACATAGCCAGCCCCCTCCCCCAGTATATATGCCAGCAGCGGGGGAAAGCCAGAAAGGTGAGTTTGTTTTTGTTTGTTTTTTACTTGAGTACAGCGAGTTTGGGGTTTCACGCACATTTTTTTGTGTCTGAAAAATGGCTTATACTCGAGTATATATGGTAAATCTGTGACATGCTGTATTTTTGTTAATAGCTGAATTAGAGAATGTGTTATTTGTTTAATGTGTAATTGTGTAATGTGAATAAGAAACTTGTTTTTGTGGGAATACCCCTTTAAGTACCCTTTTTTATCTTAATAACCCGTCCAGCCCCATTTGAAATGGAAAACCTGTTTAATATTAGATCCATGAGACAGCTACTTTTATTTTTTTTAATACAATAAATGTTCAGGAGGGTGCAGGAAAGGAAGGGCCTCTGTCTGTAGTGTGTTCTCCTGTAGTTTGTAATTTATTATTGATAGTACTTTATCACATATGATGTTTTAGTAAAGTCTTATATATAAGTATCATCTGCACGGGTTGTACTTTACTCATGTGACCCACTGGAGTGGGTTATTTGTAATAGCACAGGTCTAAGGGCTGGATTAAATCACCGAAACCCTATAGGAATGAGTTAAAAACCCCAATCCCGCGAAACCCCCTACATAACATAACACACACATTTTTGCTATATCCCACCTATAACACCATACTTCAGTATCTCGATTGAGCCTCTCCCCTCCACCGGAATATAAACATCTTATCTGTTGTACTGTACTCTTCCCACAATGTGTTTTTCAGCCAGCAGGGAAGCGGTGTCTGTCTTGTGGATTGTCCTGCGAACAGCAAGGTGGGGCTAGAGCAGAGATGACGCAGACACAGTGTAAGCTTCAGACAGGAGAAGGAGAGTCTGCCGACCCAAACCTCCACAACAGGCTCAGGTCAAAGGGCAGGCACACCAAATTTGTCTACGTAAGGAACGTAAAACAGTCTGAATTACCGTAAATACTCAGTATAAGCCGGCCCGTATAAGCCGAGGCCCCTAATTTACACCACAAAAACCTGAGAAAACCTATTGACTCGAGTATAAACCGAGGGTGGGAAATGCATTGGTCACAGCCTCCCCATTATATAGCCTGTGGACTTGACCCATAGTTATACCAGCACCTGCCCCCCGTATATAGCCTGCAGCCATATCCCCAGTACATAGCCCAGCCCCCCTCCCCCGTATATAGCCAGCAGCGGGGGAAGCCAGAAAGGTGAGTTTTGTTTTTGTTTTTTACTTGAGTACAAGCCGATTTGGGGTTTCAGCACATTTTTTGTGCTGAAAAATGGCTTATACTCGAGTATATATGGTAAATCTGTGACATGCTGTATTTTTGTTAATAGCTGAATTAGAGAATGTGGGATCTGTTTAATGTGTAATTGTGTAATGTGTTGTTTAAGGACGCAGCCGTTTGCAGGTTAAGGCTCGCAACTTTTTTTGGAAAATTTGACCAGTGTCTGTCTGTGGTAATAACTTTGACACCTGTTACTTCAAACGATCTGAGATGTTTTTTTCCCCACATGTTTGTACTTCATTTTAGTGGTACTTTTGGCTGATAGTTTTTTGGCGTTTTATTTACAAAAAAAAAAGGAAAAAAATAGAATTTTTGGAACAAATTTGCCATTTTCTCGAAATACAAACAATCACCCCGACGTTTTCAGGCAGATATCATTACCACCTACATAACTTGCAGCAATAACATTTCCCATTTGTCTACTTTACATTGTATAATTTTGAAATGTTCTGGAATTTGATTTGACGCAACGCGGCTCCTCAATCGAATCGGATTCCTCCGTATTTTCGGAATGACTTACTTTGGGGATAATAATACATACTGTTTGAAAATCAATTTTTACATATTTAGCAAACAAAACTCCCCTATATAACCCAACCCATTTTCAAATCTCACCCTCAAACTATCAGAAACAGCATTTACAAAGATGTTAAAACCCCTTTAGATCTTTCATAGTAATTGAAATCTCAAAATGCGGTGAAATAATTAGAAGATGGTCAAATTTTGTCGCGTTTTATACGTTCATTAGGCAGCCCTAAAATTTACACATTTCCAAAAGAGAAAACTACCATAACATTTGTTTCAAATGTGGACTGTACTTGGTTTTATGGGGGCACAAGCGTACGCGCAAAGGGAGGGCACCCTGCCAACTGCCAGGATCATTTAGTGTTTCTGGTGTGCCCCCTTTTAGAGGTATAAAATTTCGCTTTTCCGTTATTTGGGTCCATGTGACGGCATTTTTTTTTTGCTGGACGAGATGCTTTTTTTCCAGTTGTTACCAGTTTGGCGGTTTGTATCACCTATTGTTGAAATTTGGAACTTTTTTTGAGGGGATCATGTTTGTTCTTGCAACAATATCATTCTAGAGTAAATATTTTTTGTTGAATTCACTTTTTATGCATTTTTATGGATAAATGGTTAAAAAATATTAATTTTGGCGGGTTTTTGACTCGTTTTTTGTTTACGGCGTTCATCATTTGGGTTCAATAGTTTATTTAGTTTATTATATGGATGTGTTACGGACGCGCCGTGTGATACTAATATATGTGGGGTTTGTGTAATGATTAGGACTTTTTGAGCGTTTTAATGTTATTTATATGTTTTTGGGGCTTATGGGCATTGATTTTATAGTGATTTATAGTAATTTTTTATTGAAAAAATTTTTGTACATTTTTTATACATGATCCAACCATGTGGAATGAACAACCCCGCAATCAATTGATTTGCTTGTTCTTGATAAGACCTTGCAATACTAATGTATTGCAGGGTATTATCAGTGCCAGCCTATGAGATGCATAGGCTGACACTTTGCCTTTAAGATGAACGTCACAGACGCCATATATTAAAGTAACACCCCTCAGGTTTCTCTGGGTCCCCGATCGGACCCCAGAGGAGCCAAAACAGCGATCGCCCCCCCCCCCCCCCACAACAACTTGCGTGGGGGCGATAGGGGGTGAAAGACCCCTAGAAGGCATGTTAACTGCACGCGGTCCCAGTACGGAGTACACCCACGGTGTCTTTCTTTACACCTCGTTCATCCTCCACGTCTCTCCATGCCCCCTATCCCCGCGGCTTTGTTACCGGGTATGTCAGCGGTAAATTAACCGCTTGAATCCCAGCGGCTACGATCGGTTCGGCTGGCTTTGCAGCGCGAACCGGCAATCGGCTACTGCGCAGTAGCGTATTCTGCGCTAGCGCTAATCGCGGGATCAGCGCAGTCCAAACTATGGCGCAGAGCGCTAAGGGGTTAAGAAACTTGTTTTTGTGGGAATACCCCTTTTTAAGTAACCCCTTTTTTTATCTTATACCGTTCGAGCCCCTTTGACATGGATAAACCTGGTTTACATAAAGAGAGAAGAGAGAAATAGAAAAAAAACACTTCCTGCGTTTAGGTGCCAAAACTTTAAAAAAAAACTGAAGAGGTCTCCAATACCACCACCCCACATCGTACTGATACAGGTAAACACATGACGCTTTGTTCAATCACTAGCCAATCCAATCAAGGTCATTAATTATTTATATATGTACTTGCTTGTTACTATTTATCACTGTTAACCAAGGATTTTTTATTGATTCATGCAACAATTTAATATAATTCATTATCTAATATAAGTTATCCATTACTGAACAACCAGGACAAAAAGGTTATGTATATGCTCACATATGTAACATATGTCTGCCAATATATCTGTAATATTTTTACCACTTTCTTATATACTTTATATAAGCATATATAATAATCTAGACTTTCATGAAATTCATAATCATGTGTAAATGTATTTTATTTATAATGGTCCTTTTTTGGATAATCAATGTAAATTATGTGCTAAAAAGTGTGTTGGATATACCTTCATGTTCTTAAATGGCAACAGGAAAACTTTCCAAGATGTAACTATAATAGCCACAATCTTACTACGATTATCCCCATACCTATTGGGCCAAAACTATCTTACTACCCCCCCAACACGGGAACCTCCGTTTTCCAGATATCTTCCCATATATTTTATTATTTTATTTTATTTTTTAGATCTGGGGAAGCACTAAAGAAAAGAAGTGCGAAACGTTGCGTCTTGTTTTACTTGCTTCTGGAAATAAAGCATCTCGACTTCTTGAACGACAAAGAACGTGCCATTCGGTAACGTCCAGTTTTTAGCCAAGAAACAAATACGGTGCACTACACGAGTGACACTATAACACTGGTTCAGTGCTAATAGCACAAGGGGCCATAGACCTTCAGGGGTTAGGACGGGGATGCTGCCAAAACACCTATGATAACGGGAAAACCAGAGTTGTGCCTGATGATTAGCAAACTCCAAGGTTAGTCTGATACCAATCTATGTTCCTAAATAAAAACTATCTTCCTAAAGCATAACCTTGCGCTTGGTAGCGCTAACCGTCGCTGTTTCTTTTCTACCTTCTTTTCCCATGTATGAAATAGTCATGGCCATTCCGCATCAATTTGCACTAATCAAGTGCGCCAAAGAAAACATCGGAATTGCAAAGATATATTAGGAAGACCTGCAACACTCAGAGATCGTGAGATAACGCCTTCTTACAATTGTATATGATGCATTACAGAGGCGATTGGGACTCTCCAAAAAACCATCAAGCATACTAAATAACACTTGAGTGGATATTTAATTGGCTTAAGCGCCGTCTGGCGCAAGCAGCTGTCCTGCTAGTGTGAAAGGGACAAGCGGACATCGGAGCTCACAGAACACAACCGTGAGCTCACGCGCAAAACCGACCCCCTACACTGCAGGAGACATATATCTTCTCCCCCGCAGATAGCAGCTTAGCCCACCCCCCTCAGCACGGAGCTGTCACTGTCTTCTCCCAGCTACTCTGGGTGTCCCGGTTGTGATTTGCAATATAGGGATCCGGGGTATGCAGCAGTATAATTACACTAAAGAATGGCACAAACCAGGATGACAGGACATGGCTCTCTGATCCTCTCCTGAGCAGTCCAGGTTCTAATCGATACAAGAGATCACACCTGCACATGCATGGGACCGAAATGACTGCTTGTAACATGGTCCACAAGAGCTTACAATCTATGAAGAGGGTGAGGACACAGGAGGGGGACACAGGGATGTGGAACCGCTTGTACAATGGTCACAAGAGCTGACTCTATGAGACATGACCACAGGAGGTGACATGCTTATACAACTGCACAGGAGCGTACAATTATAGAGGGAGGAGGAACCGGACGGGTGACAGTGCTTGTACAATGGTCAAAAGCGCTTACAATTTCTTTATGAGGAGGATACAGGAGGTGACAGTTGCTTGTACAATGGTCACAAGGATCTTACAATCTACGAGGAGGGAAACGGAGAGGACAGTGCTTGTAAACTGGTACAGGAGCTTACAAATTGAGGGGACGACACCGGGGGTGACAGTCTCGTACAATGTCACACCCAAGATTTACATCTACGAGGAGGGCACACAGGAGATGACAGTGCTTGTACAAGGGTCAGCAGATCTTACAATCTATAGGGAGACACACAGGAGGTGACAGGCTTGTACAGTGGTCACAGAGGTTACAATCTATTAGGAGGAGGAACAGGAGGTGGCAGTGCCCCTTGTACATGTGGTCACAAGACTTTAACACTGGGGCTGGCTATAACACTATATACACGCTAGGAGTTAATATTGTATAACTGAAAATTACACACACTCCTCTTCAGCTGAAATACTCAAGAAATGGTGGGAAGGAGTAATTTAAAATACCCATCTGGAAAATGCTAGGTGACTCTGGCAACAGACACACCAACCATGCGATCTCTTCGACCCTTGCATAGTCCGAAAAATGCACTCAAAAGTCCCCAAATTTCAAAATAACCCAAAAAGAAAACAATTCAAAATAAAGATAAATGTCCCTCATAATAATAGTAAATTATTATTTATTTTAGTATAGCTCACCAGATTACGCAGGCTCGCACAAACTTGTCAAATTGGTCCCTGTCCCCATGGGGTCTCACAATCTAAACAAACCTAACCGTATGTTTGGAGTTGGGGAGGAAACCGCAGTACCCCAGAGGAAACCCACGCAAACCATGAGCAGATGATGCCCCCCCCCCAACCCCATAAATTTTTATGTTGGCTTAAACAGAATAACAACAAATGCCTTTGCGTAGTACTGGGTAAAGGCTCTAGTCACTAGTTATCACAAAAAGCGGCAGTTTTTTCCCTCTCATGCTCTATATTGTTAACAGGACACATTAGTTTGTGTTTTTTGGCAGTACAATGTACCTGTGAAAAACTGGAATATGTAAAATGCCAACATCCTAGTAATTTGCAATAGGTATCCCCAATGACAATGTCTGGAAGTGCAAAAATGAGGTGAGCCTGATTTGGGCCAGCCCGTCAATGCTCCTTGCCGCTCTTATTTGAATATCCAAAAACCAAAAACATTACCCAACAATGTTTTTGCGTTCATGAGGATATCCGGCATATTGAAGTAATCCTTTGTTGTATACCCAAGTCATCCAAGAAGGTAAAATTGTTATGTTACAACCCAGATTAGTTCTGCTAGGTGAGAAACATTTTTTATTCATCATAACATCACAACCCCATTGGCAAAGGTTTACAAGTCTTGTGCAGCCAATTGCAAATGGTTTGACTTGGATTCACCTAACATAAAACTAGAAACAAAATGCAATGGGGCAAACGATAGCTTATATGGAACATTGAGAGTCAGTATGCCCTGTAAATTTGCTTAACATTCAAGATTTGGATAATAGGTAGTCATTCCACATTTTTACCTGAATCTTCCTTTTGAATCTTGGCAGTTTAGATCAGCACCTAGGGACAGCAGAATTGACAGAGAACCAAGGTGCCCTTCTATTTAAGAAAACACAAGAAGTAAGAAATAGTAGCCATCAATAATTGTCAAGTGGTTCCAACAAAAGCGTTTTACTCCTAAATGTTTGCAAAATGCTAGCAAGTGTGTTTAGAACACTGACCTTGGCAGCATAGTGCAGTGGGCTCAGGTGCATAGAAGTTGCTGTTTCATTCACGTTCACACCAAGATAAGACACCAGAATTTGAAGCGATTTGTCCGTCCTGACCTGTAACTGCTGCCCGATGCAATGCGTGTGCTCCCATTATATCCACAGCTGTAAGCCACACTAGTATGAGGAAGGAAATTCAGTTAGATTGCTATATGCTCTTTTTATAAGGAAGTAAAAAGGTGGTTATGAAGACTTTCATATGATATCATTTTATTACAAAAACAAAACTATGTATAGGCACTTTTTATATTTTCTTTAGCACAGCTTCAGTGACCTATGTGTGTGTACCACTAGTGACATTTATCCCCTAAAAAGCACAGCGCTTTCAACTGCTCTCCATTCAGTATAGGTATTAGACCTCAGGTGATTACAAAACCATGGCCCATCAGGTCCCCCTAAAATGCCCATATACGAAATAACACTGGTTGGTTTATCATATCGTGCCAGGGTGTTTCAGGCATTGTATTTCGGTTTGGGCACTTTAGGGAAACTTACTCACTACTCACCATACCTGTGATTAGGACAAATTCAAATGCTACCAACCTCCAGACACCAGACTCAAAAATTCCAAGAAGGGCATAGAGCACGTAGGGGAGCGTCATAAGCCCTCAGAAAGGGTTTTTTGCTTCTTAATGAACACGTACAGGCAGTCCCCCTACTTAAGAACACTCGACTTACATACGACCCCTGATTTACAAACGGACCTCTGGATATTGGTAATTTATTGTACTTTAGTTCCTAGGCTACAATAATCAGCTGTAACAGTTATCAATGTGTCTGTAATGAAGCTTTATTGTGTAACTTGAGTATATGACAACCCAACATTTTTAAAATCCAATTGTCACAGAGATCGAAAAAGACCTGGCTGGGTTACAATTGATAAAATATACAGTTCCGACTTACATACAATTCAAAGTAAGAACAAACCTACAGACCCTATCTTGTATGTTACCCAGGGGACTGCCTGTATTTCTCATCCAAAAGAACAGGGGATACGTGTCCACTATTGGCACACATCTTTACTGCTGCACAATCAGTGTGAAAAAAACTCAATAGACTCAACATTTACCTTTCCGGGTGAATAAACACCACTCATGCAGTGTCCTCCCTCTAATCTTGTAAAATGTGAAATATATTATAACTCTTTTAATTTATGTGGATTTATCTTGAATTTAGCAAAACATTTAATAAAACTGAAAGATCTGATTGAAACAACCATCCTGATAGCATTATTATATCTGTGTGAACCATCTACATACCTTCTTCTTTTTATACCAGTAGTTTCAGCAATTTGTAGGTGCCCATCTTGCACTGCATCATGAATGGAGTTACTGCACAGCTGTCCTTACAGTCTGCCTCATAGTAAACCTTGGAAAAAAATAGTTTTTCAGCTTAAAGTAAACCACTTAACTACATTATTTTAAAGTATAAGTGTACAAAAACAATAGTATAATATTATAGTATAATCTGTTTCTCTTATGTTATGGCGTGAATGAAATCCCTGGGGTTCCAAAAACAGCAGTCTGATAGGCGGGACTCTATTAGGACAGGACTGTATGACCAAAAACCATAGACCATGGTTTAGTGAATTAATGTTTATAAGCTGTTGTGCAATTGTTTTGGATAGCACACATGAAAACCTCTATTTTAACAGGTATACAACACTGGAGAAGAATATATTTTTAATCAGCGCTGGTTCACTCTACAGCAGCATCTTGGAGACAACAGAACCAAAAAGCTCATTTTAAGTATTAGGAGGTACATGCCGGGGGTCAGCAACTGTCCAGCTAAGTCATGATTCAAACCTTCAGTTTTTATGTAACTTTGTTTGCCGCCTGGCCATCTAATGTAATCCCATTGACATTGTAAAGATGACCTTCACCCGGGGAAAACACAAACCCCAACAAAGAGTTCCCCCTCATCTTATCCCCAGCCCCTTTATATTTATTGATTTTATTTTATTTATTTGTAATTTAATATTAGTTAAAACAATCCGACCTCTTATCAAATAAGAGGTCGGATAGTTGTATAGTTCCCTAGCAGTCGCCGTATTATGTGGGGGTGGGGGCGGCCGCACAACCCCCTCCACGCCCGTCCTCAGGGACCTGTAGGACTCGCCAGACAGCACGCATGTATTGGCAAGGGTCTTATTCTTCAACCACGACTATCGGTTCACTAATCCCGTACCATTGTCTGAAGCTGTGTTGTATGGCCGCTTCACTTATTACATACTATTATTATATCAATGGAATTCTCTGAAATTCCTCCCAAATGACTGTACATGTGGATTCCATCCGAATATTCCATATAACTCTCTCTCCTACACCAGGCTATAGCCCCTGCCATATAGTGCACAGCTTTCTAGCCCCCTTGTATAAGTGGAGGCTGGCACTATACAGGGGGCTAGAGGCTGGCACTATACAGGGGGTTAGTGGCTGGTGTAGGAGAGAGAGTTATATTGGAATATTCTGATGGAATCCACATTACAGCCATTTGGGAGGAATCTTCCAGAGACTTCCATTGATATAATAATGAAGTGAAGCGGCCATAAACACAGCTTCAGACAATGGTCGGGGGATATGAACAGATGTCGTGGTGTGAAGATAAGACCATCGCGCAATACATGCGCTGCTGCCGGCGAGTCTTACAGGTCCCTGAGTGACAGGGGTGTGGAGGGGGTGTGTCGGCCCCCAAGCCCCCCACCCCACCTCCCCCCGTAAAAACGGCCGACTGCTAGGGAACTTGTACAACGATCCGACCTCTTAGTTTAAAACATTCCGACCTCTTATCAAATAAGTATAAAAACACAAATCTAAATAAAAATTCAATAAATATAAAGGGGCTGGGGATAGGATGAGGGGGAACTAATTTGTTGGGGGTGTTTTCCCCGGGTGACAGGTCCTCTTTAAATGTCAGGGGAATTAGCTGGCAGGCGAGCAAACAAGTTACATAAAAATGAAGTTTGAATCATGACCTTAGTTGGACATTGCTTGACCCCCGGCATGACCCTCTAATACTTAAAATGGACGCTTTTTTGTTCTGTTGCTCCAAGATGGCTGCTGTAGAGGACTATATCACTAACAACGGACTGCTTAAAGGGGTTATCCGGGTTTAAATCTTTTTTTATGGCCGGGCTGGGGAGGGCTATTTAAACATAATAAACATGTACTTACCTCCTCCGGTGCTGCCGATGTCCCGCGCCGCGGCCCGTCTTCTCCGTGCGCCGGTTTCAGTACAAGGGCGCACAGGGAGCTTCCGGCCGGCCGGATGCTCTCATGCGCACCATCTCCCAGTGCTTACAATGCTGAGAGATAGGGATGGATGCGAGGAGCCGTCCACAACGCGGACCGGAAGCTCCCTGTGCGCAGCTTCCGTGCCCCTGTTTGTTTACAGGGGCACGGATCGAAGTGACCGCGGCGCGGGACATCGGTGGCGCCGGAGGAGGTAAGTCCATGTTTATTATGTTTAACTATCCCTCCCCAGCCCGGCCATAAAAAAAATTTTAAACCCGGATAACCCCTTTAAAAAAATATATTCTTCTCCAGTGTGATATACCTGTTAAATAGAGGTTTTAATGTGTGCTATCCAAAACAATGCAACTAGCTTAATAAACCATTAATTCACTAACCATGTCTATGGTTTTTGTGTCGTACAGTCCTGTCCTAAATAGAGTCCACCTATCAGACTGCTGTTTTTGGAACCCCAGGGCTTTCATTCACAGCCATGACTATAAGAGAAACAGATTATACTAGAATATTATACATTGTTTTTGTACACTTATTACTTTAAAATTATGTAGTTAAGTGGTTTACTTTAAGCATGAAAACTATTTTTTTCCAAGGTGTGACTATGAGGCAGACTGTAAGGACAGCTGTGCAGTAACTCCATTCATGGATGCAGTGCAGAATGGACACCTACAAATTGCTGAACTACTGGTAGAAACGAAGAAGGTATGTAGAATGGTTCACACAGATATAATAATGCTATCAGGATGGTTGTTTACAATCAGATCTTTCAGTTTATTAAAATGTTTTGCTAAATCAAGATAATCCACATAAATTAAAAGAGTATAATATATTTCACATTTTACAAGATTAGAGGGAGGACACTGCATGAGTGGTGTTTATTCACCATGGAAAGGTAAATGTTGAGTCTATTGAGTTTTTTTCACACTGATTGTGCAGGCAGTAAAGATGTGTGCTAATAGTGACACGTATCCCCTGTTCTTTGGATAGAGAATACAGGCAGTCCCCGGGTTACATACAAGATAGGGTCTGTAGGTTTGTTCTTAAGTTGAATTTGTATGTAAGTCGGAACTGTATATTTTATCATTGTAACCCCAGCCAGAACTTTTTTGATCTCTGTGACAATTGGATTTTAAAAATGTTGGGTTGTCATAAGAATCAGGATTAACAATAAAGCTTCATTACAGACACCTGTGATAACTGTTACATCTGATTATTGTAGCCTAGGACTAAAGTACAATAAATTACCAATATCCAGAGGTCCGTTTGTAACCAGGGGTCATATGTAAGTCGAGTGTTCTTAAGTAGGGGACCGCCTGTACGTGTCATTAGAAGTAAACCCCTTTCTGAGGGCTTATGAGCTCCCCAACATGTGCTCTATGCCCTTCTTGGAATTTTTGAGTCTGTGTTCTGGAGGTTGTAGCAGTTGAATTTGTCCTGATCACAAGGATGGTGAGTATTGAGTAAGTTCCCTAAAGTGCCCAAACTGAATACATGCCTGAAACCCTGGTAGGATATGATAAACCAACCAGTGTTATATTCGTATGGGGCATTTTAGGGGACATTATGGGCCATTATGGGTTCTTGTAATCACCTGAGGTCTAATACCTATAACTGAATGGAGAGCAGTTGAAAGCGCTTGTGCTTTTAGGGGATAAATGTCACTAGTGGTACACACACATAGGTCACTGAAGCTGTGCTAAAGAAAATATAAAAAGTGCCTATACAAGTTTTGTTTTTGTAATAAAATGATTTCATATGAAAGTCTTCATAACCACCATTTACTTCCTTATAAAAAGAGATATATGCAAACTACTGAATTTCCTTCCTCATACTAGGTGTGCTATACAGCTGTGGATAAAATGGGAGCACACGCATTGCATCGGGCAGCAGTTACAGGTCAGGACAAATCGCTTCAATATCTGGTGTCTTATCTTGGTGTGAACGTGAATGAAACAGCAACTTCTATGCACCTGAGCCCACTGCACTATGCTGCCAAGGTCAGTGTCTAAACAACATTGCTGCCATTTTGCAAACATTTAGGAGTAAAAGCTTTTGTTGGATAACACTTGACAATTATTGATGGCTACTATTTCTTACTTCTTGTGTTTTCTTAAATAGGAAGGGCACCTTGGTTCTCTGTCAATTCTGCTGTCCCTAGGTGCTGATCTAAACTGCCAAGATTCAAAAGGAAGATCAGGTAAAATGTGAATGACTACCTATTATCCAAATCTTGAATGTTAAGCAAAATTTACAGGGCATACTTGACTCTTCAATGTTCCAATATAAGCTAGCTGTATTGCCTCCCATTGCATTTCTTTCTAGTTTTATGTTAGGTGAATACAAGTCAAACCATGTGCAATTGGCTTGCACAAGACTTGTAAACCTTGTGCAATTGAGGGTGTGATGTTTATGATGAATAAAAAAATGTTTCTCACCTAGCAGAATATATCTGGGTTTAAATAACCAATTTTACCTTCTTGAGATGACTTGGGTAATCACAAAGGATTCTAATATGCCGGGAATGCCTCATGAACCAAAAACATTTTTGGGTAATGTTTTTGGTTTTTTGGATATTCAAATAAGTCTGCAAGAGCATTGAGGGCTGGCCCAAATCATGGCTTACCTCATTTTGCACTTCCAGACATTGTATTTGGATACTATTGCAAATTATAGGACTGTTGGCATTTTACATATTCCATCCAGCCTCTAGCCCCCTGTATAGTGCCAGCCTCTAGCCCCCTGTATAATGTAAGTCACTAGACCCCTGTAATATGGAAGCCTCTAGCCTCTGTAATATGCCAGCCACATCTATCCTGTACAATGCCAGCCACTAGGCCCCTGTAAAATTCCAACCTGTAGCAGTCTGTAAAATACCAGCCACTAGCCCCCTGTAATATGCAAGCCACTAGCCCGCTGTAATATGCAAGCCACTAGCCCCCTGTAATATGCAAGCCACTAGCCCCCTGTAATATGCCAGCCCCATGCCCCCCGCTGTAATACGCAGCCTTCGAATAATAGCCTCAACCTGCCATGCACAGTTGCTAACTGTGGGCTAGACACTGAGGCACCGGGAGCTATGCAAACTTGTGTACCATACATAGCTCACATGGCATTGAAAAGTACTTTAAAATACATCTTTTTTATGCAAAATCTTTTTTTTTTTTTTTCCAATACAAAAACTCTTTGACAGTTTATGTACTGGGTCTCCTGGTAACAGGTTCCCTATAACTTTAACTTCAATTGTTTAAAATAAACAAAAACAAAAAGTTTTTCCCCAACAAAAATTACCAAAATTACCAAACCAAATCAAGGTTAAATGTCTATACATATGGGACTTGCTGTAGACCTCAATCTTCACAGAAATAACATGGTACAATTAAATTGGTATTCTCACAAAGACATGATTCTTAAATATACTAAGAATAACAAAAATAACAAATTCTCTAATTTACTGTTATTAACAAAAATACAGCATTTCACAGATATAATTCCTACTTGTCTCGATCAGTCCTGGTGTACACAATTTTGGTTACCCAGGGATCTGACCCTACAGTATAGCAGAAGTCTTGGGTCAGGCAGAACACACTTTATTGCAGTATATGGCATTTTTACACAGTACTCGTTACAATAAGCCACTGGCTCACTGTGACGAAACTACAGATGCCATGCAGCCTCAAGTCTGACGAAGACTCAAGACTGTAATGGCAATTGGTTAGCGCTCCCTGATGACGTCCCGGGGAGCGACGATCAGAACAAAGATGAAGGCTCCAACACACCGCTGTCTTTTAAATGCTGCCAGCGCCATCGGAAGGGTTAATACCAGAGATCAGTGCTAGCACCGATTGCACGTATTAGCAGTGGTTGTTTGCTGCAATATGCAGCTATGTATGAAGTGGGCTCATCCTGTGAACCCTCTTCATGCAGCGTCCGTACCCAAGCGCTGTACATGTAAGGACATTTAAGAGTGTGAAAGGGTTAAGTAATGCATCCATTAGGATCATGCAGTAGTCCCGCAGAATCAGATGGGGTCCCCTGAATGTGCAGATGCCAGCCTAAACTCCACTGTCATTTCCATAGTCTCCACATACAGTGGAATATGATAGTTTAGGAAGGCTGGCACTCTGGCCTCTGCATAGCAGTCACCAGTATACCAAGAACCCTGTGTTTTGCACTACAGCCTCCCTACCCATGATCACAGGTTTCGGTGGTAGACCGACTGTAAATTTTTCTGTTTGCATATTGGTGCTCAGATTTCTTCTACGGGATGAAACGCAAAAGGGCAAGCCTATCAGAGCAAATGCCAGAGCACTACCTTTCTAAGGGAAGGAATTCATACTGAAGATTAGGGCAAGTTTCGAGTGACTACTAGGAACACCTCGGCTTACGGCGATACCAGCTGATTCTATAGGACTCACACATCCTAATGAATGCATCACTTGGGTAAGGCCATTCCAATTTAGCTCTAAAAAGAAGCCATGTTCTCCAGCACTTCCATAGAAGAAGCATGTTAAAAATGTAGTGTACATCCACATGCAAAAAGACAGACAGATCTACACGTTTCAAACCATTACATGTGGCTCTTAATCAGGATCTAAAAATCTGAACTAGCACACAAGCTAAAAATGCTGCAAATACCTGGGAACAAGTCATATGATATCACATTGTTCCTCCTTCCAACAATTACCTGTTGTTGAATGCTCTGCTAGGCACCTACTCAAATAGTTTTTCTCTACCATAGTTTTGCTGTGGCCTTTTAACTTTTAACAACAAAACAAATAGAAAAAGTCTTTTTCAGCTCAGCAGACTTTTGGGCTGTCGATTGAAGATCACGCCCACGGAGTGTAGAGGTCGGGCCGCTACGAGACAATGATGCAAACATTTTTTTTTACCTTAAATCTTAACTTTACCCGTCAATACAACATCACAACCATTTATTTTCTTGACATAATGTTGACTGGCCATATTTCTTCCCATTCGGTGTCTGCATGTCTTTTTAGAAAGTCTACCTCAGGAAACACCACCCTCCATGCAGAGTCCTGCCATCCCAAACACATTACCAGAAATTTACCGGTAGGCGAATATATCAGGGCACGCCGCTCCTGTTCCACACGTGACAAGTACATTACATAAACCAAAATATTGGTCAACCGTTTTAAGAACAGAGGTTATAACATACATACCTTAGAACTAGCTAAACACATGGTAGCTGCCAAACCGCAGTCTGAATATCTTTTTTCACAAAGAAACAGGGCACAACAGTCCACCGCCAACACAAAAATAGTATTTAGCACTACATACAGTGAGGATTTTTCCATGGTAATAAGCATCAGTCAAAAATTTGCCAATATTATACCAGGATCCAATTGTGAAACAAATATTATCAAATGGAGTACAATATGTTTCAAAACAAGCCACTACAATCGGCAACATTGTATCACCTAATATGTACTCCAGTACAAATAACACCAACACATCCGCCTGGTTACATCTAAAGGGAAATTTTAAATGTGGTCAGCATAGATGCAGTGCTTGCAGATACATGCATAGAACTACAACTTTTCAAAGTTATACCAATTCCAGTCTGGGGTCCTTTAACATAAACAAATATGTTCACTGCGAAAGTCTTTGCGTAGTATATCTTATTAGTTGTACACCTTAAATTGCCTTAAATACCAGCCATCCCCATGGCTTGAATCTGAGGTCTGATCTCATGCATTTTTATTAACTTCTCCATTGCTTAACATGTTTCTCTGCTATCACCTTCCTTTGCGCATATAAATTCTTTTTTGCATCAATATCTATATCCATTTTTTTGCTTTTGCATAACTTTTCCGTGTTTTCTATCCTCCACGTTACTCACTTCCTGACCACTTCCTCTGTGGGTGTTCCCTTACAAGTTTAAATGCTCTCTGTTGCTATACATACACACGCCAATATGACTAAGGATTAACTTGAGAAACGCATCATGGCTTTCTCTGCCTCCATGTGCACATGGCTTTTTAATCGTTTGATTAAAAGTTAGTTTTTTGCTGGAGTTCCCAATTTTTCTTGCCTATAGGCTTTTTAACCTTGGTTTACTATTCACTTTTTTTTGCACACGGGTCCACTCAACAAAAATTTCAGTATTACGGTCTGTCCTGCTGATTAGAATATCCCATGTCAATATGCATTTATAAACATAATAAAGGTTTGTATGCATGTCTTGACATGCAGTGTATAACATACCAATGTGAGAAGCAAAACAAAATAGAGTTGGCAGTGTAGCAATTTATTTTAAATACATCCTAATATAATTTTTTTTTGTCTTTCATGTCATAACAATAGACAAGTAAAATTGGGGTCAATGATTAAAAAATACATAATCTGTAATATATAAAGTGAAATTTTACCTTTCTAGGAGAATCTGTACCACATCAAAACACCCATGAAATGCTAATAGAAAAAATACAAAAACAAAAGTTACGATGTATATATTTTATTGTATTAAAAAAAATAAAAGTAGCTGTCTCATGGATCTAATAACCCATGTCGTTATTAAGAAAATTAAAAAATGACCTTTAGTTACAACGCTATATAAATTGAAATAAATTAAGATATTACATATATTATATGAAACAATAGGAACGATGAGTCTGCGCAGGAGCCTACATATCTATGTGTTTGAAGTTAAAGCAGGAGTGATTTGCGAGAGAAAAAATGCGAAACATCAGTCTGTGTATGTTTGGTCCCAGTTATGTGTCCACTCTGGTTTATAGTTTAAAAGCTACATCAAAAATCATCATGTTGTAATCACCCTTAGAGTAATGACCCCGCTGTTTTAGTGGCTCTGCATGTCCCAGAAGCTTGTATTCTATCCAATGACAATACAACTCGGTGCCCATAAATGGGCTAGGTAGTGCAGCCATGGGAAATTCTCTGCAGCGCTCTCCACTATTGTACTGCATGTCATGGGGCTATTGTTTGCACTCAGAATGAAATTGCTATTAGGACTAAAACTATAAATCAAATGTTCAAGACCTGAATCAATGTTTTGTGAATAGGCATACCCCCAAATTGAAATGGATGACCTGTGCGAAAGGATAAACCGCTCATAAGTTTGACCCACCTACAGGTGTAATGCTATTTTGCAAGGTTCGCCATCATGCATTGGCATTGGGTTTTTGAAACCCATATAAAATTATGGGAGGACTGACCCTTGCAGCAACATGCGTGATGGAAGGGCACCAGGCTGTTTTCCGTATCAGATGTTAGTATGCAGTTATGTGCATCTTCCTTTTGTGAATATGCTCCCTCAATGGTTCTCGAACTGTCAAGAACTTTGTCAACAAATAAAGAAAAAAGATGGCTTACTGTTTCACGTGTAATGCCACCAATTTCATATTTTTGATGCTCACTAGAACTAATTAACCCCTTAAGGACGGAGGTTATTCGCTACATTTCTCGCTCTCCACCTTCACAAAATCCTAACATTTTCATTTTTCCATGTACTGAGCTGTGTGAGGTTATTCCTGTGTAACAAATTTTACTTCTCGGTGGACGTTTAGTATTGTTCCATGCCATGTCTGGGAGCTGAAAAAACACAGATCTGCGTTCACTTTCTTGTGTGCTTAGTTTTTTAGACTTTCACTGTGTCGCTCCAAATACATTGGAGTTTTTTTTTTTTTTTTTTGAAACTTTTTTTTACTTTTCTAGAACCATAGGGCCATTAAACCCTAGTGGCCTTGTGGCCACTGCTTCTCATTTGTAACGAATCTGAAGAAAACCAGACGACCTCGGTCATATGCAAACCGATCCTACCCACTGATGGGTATGTAGGGGGGAGAGACCGATCGGAACCAATATGGCGACATCGGCAGGGTTTAATCTAGCACCGACGCAGGTATTAGTGTAGGTGTTTGCTGCATGTTGCAGCAAACCCCACCTCTGTATGAAGAGTGCTCAGCATGTGCAATCCATTAAGGCAATTCTGCAGTGGAACTGCCATCTGGTCCATATAGATAAGCAAGATGTAAAATTTCACGTTAGGTTTCTTTATATATTGCCAAAGGGTGGAATTCAATTTTGGAAATTGCGCTCAATCTAATTCCAAGATCTTCTATTACAGAACTTCCCCTATTTATGGTTTGTGGTGTTCTCCCATTTCAGTACCTCAGTGATTTTCACTTAACCACCCTAATGACTCGCGCCTATCGGGAGCATTACGTCGGTCATTAGGGTACTTTTTCTGATGCAACGTCCTTTCTTACGGGCTCGCATTCAGAAGAAAGATTTCGGGACTCGGGTTATATAGTGCCGTGTCGGGCTGTGATATCACAGCCCAGAACCCCACAAACCCGGGATCGGAAAAACTCGATCCCGGGTGTTTTAACCCCTTACACACGGCCGCGGGTCAAGCATTACCGCGCGTTGCAAGTGTGTCCCCCGTGGATCGGAACCCCCGTGTGCTTAACGGGGGTCCGATGCCCCTCCTGTTACCGCTGCCCCGGTCCCGACGATGTGACCCGGGGCTGTGCGCCCTCTTCTCGCCGGTTCTGCCTTCCTGGACGCCCGGTGTAAGTAACTGTAGCATGTGCGGCATCTCAGTTACTACACTATCCTGCAATTACAAGTGTATATCAGTGTAGAGCCTTGAATAAGTGATCGGGATGATGCTTATTCAAGCCAAAGGTTGTAAAATAAGTGAAAGTAAAAAAAAAAAAAGATTTAAAGTGTTTTAATAATATAATTAATAATAAATTAAAATTCCCATAATTCCCCCCAGTTAAACATATAATGCAATACAGTATATAAACACAAAAACACAAAAAATGTACCATATTTGGTTCTATCACCCGCGCCGATTACATCCTGTCATAATCTCGGGGGGGGGGGGGGATGTTTTTCATATTGATCCCTCGAACCAAGAAAAAAATACCACCAAAAACTTCCCGCGTAATATACCATTAAAAAAAAAAAACACAACACAAAAACATAAAAACCCCCACCAACACGGGGGGGGGGGGGGGGGGGGGGGGGGGGGGGGGGGGGGGGGGGGGGGGGGGTTCTTTTTTTAAAAATCTGCACATAATCAAAATATAACTCGGTTCGAACATAAAAAAATAGAAAAGTCCGTTTCTTCCAAAACAATGTCTAAAAATATCAAAGCTACTTCCCTAATATGATACGACTGAAAGAACAAATCTTTTCGCAAAATAAGCCCTCAACCAGATCTGACCAGAAAAATACAGAATTACTGGCCCTTGAAAAATTGTCCAATAGTAAAAACATGCAAGTTTCTCCAATATGGTTTTGCCTCAGGAAAATTATATAACTGAGGTAGCGCCGACAATCGTAGTGAACCAGAGATAAATAAAGATAAAATATTATTTTTACATCACGGTGAACGGGGGGAAAAAAAGCTAAAAATCCAAAAATAAAAAAAATTGAGATTTGGTTGTGTCCCCCTTGAAATAGTTAATAAATCCCATGAATACGCTGTAGACTCCCAAAAAAATTATCATACATTGTAATCTTCCCGTAAAAACTAACACCTCATATGTTGCATTACAAAAAAAAATAAAAACTGTATAGGTTTGTACATTGTGACAATACACAATCGCTGTGAATGGCGCCTCTCCCATCATTCTATACTCGGCCGTGCGCCCTACAGAATTTACCACCACATAGGGGTATCAGTACACTCGGGAGGAATTGGGTATTCAATCAAACGTTTTGCAGTGCGTTCATCATTTATTTATTGTGAAAAATGTCCGTTTGGCAAATGAAAGTATGTTCCAAAAAAATTCGCATGTTTCTAAATTGCGAGGTCCATATTGTTTAACCATGTTGAAACACTTTAAAGGGTTAATGGACTTAATAGAAGTTGTTTTAATACGTTGAGGGGTGAAGTTTCTATATGGGTAATTTATGGGGTTTTTACTATTCTTAGCTGCCTTACAAAGTCATTGAAAGCTTGAGTTTTTCCTCAAAATGTGAGTTTGGCAATTTTCAGAAAATGAGAAAATCGCACCTAAAGTTCTGCGCCTCATAACATCCTAGAAAAGTGAGGAGAGGATGCATAAATATATCCCACATAAAGAGACATTCCGCTAAATGTAATTTATCAGCTTTTGGTAGTTTTACTTCCCTGTCTGGGAACCATACATTGGTCAACTAGGAAAATGAAGAATTTTTACAAACTTTTGCCAAATTTCACTTTTTTTTTCATAACAATCGCAAAACGTATCACTTAAATTTTATAACTAACATGAAGTACAATGTACACGAGAAAAACATTCTCAAAATCACCAGGATATGGTAAAGCGTTCGAAGTTTATAACAATTATCGTGAGACATGTCAGATTTGAAAAATCGAGTCTGTCACTTGAGCTGAAAAATAGTGTTGGTGATAAGGGGTTTGTAAAACAATCTGTAATGCCACAAGCAAAACAAAGGTTGTCTCCTGGCTTCTGTGATTTTTTCACTGATTGCCGGACTGAACCCTTCTTTTAATGTGCCTTTTTCACTTACTCAGTTTTTAAAATTTTATTTCTACTGTAGTTTTTGTATCAGTAGGTCCGTCCAAAAATAACGCCGGTGCTGTTGCTGATTCTATCGGTGGAAAAAAACCCGGAATTGTGAAAAACACAATTGAAAAGAATGGTTCGAAGCAATGCATTGAAATGACTGCAGCCCTCAGATGGGGAGAGCAAACAAAAGTATTGAAAGAGTCCCTTGATTAAAATGTTTTTTTGCCTCTTTCTTTCAGGATTCCACATGGCTGGCGACTTTCAGTAGCCCCCAATAATTTATCTCATCGATTGTAAAAAGCATGTTGATATCGGGGCAATGCTAGTAAGTTATTTTTTAAATTTTCATTATATTGCTATAAATGTGCAACACAAATTCAATATGAACCAATGTCCACCAAATGGTGAACGTGAGTTTTTGATAACACAATGAGGGCAAATAATCCTGGTTTGAATTGGGGCCCACAATAACCATTTTGCATTTCTAGTCTATGCACACTTGCCCCGAAAACAATAATTCTATATCATTAGTGGGACTAAAATAGAATGAGCAATGCTCATTTTTAATATTGGCATTCATTTATAAGCTGTGATATCCTAATACGGAGATTATAAAGCCGAGTTTTTCAGCACAAAAAATGGTGCTGAAACCCCAACTCGGCTTATACCCGAGTCCGGCTCCCTTTCTGTCTTGCACTGCTAAAGACCTCCCGGGGTGACGTCGGTAAGGGAGTACATTTTTTTTTTTTTTTTTTTTTATTTTCTTATAGGCTTGGGCAGAGGGGCTGGTGGCCCTAATACTGGGGGCAGGCTAGGACGCAATGCATTTCTACTTACCCTGGATTTTTCATTTTTTTTTTTTTTTTTTTGTTAATTAGGACCGCGATCTGCTATACTGCTGGTCAGCTCTTATACTCGTAATCTCATGGTTACAATTACATTCGTTTCATTAACTCACAGAACTAACTTGTCCTTCTGCTATAGTTGAGCATTTTCACCTGTTTGTTATACAGTATCTAAGGAAGTACCATATCACTCCTTAGCTTTGCATATACTGATGTGCTGGCTTTATTCAGTGGGAATGAATTATTAAGCCATCAAGAGGATACTTGACTAAAAAGCTAATTGTAGCTAAGCCCCCCAGAATAACATTGATCGTAGATGATGAATTGAAGTTGAATGGACTATAACTATTGACCCAGCATGTTGTTCCAACTCCGTAAATTGTGTTGTAGTGTCTTCCATTATCATTGGCCGCTTTATATCCTCATTTACTACTTATGTCTAAGGTTTTTAAAAGCCTGTTTTAAAATGTAAAACATGTTTGATCTATAGTTTAGGAAGATTAATTGCTTGTTGTTTTTTTTTATTTTCCAGGAAACCAGTTTGAACAATAGCAGGTTGTTCATTACTAAACTAGGTGTTGAAAGTATATTTTTAATATCAACTACACTTTTTGTAAATAATGATTTTGTTTTTTTTTTGTTTTAATTTAAGCACAGTCAATGTATGGAAAGACAACGTTAACCTCCTGAGCAGTGTTTGTTGAATTGCATTACAGGCACAAATCATTGCAGCATTCCACTCACCGTAGTGTAACTTGTTAAATTTTTTTGTGGTCCATCTGTAGTAGAACACTGCAAAAAAGATGGTTGCACAGGTTTAGATGGATCTTGCATGGCTGCGTTTTATTCTGGCAACGTGTCCCTAGCCACACACTGTAACTGTCCTGCTGAGATTAGTTCCAATATTTGGAGTGTTTTAAACATTTCTATTATACTTTATTTATTTATTTATAGCTTTTATCGTTCATAAAGATCCATATATCTAATTATATGTCTTTGTTTTATATATAAATGTATAATGTACCTTTTTTATATACCTATCTACTGAGCAATAAGAATTAACAACTTTCCGGTCTGACTACGCATTTATGAGTTCTATTTCTATTTGACTTAGCTTACCCTTTCTATTAGAAGCTGAAAGGAAATAGAAACAGTGAGGAGAGAAATCGTGTTACAAAAATACTGTTCAGTATAAACTATCACAGGGAGTGAACAGAAAGGGTTTGTAACCTAGGGTTGTTCACAGGGAATAAATTTGGTAGTATAGCTGGATTCATTCCTTATCAATAGGAGTTATTAGGGGTAAAAACAACGTGTCCAAGACGTGGTTGTCGTAAGGGATTCAAGATTTTAATCTCAAATCCACCACCAGATATGAACATAGTAAGACAAAACACAGAAGACGGCAGAGGTAAACAGTTGACCACCTGAGTGATGTAAAGATTCTAGAATTCTAATAGGTCACTCATTTTAAAACTACTGAGGCTACAGCCTACTTTTGTGATCTGATACTTTACAATACTTGGCTATTTTCCTCAATCAAGAGCAATAGCAAAAAGCAAAGATCTGAGTCTTTATGTCGATCGTCGTAAGTCTAGTGTATGTGTTTTCTCACATGCAGTGAAAAGCTGGAGGTAGACTGTAATGATTGTTTCACTATGTTATTTGACATTCTTCTGGTTGTTTGTAGAATAAATGTGAGATGTGCGAGTCTGCATAATTTATTATATTATATTTTGTGCTATTATTAGACATGAACCAGTTCGAAAAAACGGTAGAAAACTAGAAACGAAGTAATCCGAGTGTCCGAAGTTAAAAAGGAAACCAGGTTACGTGGACAAATAGTTTAATTCAGTAAGCACCAAAGTGTCACAGGTGTCGGAAGGTAAAACTTGGATATGCATGTAACATGGCAGTGGGTAATAGCCCAGGCATCTAGCAATTGTTGTATAATTATGAAGAAGTTGGGCAACTAAACCTCAGTGGTATGGTGTGTGAAAGTGTTGGTGTAAGACGTGAGGAAGCATGTGATATTGAGTTAATGTAGCCAATATACAGTTTCTGTTTTTGGGGCCTCAGGATCCGCCAGACATTGCGGGCGTTTTCTAAAAAATGGAGGGGATGGATTGAGATGGAACGGAGAGCCGTGGTGATCTCTTACTACTAAGACCAGCTGTTTCGCCCGAAAATAGGAGAGCAGTTAATCGTTATATTAAAATTTTGTCTTAGGGCCTAGGTACAGGGATCTATCTTTCCGTGGAAACTAAGAATTTACATTATGTCAAAAGTAGGAAATGTCACTATACTCGACTTATCGATACAAAGAAGTTGTACGATGCTGATTCGTTGAGGAAAAATCTACGATTCTTACATATGAATCTTCACCGGACAATCTCCATTGATTGCAGCTAAAGCATTTCATTAATTACGCTGCGCTTCTTGACTGAAAGATCTGTTTCATGGCAGCGGACAACAGCCGGTGACTTACTCATGTATTCGTCAGTAACGAAGCGCTTGTCAGACGCAAAAATAAGACTTCCCGTGTCTAACTGTAGGCGGGGAACCTAGCTGAGCTATATGCGACAGTAGGTGCTATTAACGAGAGGAAAGCCTGTTGTTACATACTAAGCGCGATGAAATCATGTTACTTCCCAGGTGCAATGTACTGGTCGTTCGGGCGAAAACAGGTTTCAACTAGATATAATAGTAATAACTTATGTATGTAAGGGCGCGGAACAATCAACTGACAAGTAGCAAAATAGCCTGTGGGAACCATGGGTCAGACTAATCAAACATAGGCAGGTGGTATGTTTTCAGGAGTGTGCAGGCGGATAACCAGGAATGGAGGTGTCGGAAACCCCAGAGCAAACATGGAGACGTAGGGACATACGTAGCATAGGGGTCATTGCATTACCAGAAACAAAGACAATAACCCGAAATTAGGAAAAATTAAGAAGGTCTTAAATTCAAAGACGGGCGAAGAGCCTCCAAACTATCACAGCACGCCCTGTGATGGACAAAGCTAGAATACATCCAGGCTCAGAATAATATTATACCTGTACGTTTGGGTGATAGAACGCCGTAAGGGAAGACAGTAAAGCCCAGTCAAAACAGTATGATTTTTATTACAATCCCACAAATCTGTCTATAAGGATAAAAAAAAGATGATTACAGGCCGTGTCGACACACAAAGTATAGACATATGCGCCGCAAACACAATAAAATCCGTTGAGTGTCCTCTATCAGGGGAAGTCTGCAAGACCAACCACATGAATAGGATCGCCAATAAACGAATTAGCGGTTCAGTATTCAAATTTCGTAGCTGGAAGTAGAAAAAGTGGATCAGCTGGTGGACAACACAGAAGGCTACACAATCCGGGTAACGAGATTATTATGATATACGGTGAACACCAAAAAAAAGGAAAAAAATCCAGTACAGATGATGCTTTTCTACTCAGCCCTCAAAAAAAAAAAAGTTCCAAATTTCAACAATAGGTGATGCCAACCCCAAAATGGGAATACTGGAAAAAGGCATTCTCATCCCGCAAAAAAAAAAACGTTTCACAGGCCCCAATTAAGGAAAAAAAAGCGAAATTTAAGTCTGCAAATGAGCCGATGAGAGAAGAAATAAAATCCTGGCAGATGGACAGGGAGCTCCTTTACTTCTGCACCTCACTTGTACCCATTAACAATAACAGTCTCTTACTCAGGAGAAAGAAATTGTAAAACAAATTAGTATGGTGGGTTCTCTTTTTTATCTTTGGAAATGTGTAAATTTTGGGGCTAAATTGAACGTATAGGGCACAATTTGAGTATTCTAAATTTCACATCCGTTTGATTCAATACTTTGAAAGATCTCAAGGGGTTATCATCTGCACTAAAATATGTTTCTGATAGCTGAGGGGTGCGATAGATTTGAAATGGGTTCGTTATATAGGGGGGTTTGATGATAATAGTAAAATTCTTCAAAACTGTATTAGCCCCAAAATAGTGAATATGAAAATCCAGAACAAGCGATTTCTTTGTAGCCGCGTGACACAAAAATCAAAAATTATCCAGAATTTCAAAAAATTAGAAAATGTATAAAGTAGACAAATGGGAAAAATGTTATTCGAACTTAATTTAGGTGGTAAATCTATTGCCTGAAACGCATGATTCGAAAATGGCAAATTTTGTCAAAAATTTATATTTTCTTTGTAATAAACACAAACTTATCAGCAAAATATTGCCATAAATGTAAGTACATCATGGGGGAAAAAAAACAATCTCGAAACGTTTAGATAAACAGTGTTCAAAGTTATAACCTATAAGCGACACATGTCAGAATCCAAAAATCAGGCTGAGCCTAAAGCTACAAAATGGCTGCGTCACTTAGGTTAATCTTATAATCATGAATCTATCACAAGGTCCTGGCTCGACTATTGCATCTGTCTGCACCCCATTATGGAAGATAAATTCTGCTTTGTTTTGGTGTGGACCACACCCTCACTTTATTGTATTAATTGTGTATATATATTATAATATGTAATATAAAATATCTAATAATGTAAATATAAATTTGCGATATTTATATGTCCCCAGAGGAACTAGGGTGTTTTGTTATGTGGAAGACCATGTTAGTATTATAATATAATTGACAGTATCTCTTGCCCAAACACACGGGACCATCTTGTGAGTCACACTACTGTGAAAACACTATGGTGGGGCAAGAGGTATGGGGCTATGCGTAAAGGTCAACAGGCGCGTAAAAGTCAAACTTAAGGCAAATCAAAAAAATCGGGCCCAAAAGAAGACTGCAATGTGGTTTTATCACATACCTGAGTACTTACTATACATCTACACATAACAACAGTTAATTATCCATTAAGGACAGCATGGAATAAAGATCAACTCTCTTTTAGTTATTAAATTTGTTTTATGGTGTTTTTGTAGTGTTTGTTGCTTTTTCTTCATTACATTTTTAGTATGTCAGCTGCACTTTAAGAGGGACTTTATGCAAAAAACTATTAAAATTATTTTTATAAAGGCTAGTGAGTTGAAACCTGTTTTTTTACTATTTGTTGTCTTCTAATTAGGTTTTACTTTCTTTCAGTATCTTGTGGAAATATCCTACTACAGTCTTTATTTATGTGACCACTGTCAAACAGTTGGGTCTGGTTTGCAATTATGCTGAGCTTAAAAGATCAAGATTTTGGTGAGAATACGAATTCAGAAAAGAAAAAATAAGTGTTTTTTTTTATTTTTCACTTTCTAGGTAGATTTTTTTAGTTCTTACACTGCCCCTCTTTTAAGTTTGACTGGTAAAGGGAATCAATTAGCTTGAAATGCAGAGGCCATCTGCAGGCAAATAAAGTCTCGAGCAGGATGATCGAGGCATAAGTTTTTACGGGAAAGACTTTGAGTAATGTTCACATGACTCTTAAAATTTAATGCTTTTCGAGTGCTTAGGAGTACAAATCTCTTCACATTGAATTAGGATTTTAGTTTAAGGATTTATGTCGCATTCTAGAAAATCTCGAACTGATAGTTTGTCCTGTTGTTTTTGCTGTTTTAATCAAAAAGACTGTGCATACTCATATAGATACTAGTTCACTATACCCATCAGAATGCAGTCAGCACTAGAATATCTGTGTTGTGCAGTGTTTTCTTACTTTGACCTTCCGATGGTACTTTTCAGTAACATCTAACAGCATCAAGGATGATGCTTACCTAGGCTTTGTGAGAATCAAAACTGACAGCTTTTTCACTCAGCAAATATAAGCGCAGGTTTTTTACTTTACTTTCTGTTACAGGTCTGTGAACTGAAAATGGAGTTTTATCTTTTCAATTCTTTTATTTATTTATTTTCCTTTCTGAAGCATTTACACATCATTTGATTAGCCAACTGCCTAATGACCAACAGGTGGAAAAGGTTAACCTGCTTAAGGCTAATGTTCTACAGAATAATAGTGCAGTGTGGTCTTCTATGTCCACAAGCGGGTTTTATAACATCATGAAAATCTTTAATCGTGCCTGGAGATGGGTTTTGCTTACAATAGCACTCACCAGTAAATATTTTGACACCTATCCACATCATATGTCAAACAATGAGCTACTGTCGATCAGTGCAAGGCATATTAAATGTACTTGGAGGAGATGTATTATGTTTGGGTATGTAGACAAGTGCAGAGTAGAGCTAGAGCTAAATGCGCGCCAGATTAATTGCTGTGATGATTGATGGCTGATTAATCTGGTGGTTGTATAACGTGGTCCCCAACCTTTTGTTTCTGGGACCAGCTTCACCCAAACTTTTTTTAAATGCTTTCCGAGTAACCCCGGTCTAAATGCACTTTTTCTGTTTGCCTCGTCCTGAAAGTAGTTTGTTTTTTTATTTCCATTGTTGTATTTATAAGAAGGGAGATGCAGAAAAGGGGACCCATAATATTCCCTTTTTCTACAGCTCCCATACACCTACAATGTTCTCCTGGCCTTTTAATTATGAGGGGAAAATATTATACTGCTTACATACTCGAGTATAAGTAAAGGCCTACCTAAATTCCCCCCCCCCCCCCCCCAAAAAAAAAAAAAAAAAGATACGATCTACATTAGGGTTAATGTACCCTAGAGGGTCTAAAAAATGGTGAATAAAAGAAAAATATAAAACTGTAAAAAAAATTAAACTATTAAAAATTCAAATCACCCCCTTTCCCTAGAACTAGTATAAAATCATAATAAACAGCCTAGGTCTAGAATCTTCAATAAATTACTGAAAACCTCTACACACACCATACACTCACCGGCCACTTTATTAGGACACCATCTTAGAACGGGTTTGGACCCCCTTTCCTTCAGTAACTGCCTCAATTCTTCGTGGCATAGATCACAAGGTGCTGGAAGCATCCTTGAGATTTTGGGTCATATTGAATGATGGGAATCACACAGTTGCCGCGTTTGTCGGCTGCCACATCATTGATGCGAATCTCCGTTTTACACCACATCCCAAAGATACTCTGTGATTGAGATCTGGTGAATGTGGAGGCAATGTGAGTACAGTGAACTCATTGTCATGTCAAGAAACAGTTCTGGGATGATTCCAGCTTTGAATGGAGCATCTATCACTGCTGAAAGTAGCCATCAGATGTTGGGTACATTGTGGGTGCTCATAAAGGGAGGACATGGTCGAGCCAACAAATACTACATGTAAGGCTGTGGTTGGGTATGGGGTGGACGTTGAGAACAGATGAGACTCAATTGGTAACCAAGGGGTCCAAAAGCCTGCCACACAGAAACATTCTCCCCCACCATGTAGCACCATCCACCCACCATTTGTAGTTCTGAAACAGTGATTACCAAGAGGAGGATCCACTGCTTTTCATTGTTGTTGACGGCACACGAATTCTCCGAACACCTCTTATCATCTAGACATCTCGTCTGTCAGAAATCGAGTACTCATCGACAAAGGGCACACGTTTTTCCCAATCTTCTACTGTCCACTTTTTTCGATGACGATTGTGCAATTGTAAGCCTTCAGTTTCCTGTTCTTAGCTGAAGGAGGGCACCCGGTGTGGTCTTCTGCTGTGTAGCCATCTGCCTCAAAGTTCGACGACTGTGCCTTCAGCAGATGATCTTCTGTCCTACCTAGTTGTAACAGGTGGGCGGTTTGAGTCACTGTTGCCTTTCTATCAGACTCGAACAGTTCTGCCCATCTCCTCTGACCTCTGGTATCAACAAAGCATTTCTGTCACAGAATAACTGCCGACTCACTGGAGTTTTTTCTTTTTCGGACCATTCTCTGTAAACCCTAGAGATGGTGGTGCGTGAAAATCCCAGTAGATCAGCAGTTTCTGAAACTATCTCAGACCAGCCCGTTCGGCCACCAACACCATGACACGCTCAAATCACCTTTCTTCCCCATACTGATGCTCGGTTTGTACATGTCTACATGCCTAAATGCACTGAGTTGCCGCCATGTGATTGGCTGATTAGAAATTAAGTTTTAACGAGCAGTTGGACAGGTGTACCTAATAAAGTGGCCGGTGAGTGTATATGGATACTTACAAATTACAGGACTGGTTTTCATACAAGAAAAAAATTTCGGATATTAGTGGTAGGAAATGCAAATCTTTGTGGAACATTCAGCAGTAGCTTCTACTCTCAGACACAATATTTGCCATCTTTCTTGTTATAGGCCCTCATCAAAGGATTGAATGATCAAGGCTTTTTTATTGTGGTGAAATCTGATGAACTTCAGAGCAGCACAGGTAACATTTGTCTGAAGATTTCTATAGTTTTTTTGTTTTTAGAATCTAAAAATATGTTTTATTTTGCAGGTATCGGTGACGGTATCTCCGATCAACTCAATGCCTTGTTTTTATTTCCTCACCAAAAGCTTTTTGATGAAAGAGGTAAAACTATGAAATAAGTCAAGTTTATATATGTTTTAATTAGTTTAAAATGTGACGGTAACCTTAGGGTTTTAATATATAAACCTGCTTGGTCAGTGAGTCCCAGACCATGCAGTGGCCAGATTTCATGGAACAAACCCTATGCCAGTGATGGCAAACCTTTTAGACACCGAGTGCCCAAACTAAAACCAAAACCCACATATTTTTTGAAAAGTGCCAATGCAACAATTAAGCAGTACTTATTACTCCCTACTCTGTCACAGGTTAAATTCGTTAGGCACCACAGACACCAATACAGTGAAAAGGAGAAGTTCATATTATTATTGTGGCTTCCTTCCAGGTCCTGGGCTACCTGGGATTACAAGAGGCTTTGTGTCCTGTTTGGCGAACTCTGCGATGGGGTGAAGGCGCGGGTGCCCAGAGAGAAGGCTCTGAGTGCCACCTCTGGCACCCGTGCCATAGGTTCGCCACCACTGCCCTATGCCATGGTTAGGCTCCTAGAGGGTCATTTATCTTATTTCCCCTTCTCTGCGCTCTTTTTGCACCTGTTGTGAGTCTATTTTTTGCACCTCATTTGTTTTTGGCTCTTTGTTAAATGCAGGTTTTTTTGCCCCTAATAATGCGCAAATCATACCATTGCCTTTTCTAAGCAGGTCAGGACTGATGTGTTATTGCGCAATTATTTGAGCCCATAGGAGCAAACATCTGTAAAGAGGCGCAATGTAATGACAAATAGGGCGTAACAACACGCGGCGAATTGAGCCGTAACATTCCAAAAGCCGCAAAATGGCCATTATGCAGCAAAAGGGGGCAAAAACACCAACAACATGGGGGAAAAAATGACCTCCACTAAACAGCTCTACATTGCTATCATGATTAAAGTCTGGTGGTGGTATTCTGTGGGGAACTAGGGACTCCTTTCAATATATATTACTATGTTTCTTGGATTCCCGGGCACTGTGTTTGGTAAGTGAAAGGCAGCCACCACGTGGTCCAAGATTCCCCGGGCCTATGTCTGTGAAACGTAGATAAATTACAAAAAATATCTACATCAATTATGCTTAGAAGTTAGAAAGCATACAATCACGGGTAAAAGAATAAATGGGAAGTGTGCCCGCCGCTTGTCCATCCTGGTCCAGGATCCAGTAAATAATCCAATAGTAGAAAGAATGCAGCAATACACAGGATCAGTTTAAATCACACAAAGTACTTTAATCTAACAAGGTGCAATGTTTATATTGTTAAAGACTATGTACACCTTTGGGTGAGGGAAAATAAATATACAAAAATATAGTACCGTATTTTTCCGGACTATAAGGCGCACTTAAAAGCTTGGATTTCCTTGGAAATCCCAAGTGCACACTTATAGTCCGGTGCAGGCAGCGGACCATACTTACAAAGGTCCCCGCTACCAGAGACAGCAGAATCTCCAGCGGAACTGCAGACCACGCGGCACAAACAACTTCTGCACCGCGTCGGTCTGCAGTTCCCGCTGGAGATCTTGCGCTCCTCCGGTAGCGTGGGACCTTTGTAAGTATGGTCCGCTGCCCCCCTCCTCCACCCCCCCTCGCACCTTCCCCACTCACACTTCCACGCGTTCTCGCGGGTCTCCTCTTCGGGTCGCGTCGCGTCTCTTCTCGTCGGTCTCCGCTCGCCCCCCGACCTCCCCACGCCCCGACCCTGCGCCTTATAGTCCGATGCGCCTTACATATGGAATTATTCCATATATAAGCGCATCGACTGATGCGCCTTATTATTCCGGATTTGCGCCTAATGGCCGGAAAATACGGTAGATTCTAAAAAAAATGCTAAATGTTTTCAGCACTTTTCTTCCTACTCTTCTTCCTTCACACTACATCCTACTATGTCTATAATCAAGGAGGTTCCACCTCTAACCCTTTGCCAAACTTCTATACAGAGACTGGGAGAGATATGTATTTTTTTTTTTTTTTTTTACAAAAACACTGGTACATGGTTAATTAATTGCACACATAGAGGTGCATGGGCATTACTGAAGGAAAGGTTGATCTCTGTCAACTGAGCTGTAAGATGGAGCGGCTGTAGTGAGGCTCATACATGAATAGAGAATAGGTGTTACTGTCTGAATCTTACTTGGATGTATTTTTATGAGAGCGCTGTTTATGTTAAGCTATCTATGCAAAACGGTCTGGCATAAAGGTTAGAAAATGTTAATATTGTCCCTTGGTAAAATATTTATTCTGTTTAAGAAAATGCAATCGGCAATGAATAAGGGCGTGTGTACCTAGCTGTAAAAGGAACCTGTCACAGAAGCCCTTTTTCTGGCTCTTTCATGTCCTACTAGAGAATATTGTACACTTGCCAAAGAGTATTTATAGTAAAACTTTTCTGAAAAAAGATAAGTGATAAGATGAAAGTTTACCTTTCTGTATGCAGAGCGTGTTACATCCCCCCCCCCCACCGTGTCACTGCTCAGTCATGCAGCATTTCAAATTTAAAAAAAAAAGACTCAAATGTCCCCCATGCCTGTGTCTCCCCCACCATCGTTCCCCCGTCTCAGACCTCCTACATGTCTGTCCAGCCCTTACTGGCCACTCCCAGTGGGCAAGGGGACACCAAGCTCTTCATACAGAAGGCAAACTCGATCTAGCTAATCTTTTTTCCGAAAAAGCCAAACTGTTGGCAATGTATACACTATTCTATAGGGAAATGAAGGGAGAGGAAAAGTGCTCCGGATGACAGTTAAGACTAAGGGAGAAAATAAAGAAAATAAAGAAAACTGAAATAACTGAAATGAATTATATTGATTATGTTGATTTTAAATGTTTTCTGATTAGAGAGAAGAAGAGGGCAGAGCAAGTTCATAAGAAGGTGCTCCCTCTACAATAGCAAGTCTTCTACTGGCCTTCACTATGCTATTTTAGAAGTCCAGCAAGTTGCAGCAGAAGGACAGAGCCCTTTACCCTGGTCCATTGGTGGAACAGTATTTTAGGAATATGCAGTTTTGCGACAAAGAAAGGCAATACATCGAGAGGGAGCTTGAGAAAGTAAACAATCGCAATATTTAATAGTCGTAGTGATGGTCACTTTAAAAAGTGTAGTCCGGTGGCCTTTTCTTTTCCAGTTGTACATTTCATCACCTGTAAATTTCAGTGTCCCGGTAGTAAAATGTCTAACATCTTGGCTAAAACGCCATTTCATCTAGTAATACTGACCAGCCTGGCAAAACTTTAGGAACCTTAATTAAGCTGGACAGTCCAGATTCGTGCGCTAAGCTGTCTGTAAGAGCAGAATCGAAAGCTGCGGCAGCAAGCTGCAAGGAAAACGTGCCGTTCATGAGGAAAAAGAGCTGCGCTCTAAAGAAGTACCAAAAGAAAAAGTGTTAAGAAAAAGAAAAAAAAAGCAAGAGTAAATCTGTCCCACGAGCTGACTCTGACCATCCACGGAGACTGTAGAGAATCAGGCTTCAAACAAAAGAAGACGGCGTGTTTCTGAGGACACAAAACAGATTAGATTTCAAGAGAACTACTGTAAACTTGCGCGTGCTCATATTCACAAAGAAGAAAAAGAGGTTATAATCCAGATAGTGTGTGAAAATAGCTATGACCAGTGTTCAAAATTAGTTTTACACTTGAAGGGGCAGATTTATCAAATTGGTTACAAAAGAATTCTGTTGTAAGAGGGACATGCCTTTGGTATAAGCAGCATTGTCTTGATTAAAAGGACATGACCTTAGTTGTGCCAAAAAATAGCATATTTTTCTGCACCAACTATCAATGCAAAGTACATACTAGACAGTTTTTCAACTACACCAGATTTATAATCCAGCAGCAGACCTTTTGATAATCTGGTACAGACTTGTAGACACTCTTGATAAATCTTACCCCAATATTTGCGGTGGTTTATTAGAAATGTCTGAGAACAAAACTATTCTAGTTGCAACAATTGGAGCTTACCTATCAGTTTTCAAACAGCATTTTTTTAGAAATGAAACTGAACTCTGATTGGTTGCCATGAGCAACTAAAACAGTTTTCGTGTCAGACACTTGATTTCCCCCAATGCACCTCCCTGGTTAAACCATGTGTCATTTTTCTATTATACACCTACTGCAGTGTTTCCCAACCAGAATGGCTTAGTGGCTATGTGTGTCATAGTGCCATGCTAGCTAAATCCAGGGACCAGATCCAGGCTGTACATAGTGCGGAGCACTGGTACCACCCATGTTTATCATGCTTGATTTTGAGGTAGATTTCCTTTAACCACGAATGATATAAAAAAAATTATGAAATCTCCAGAAAGTCCAAAAATTGCTTTTTGATTTGTAAGCCATATACATTTTAAAAATGAAGAAAGCATAAAGCAGCCATATGGGAAATGTTAGTTAGTAACTAATTGGGTGGTACAACTATCTGTCTGAAATGGAGATAATTTAGAATTTTGAAAAAGATTTCGCCAAATTTAAATTTTTTTTGCTTACAAAAATCCCAAACCATATCAACCATCATTTACCACTAACCTGAAGTACAATATGCCCCGAACAGACACTATAAAAATAATTTTGATAAATTATAGAGCGATCGGTAGATACAAAAAATGGACTGATGAGCCTTGATGTTCAAACTGCCTGCTTCTTGAAGGGTTAAAGTGTATATAAGACAACCTAAATCTCTCACTTTTACAATTTGGGAAGCAACTTATTGCAATATGCGGATGGAAGAGAAATGGCATTAGGGTTTTGTGAGTTTTGTAATAGGTTGGGAATCTTTAGAATATAGCAACATTTTTTGTGTACTACAAAAAGCAGTTTTTTGGCTACAGTGTCAATGTTATTTTTTATATAAGCGCATTTTTTTTTTTTTTTTTTTTTAGGAGCTGAAGTTTTGACTGCTGCTCTTGTACAAGATGAAAAACGCCAAGTAACTGAAAGAGGCTCAACCAAAACAAATGAAGAGGGAGCGCAAGGAATCTAGACAACAAAAACCAAAAGCCATTCAAGAGAAAAACCAAGAAAGTTTTACCACCTGAAGAGTCATGGTTCCTGACAGCCTCAAAACGAAAGACCTGATCAAGGTAAATATAAAATATAACCAATTATTATGTTATTTATTGATAGAGGCCCCTGAGTTCTATGATTACTCTACATTGGTAAAGACCTCACATCCATGAGAACAAATGGAGTGTGCAAGAGAAAATTTTAGAAATACACGCTACAATGTAAAAATCGGTCCCTAGTGTATCCATTTTTTAACCATTATGTTCCAGGATTGCATCTGGATTGGAAGCACTTGGCTAGTCCTTGGAAACTGCTGTGCTGTGAGAGTCTCTCTGCTCACAAATTTTTTTTTCTGGCATACGGACATGGGCCTCCAAAGAAGTCCATGACAACCCGCAAAAGAAACGGTGGCTCATTCAGATGCCAGTCTGTTTTATGCTCATTGTGCCAGGCCAATTATACTGGCAGGAAAAAAGATTAGAAAAAACCCATCTTTTTGCCACTGGTGCAAAAAAAGATGCGATATTGTTGCGATAAAAAAAAAAACGTGATCTGCAAGTTTGTAGATGTGCATGCACTTGCTGGTCTGAATGATCTGGTATACTGTTTTACGACCCCTCCCCATTGGCTAACTGGAAACGCCGCTGCTGGCCCAGGAAATCTAAAATAAACCACACAAAGGGCATACACAACTTCCAGGCTGGCCCCATTCCTCTCCGATTTACCAGAGGTGGTGAGGCTCCTTATGTTGCTGTTAAGTATCTACTGGGCCTCATGGTCAATAACACGTGTATTGTGATTGTGTACCTTTTTTCAATCTAAAATTGGGTCCTGGAATTTGTCACAGAAGATGTCGGCAGCACCCTCACAATTAGGAACTTGTCCATGGGTAGTTATGTAGAATAATGGGGCGATTTATATCAAGCTGTCTGAAAGCAGAAACTTGTCAGTTGCCCACTGGCAACCATCACAGGTCCCTTTTAAAAAATTCAGAGCACTGGTAAGATGAAAGCTGACATGTGATTGGTGCCAGGGCAACTGGAAATATTCTGACTTTCAGACCTTGATACAATCTTGCCCCATATGTGACCTGAACATAGAGACATGGAGCTTTTTATTAAAGTATTATAGTTTAAGATAACATGTTGCTTTTTAAAGAATATTTTAAGTTGAGACATCCCCTTTCCCTTTTAGTTGACATTAATATTCAAATTTCTTATCATATTCCTTGGTGTGGTACAGCAAAAAGGTGGTAAGCCGTGGCGGTTACGAAAAAGTCTGAAACACTTGTGAAAGGCAAAATAGAGAGAAATGGTGAATCGAATAGGAAAAAAGCCGTAAAAATGTCCCAGAGACAATAAAGACTATTAACAGTTGAGCAGATGAGTACATCAGCAACCAAGTGTAAAACGACTGTTTCCGATTTACTGAGGACAGTATGAGGAGAAATCGGAACTAAAGCATGGTATGAATCGCTCATGCTCTTAACCTGCTGGCTGACTGGCCTCTAAACTCATTGGGACTACATTAGCTCATTCCTTATATAACACACAGGGAATATGACATCTGCAAATGAAGTCGATGATTGGGGAAGCACACGTACAGGTGACCATGTAGTACCCGTGCGACCTTCCACCCTTATGGACAGTAAGCCCTCGCCAGCTCCTGTCTACTACAGAGCTGATCATATAGTGGAAAGTGACAGGTGATAAGCCCAAATAGGCTCAAATGTCTCTGCTCGAAATATTGTATCACAAAACGTATAGAAAAACATCGAAAACAGTTATCCACCGAACCCACATTTGCTGCTGCCAGGCTAAAGCAACGGTTATTACATGCCATTAAGTCAATAGATTTGCTTGGAGCATTCTTATTCTCAGCTTCCTTAGAAGATATTTCCTGGCATCTGGCAAAACAAGCGATTGATTGAGCAATACCCATCACGAGAGTCCAGATTTACGACATCATTTGACGTAGTGGCAGAATCTCAACAATGGTATTTTCCGGGAGAGGTGTATCTATTGACTAGTTGAAAACAGTGCCCAGTACCGCCAATCATAAGCCGCGAGCGTGTCAAAGTTAACCACGGACATTTGTTAATTACTCTTACATGGCAACAAGGTATGATTTTGATATCTGACAAGCAAATTTACCCAAGGATCTTTAGAGAAAACAATAAAGCGAACTCTTCAGGGTAATGTTGGTTCATTTTTATTTAATAAATGCATATATGTTTTATCCCTCCAACCTACCATGAGGAATACTACCATCAGACTTCTGTCTAATGGTAAATTCCTCCTGCCTGCCTCTGCCCTAATTGTAGTTTAATAATACTAGACACAGACCAAGTTATAAAACGTTATTTAGTATATGTTAAATTACTTCCAGAGGCTACAAGGGCATGGACAGTAGTCTGCCTTGGTGGGCTCTCCACTCTGGGCCAACCAGGCTAGTATATGCCACCAGGTATGCTCTGCAGTTTTCATTTACATATTACTAAAATAAAGTTTTTATTAACAAGTCGGTTTAGGTGACCAGGGATTATTACAATTACAGAATTGAGCAGAGGCTGTCAAAAGGAATCTACCATCCAGTATAGACTTCTGATGGTAGATCCCATGGTAAGTTTCCTTTAAGGACCAAGTCATTTTTTTTTATTATCACATACAAAGAGTCCATAACCCTCTTTTATGTTTCTTGTACACAATTTTGATTTCTAAAACAAATACTTGGAGAGCGTGTTTAGGAGAAAGAGATTATTCAGGGAATCCACTCTTTGGCAAACAAAGAATAATCAAGATCGTCTGGCGTTCTAGTTAAAATATGTAAGTGAGGCACAATTTATTACATTTGGTTGGTTAAGGCATGCAACTGCAAAAACGGGCCACAAACTGGGTGAATGTTTGAGACCCATTTCAGACGGTAAAAATGGGAGGGTTGAGCGGCTGTTCACCACTTTTCCGATCTCTGGAGTAGCGTGTTGGACGGTTCGCTGTAAATCCAGGCAGTAAAGACTTCTGCTCCAATAAATTTCAGTGTGGTGTGACATGGGGGTGCGATGTATCAATCTTGTCACGCCAGGAATATCTTGGAGTAATTTGCACCGAAATGCTTGTTTTCCACATTTATGAATTCGGTTTTAGAACTATTTAACCAACCCCTTAAAACCTTGCTTTTTTTGTTATATTTTTTACACGTAATGAGCTTATTTTCTATTATTCTAATATTCCCCATGGCGGATACTGGGAACAAAAAATTCCAAATGACAGTGAAAATAGTGAAAAAAAACCGCATTTGCGCTGTTTCTGTGGGCTTGGTTACAGCTTCACTGTGCGCCCAATGATATTCTCACTTTTATTCTTTGGGGTCCGGGGCACGATTACGGGGAATACCAAATTTGGTATAGGTTTATAAGTGGTTGTTTATGTGCCCACTATCTGTCTGGCCGCAATAAACTTTCATACTTCTGTTTACGGAAGCTGTGGGTGTGGTGTCATTTTTTGTGACTTTTGATGACTTTTCTTGCTAAAAAGTTTGATAGGACTATTAGACCTTTTGAATACGTCTTTGTTTTGGGGGGAAACTGTGGCCATGTGCTAAGAAAATTCATTATTGGCGGCACAGAAAGTAGGCCATCAATAGGAGGGGCAAAGTAAACTCGCAAGTCTTATAGTGCCCCAGATCCGACATCAGACACATGATTAATGTTTGTGTGTTGTAGAGAGAACTATCCTAGTTTAACTTGCATCTGCTCTAAAGAAGACCACTTAATACATCTCCCCCACTGTGTGCTCGTACGATCCTGTGACCACAATAGACCTCTTATCCACAATTGAGGCAGTCTAGTTCACAGTCCCAGATACGATGCTGTGCACTTACTCACGGATTACACATTAACAACCCTTTTTCGTGTGTTAGTTTTTATTTTAATTCTGTACTCCCCTCATTCCAAAATCGATTAAACAAGCCTTATAAGAAAAAAATACAAAAGAATAGTTATCTGTGGCGACAAAATTGTACCTTTATAGTGCCGCCACTTCAAGATTTCCATGCAATTGTATTTGGAAGGCTGGGAAAAAAATTCCAAGTGTACTCATTTGGCCAAACCTTTTTCATTCGTGTGGGCTCTGTTTATACAGCTTTCATTCTCTCTCCCAAAGATTTTCACACCATTTCCCCTTTTACTTCTTTGGTTGGTGTTGATCAGAGTACATTATACAGACTTATATTTTATTAGATCTTTATTGATCTTCTTTTTCTTGTTTTTTTTTATTTTATTGCTTGTCTAAAATCCTACGAGATCCGCCCAATTCAACTTGTGTGTGCGGTCTATGTAATTGTCCTTTTGTTTTTTTTATTTTTTTTTTTTTTTTTTTTCCCCATACTTTGTCTGTTTCTGCATTTAATTCGTTTGGGACACTACACTCAACCGCCACTTTATTAGGTTACACCATGATAGTAACGGTTGGAACCCCCTGTTGCCTTCAACCTGGCCTGCCATTCTTCGTGTGCATAGATATTCAACAAGATTGCTGAAGCATTCCTCAGGAGATTTTTGGTTCCATAATTGACATATGGCATCACACAGCTTGCCCAGCAGATTTGTCGGGCCCTGCACATCCATGATGGCGAATCTCCCGTTCAACAAACAACACACCCACAAGCCAAGTGCTCTATTGGATTGAGATCTGGTGATGTGGAGTGCCATTTGAGTTACAGTGAACCATTGTCGTCAAGAAACCAAGTCTGAGATGATTCCAGCTTTAGACATGCGCATTCATTCCTGCTGAAAGTACGCCATACAGATGTTGGGTACATGTGGTCATAGGGATGGACATTGTCCAGAACAATACTTCAAGTGTAGCCTGTGGCGTTGCCAACGTGCTCAATTGGTACCCAAGGGGGCCCAAAGAGTGCCAAGAAAAATTGCCCACACCATGACACCACCACAACCACCAGCCGAACGTTGATACAAGGCAAGGAGGATCCATGCTTTCATGTTGTTGATGCATAATTCTGACCCTTACCATAGAATGTAGCAGCAGGAAAGAACAGAGACCATCAGACAAGGCAACGTTTTTCAAACTTCATAAGTCCAATTTAGATGAGTTGTGCAAATTGTAGAATCAGTTGATGTTCTTAGCTGAAAACAGAGTGGAAACCCGGTGTGGTCTCTTTGCTGACTGTAGCCAATTGCTCAAGATCGACGTAAGTGAGATCAGAGATGCTATTCTGCCGACCTTGGTTCTAAGGGGGTGGCGATTTGAGTCACTGTTGCCTGTTTACTATCAGCTCGAACCAGTCTGGCCCATTCCTCTGACCTCTGGCCATATCAACCAAGGCATTTCCGCCGACCAGAACTGTCGCTAACTGGATTGTTTTTTCTTTTTCGGACCTATCTGTAAACTTAGAGATTGGTTGTGCATGATGATAAATCCCAGAGATCAGCAAGTTCTGAAATACTCAGACCAGCCATTCTGGCACCAAGAAAAGACCAGCCACGTCAGGCACTCAAATCACCTTCTCCCATACTGATGAGCGGTTTTTGCACGCCGGAGATGTTGACCATGTCTACATGCCTAAAATGCACTGAGTTGCCGGCACAGTTATTGGCTGATTAGAACTTAAGTGTAACGAGAGTTGGACAGGTGTACCTAAAAAGTGCGGTAGTAATAAAGTGCCGGAGGTTAGAATTCGATGATTTGGCATAGAGCTATATGGCCATATCAACTTTGACTAGAGTGTCGTTGTATTGTACCTGTGTGCAACCATACTAGCATTCCTCTTGATCTGGGGGACCGCCTGGGTAGGACCACTTGCTCGATAGTCTTGCCCTGCATTTTCGTGGCATGCCGTACGGACGATTGGCGCAGTTGACTCAGCGGTCCGGGTGTGAAGCTGGGGTTAATCTCCTTTCTGAGGTTTCAAGAAGGTGCAAGGGTGCACACGAAAGGGCCTAGGCACCAGGGGCTGAGGCTCAGTAAGAGCCATCTCGACGTGAGGTGTGCACCCCCAAAAGATTCGAGCAAGGTAGGTGATTAACTTTGAAATTCTCTTTCCGCAAAAAAATTATTTGGAGGTGCACATTTGGTCAACAAGGGCTATAGGGTAATCCGCCAAGCGGGGTTCGACGAGGAATTACGTTGGTCGAGTCTACCGCAACAAGTGTGTAGAGAGGAGGCGCTGGACGTCAATCGCGACAGAATGACAACATTAGGGGCAACAGTCTTGAAAAAGGGAGGTAATAAAGGAGCATCGGTGAAGGTATCGGGACGCAAGGATCCCGTCGCTCAACAGAATCGAAGCCCGGATTACATCTAAGAGGCTTCTGCCTCGTGAGTTGTATCGGTGTGGGCCAGTAGTGCAGCTGTTATCCTACACTAGGCGTGGCCTGTCGTTAAGAAAATAAATCGCGGCCTGCCGTGACGTTGTCACGTAATCGAAAAGTTGCCTGGCAGACCAGTATACTGCCCCACGCGCGGCCCACTCCGCGTTGACCGGTCCAGAGCAGCCCACGCCGTCTCGGGGCACGTCTGTCAGGATCGCGGCCCCGCCCCTCCCTCAAGAGGTGGTCTATAGCGCCTAGGTCTGGTAATGTGAGGCACGACGAGTATCTCAATGTGTCATTGCGTGGCCGCGTAGGTAGCTGTGTTACTGGGGATGAGGCGGCTGTATGTAGGCTGTGTTTACTGGGGGATGAGGCGGCTGTTATTGTAGCTGTGTACTGGGGATGAGGGGCTGTAGACGGCTGTATGTGCAGTGTGTAATGGGGAGCAGAGGTTTGGGCGTGTTATGTAGCTGTGTTTACTGGGGGGCGGATGGACGCTGTAGGATTAGCAGTGTGTTACGGGGGATGAGGGTGGTTGTGATTGTTAAGCGGTGGCTTGGTGTTTGGTACGGATGTAGGGGCGTGTATGTAGCGGTGTTACTGGGGATGAAGCGGCGGCTTGGCTGTTATGTAAGCTGTGGTGTACTGGGATGGAAGCGGATCGGCTGTATGTAGCTGTGTTATGGGGGGGAGGGGCAATGTATGTGTACGGTTGTTTACTGGCGAGAAGGCCGGCTTATGTGTCTGTGTACTGGGGGCGAGGCGTGCTGTAGTAGCTGGGTTACTGGTGGGTGAGGTCGGCTGTAGTAGTGCTACTGGGGGTGAGGATGCTGTATTCGGCTGTGTGACTGGGGATGAAGCGGCTGTATGAAGCTGTGTTAATGGTGGATGAGGCGGCCGGTGTATGTAGCTGTGTTTACAGGGGGTGAGGCAAAATATGAGTCTGTGTTAATTGGGTGAGAATGTAAGTGAGCTGTGTTACTGCGGGGGAAGGCGGTTGTATGAGCTGTGGTACTGGGGATGAGGCGGCGTATGTAGGATTGTTTGGTACTGGGGCGAGGCTGGCGGTCTTTATGTAGAGGTGGCGGGGGTGAGGCGGGCTGATGTAGCTGTGGTACTGGCGACGAGGCATGCGTATGTACGCGTGGTTTTAATGGGTGGTGAGGCTGGCGTGTATGTAGCTGGTATGGTGTGAGTGAGGCGCCTGTATGTAGCGTGTACTGGGGTGAGGCTGGGCTGTATGTAGCTGTGTCAGATGTGTTACTGGGGGTGAGGCGGCTGTATGTAGCTGTGTTACTGGGGATGTGGCGGCTGTATGTAACTGTGTTACTGGGGATGAGGCGGCTGTATGTAGCTGTGTTACTGGGGGTGAGGCGGCTGTATGTAGCTGTGTTACTGGGGATGTGGCGGCTGTATGTAACTGTGTTACTGGGGATGAGGCGGCTGTATGTAGCTGTGTTACTGGGGGTGAGGCGGCTGTATGTAGCTGCGTTACTGGGGATGAAGCGGCTGTATGTAGCTGTGTTACTGCTGGGATAGTGTAAAGGAAGCAGGAGGACGTGTATGTACGCTACACTTAGTGGGGGCCTCCACCAGATTTTGCGCCCAGGGGCCCCCACCAACCTTAATCCGGCCCTGCTTGTAATACCCATGTCTTTATAAGAAATTAAAAAATGCTTATTTACAACGCTATATAAATATGAAAATAAAATAAGATATTACAGTATATAGTCATGTAAAACAATAGGACTGATGAGTCTGCTTGCAGGAGCCTACAATCTATGTGTTTGAAGTTAAAAGCAGGAGTGATTTGGCAAGAAAAAATGGAACATCAGTCGGTTGTATGTTTGGTCCCATTATGGTCCACATCTGGTTATGAGTTTAAAAGCTACATCTAAAAATCAGCATGTGTAAATGCACCCTTAGAGATAATGCGCTGTTTTAGTGGCCTCTGCATGTCCCAGAAGCTTGTCTTCCATCTCCAATGACAATACACCGGTGCCGTAAATGGTGCTAGGTAGTGCAGCCATGGGAATTCTCTGCAGCTGCTCTCCACTATTGTACCTGCATGTCATGGGGCTATTGTGCACTCAGAATGAAATGTGCTTATTAGACTAAAACTATAAATCAAATGTTCAATGACCTGAATCAATGTTTTGTGAATATGCATACCCCCAAATTGAATGGACTGACTGTGCCGAAAGGATAACCGCTCATAGTTTGACCCACCTACAGGTGTTACTGCTTATTTGCATGTTCGCATCATGCATTGGGTTTTGAAACCCATATAAAAATTATGGAAGGCTGACCCCTTGAGCAACATGCGTGATGGAAGGGCACCAGGCTGTTTCCGTATTCAGATTTAGTATGCAGTTTTATGTGCATCTTTCCTTTTGTGAATATGCTCTTCAATTGGCTTCGAAAACTGCTTCTAAGAACCTTTTTAACAAATAAAGAAAAAAGATAGCTCACTGTTTCACTATAATGCACCAATTTCATATTTTGATGCTCACTAGAACTAATTAACCCCTTAAGGACGGAGGGCTTATTCGCTCATTTCTCGCTCTCCACCTTCAAAAATCCATAACATTTTCATTTTTCCATGTACTGAGCTGTGTGAGGGCTTATTTCCTGTGTAACAAATTTTTACTTCTCAGTGACGTTATTTATTGTTCCATGCCATGTACTGGGAAGCTGGAAAAATAACACATCTGCGTCACTTTCTTGTGGGCTTAGTTTTTATGACTTTCACTGTGCGCTCCAAATAACACTTGTGGGTTTTTTTTGTTTTTTTTTTTGAAACTTTTTTTTTACTTATAGACCCTATAGGGCACATTAACCCTAGTGGCTTGCTGGCCACTGGTTCATTGTAACGAATCTGAAGAAACCAGACAGCCTCGGGTCATAGCAACCGATCACTACCCCCTGATGTTGTAGGGGGGAGAGACGATCGGAACCAATATGGCGACATCGGCAGGGTTAATGCTAGCACCGACCGCAGGTATTAGTGGTAGGTGTTTGCTGCAATGTGCAGCAAACCCCACCTCTGTATGAAGAGTGCTCAGCATGTGCATCCATTAAGGCAATTCTGCAGTGGAACTGCCATCTGTGTCCCTATAGAGCAAGATGTAAAATTTCACTTAGGTTTCTTTATATGTATTGCAAAGGGTGAATTAATTTTGGAAAAATTGCTCAAATCTAATTCCAGATCTTCTTATTACAGAACATTCCACTATTTATGGTTGTGTGTGTGTGTTTTCCCATTTCAGTACCTCAGTTATTTTCACTTTAACCTTTGTTTTGGCTTGTGGACATGTACAGATTTGTTTTGTCTTCCTGGCTTCTGTGATTTTTCACTGATGCCGGACTGAACCATTCTTTTAATGTGCTTTTTCACGCTTCAGTTTTAAAAATTTTATTTCTACTGTAGTATTTGTATCAGTAGTCCGTCCAAAAAATAACGCCGGTGCTGTTCGCTGATTCTATCGGTGGAAAAAAACCCGGAATTGTGAAAAAGCACAATGAAAAGAATGGTTCAGTAAGCAATCATTGAAAATGAATGAAGCCCTGATGGGGAGAGAAAACAAAAGTATGAAAGAGCCCTTAATTAAAATGTTTTTTGCCTCTTCTTTCAGGATTCCACAATGGCTGGCGACTTCATAAGTCCCCAATAATTGTATCTATCGATTGAAAAAAAAGCATGTTGATATCGGAGGGCACTGATATGTAAGTTATTTTTTAACATTTTCATTATATTGCTATAAAGTGCAACACAAATATTCAAATCTGCAATGCCACCAAATGGTGAACGTGAGTTGTATACACAATGCAGGGCTAAATAACTTGTTTGCATTGGGGCCACACAATACCATTTTGCATTTTCTAGCTATGCCACTTTGCCGAAAACAATAATTCTATACATTAGTGGACTAAAATAGAATACAATGCTCATTTTATATTGGCATTCATTTATAAGCTGTGATATACCGTATATACTTGAGTATAAGCCGAGTTTTTCAGCACAAAAAATGTGCTGAAAACCCCCAACTCGGCTTATACCCGAGTCCGGCTCCCTCTTTCTGTGCACTGCTAAGAGGACCTCCCGGGGTGACGTTGGTAGTCTATTTTAGTCCACTAATGTATAGCATTATTGTTGGGAGGGGGGTGGGGGGCCCGTTATGGGGGGCGGGTTAGGACCAATGCATTTTCTACCCATGGATTTTTCCTTTTTTTTTTTTTTTTGTTAAAATTAGGTACCTCTGCTTATACTCGGGTCAGCTTATACTCGAGTATATATGGTACATGACATTCGTCATACTCCACAGAACTAACTTTCCTTCTGCTTAAGTTGAGCATTTTACCTGTTTGTTATACAGTATATAATGGAGTACCATATTCACCCTTAGCTTTGCATATACTGTATGTGCTTTTATTCATGGGAATGAATTGTTAAGGCATACAAGAGGGTACTTGACTAAAAAAAAGCTAAATTATAGCTAAGCCCCCAGAATACATTGATCATAGATGATGATTGAAGTTGAATGGACTACTAATTTGACCCAGCTATATTGTTCCAACTCCGTAAATTGTGTTGTAGTGTCTTCCATTATCATTTGGCCCTTGTATATCTCATATTACTTACCTATGCTAAGGGTGTTTTAAAAGCTGTTTTAAATGTAAAACCTTTTTATATATAGTTTATGAATATTAATTGCTTTGTTTTTTTTATTTTCCAGGAACCAGTTGAACAATACAGGTATGTTCATTACTTACACTAGGTGTTGAAAGTATATTTTTTAATACTACCACTCTTGTAAATTATTATTTTTTTTTTTTTTAATTTAAGCACAGTACAATGTATGGAAAGGACAACTGTACATCCATGAGCAGTTGGTGTGTGATATTGCATTACAGGCACCAAGCATTTGCAGCATTCCAGCTCAACTGTAAGTGTGAACTTGTAAATTTCTTTTGTGCCCATTGTATTAGAACACTTGCAAAAAATGGGTTGCACAGGTTGTAGATTGGATTCTGCCATGGCTGCGTTTATTCTGGCACGTGTCACCCTAGCCACAAACTGTAACTGTCCTCTGAGATTATTCCTAATATTGTGGGAGTGTTTTAAACATTTTCCTATATACTTTATTATATTTATTTATAGCTTTTATCGTTCTATAAAGATCCATAGTATCTAATTATATGTCTTTGTTTTATATATAAATGTATATGTACCTTTTTTATATACCTATCTATCTGAGCAATAAGAATTAACACTTTCGGTCTGACTACAGTCCTTTATGAGTTCTATTTTCTATTTGACTTAGCTTACCTTTTCTTATGAAGCTGAAAGTGAAAGTAAGAAACAGTGAGAGAATGAAATCTGTTACAAAATACTGTTCATATAATACTGTAGCCAGGGAGTGAACAGAAAGGGTTGTAACCTACGGGTTTGTTCACAGGGAAATAAATTGGTAGTATAGCTGGATTCTTCCTTATCAATAGGGAGTTAATTTAGGGGCACTTTCCAAACTGTTTCTCAGGAATTCTTAAAAAATATATTAAAACATTTTCTACAAATCCCATCCATATATTGCATGAAAAAAAACATGCAGTGGAAAACAGTTGCCACTGAGGATTGTAAAGATTCTAGAATTTTAAAGGTCCACTCATTTTAAACTATGTAGTACAAGCTACTTTTTGTATTCTTGTACTTTACTAATACTTTGCATTTTCCTCATCCAAGACAAAGAAAAAAAAAAGATCTTTAATGTCATCTCTAATCTAGGTAGTGTTTTCTCACATGAAGGTGAAACTCGGAGACTGTCATGATTGTTTTCATTGTTATTTGACATTCTGTGTTTTAAATAAATGTAATTGCGAGTCTGATTTTATTATTTATTTTTGTGCTATATTGCATGAACCAGTTCAGAAAAACTAGAACTGAAAGAAGTAATCCGAGTGTCCGAATTAAGGAAAAGGTTACCTGAAAACTTGTTTCAGAAGCCACAGTTCACAGGTCGAGAAGGTAAAACTTGATATCATGTAACATGGCAGTGGGTAATATGTCCCACATCTGCTAATGTTGTCTATTATAGAAGTTGGCAACTTAACCTAGTGTTTGTTGTAAGGTGTTTGTAAGTGTGAGAAGCAGGATATTGGTTAATTTACCAATATACAGCTTTTCTGTCTTTTTGCCTCATCCGCCAGACATTCCTGTTCATAAAATGGAGGGGATGGGATGAGATGGAACGGAGAGCCATGTGATCTCTTACTACTACCCTGTTTCCCCGAAAATAAGACAGTGTCTTATATTAAATTTTGCTCCTATAGAGGCACTAGGTCTTATTTTCAGGGGATGTCTTATCTTTCCATGAACAAGAATTTACATTTATCGTTGAACAAAAAATCTACTTCTCTTATGACTCTCCAAACTCTGAATTTCATGCTGTATTTCTTGTGACTCCTTTTCTAATAGAATTATTGGCCCCAATCTCTCATGTTTAGTAAAAGCGCTTTCCATAAATTACCCCTTCTTATCCTGGAAGCTGCTGGTATTACATGTGCAGCACAACAGCCGGTGATTTACTTCCATGATTTCTTCCCCATGTCACAACCTTCTTCAGCATCTAAAAGATTTCCTAATACTAATGTATGGCGCGGGGGGAGCTGCAGCAATGGCGACAGCTAGGTCTTATTTTCAGGGGAGGCCTTAAATTTCTAAGCCGGAGCAAAATTGTACTAGGTCTTACTTTTGGGGGAAACAGGGTACTAATAATAATGTAATAATTCTTTATTTATAAAGCGCACACACATTCCGCAGCACTGCACAGAGCTTGCCAGATCAGTCCCTGTCCCCAGTGGGGCTCAGAATCTAATCAACCTACCTGTATGTTTTGGAGTGTGGGAGGAAACCGGAGGAAACCCACACAAACATGGAGAGAACATACAAACTGTCCATTAGCAATTACCCCAAAACATATAAAGAGACATATAACCCCAAAAAAAGTCTAAATCATAAAACAAACCCCAAATATATAGTATCACCGCGTCCGTGGCAACCCGTAGAATAACAGTAAATAATTATTGAACCTGTACGATAAACGCCGTAAAAAGAAAGTTATAAACCCTCCAAAAATTATGATTTTTACCTATTCAATCCCACAAAAATGCTATAAAAAGGGATCAAAAAAACATATGTACTCCGTCATGATACTGCAAAGTACAACATCTCCCGCAAAAAACAAGCCACAACCAGCTCCGTAGCCAAAAAAATAACAATGTTATGCCTCTTGGAAGTCTGCAATACAAAAATGATAGATTTTTCCCAACATTAGGGTTTTATTTGACAAATTTAGTAAAACGTAAGAAAAAATATTCATGTCTGGTATCAACCCACAGAATAAAGATAACAGGATTATTAGGATATACGGTGAACACCAAAAAAAAGGAAAAAATCCAGTACAGAATTGATGCTTTTCTACTCCTGCCCTCAAAAAAAAAAGTTCCTAAATTTTCAACAATAGGTGATGCCAACCCCAAAATGGGAATACTGGAAAAAGCATCTCATCCCGCAAAAAAAAAAACCGTCACATGGCCCCAATAACGGAAAAGCGAAAATTTTATAGTCTGCAAATGAGCCGATGAAGAAAATTAAAATCCTGGCAGAGGCAGGGAGCTCCTTTACTTCTGCACCTCACTGTGTACCCATAAAACAAGTCACAGTCTCTGTACTCAGGAGAAATTGTAAAACAAATTGTATGGTGGGCTTTCTCTTTTTATCTTTTGGAAATGTGTAAATTTTGGGGCTAAATGAACGTATAAGGGCACAATTTGACCATTCTAAATTTCACCTCCGTTTTGATTCAATTACTTTGAAGATCTCAAGGGGTTATCAATCTTCCTAAAATCTGTTTCTGATAGCTTGAGGGGTGCAGATTTGAAAATGGGTTTGTTATATAGGGGGGTTTTGATGCTAATTATGTAAAATTTCATTCAAAACTGTATTTATCCCCAAAATAGTGAATTATGAAAATCCAGAAAAGCGATATTCAATTTGTAAGCCGCGTGACATCAAAATAAATTATCCAGACATTTCAAAAATTATGAAAATGTAAAGTAGACAAATGGGAAATGTTATTCAGTAACTTATTTAGGTGGTAAATCTATCTGCCTGAAAACGCAATGATTTCGAAAATGGCAAATTTTTCAAAAAATTCATATTTTCTTTTGTAAATAAACACAAAACTTATCAGCCAAAATTTACCACTAAAATGTAGTACATCATGTGGGGAAAAAACAATCTCCGAAACGTTTAGATAAGTAACAGTGTTCAAAAGTTATAACCATATAAAGCGACACATGTCAGAATCCAAAAAATCAGGCTGAGCCTAAAGCTACAAAATGGCTGCGTCCTTAAGGGGTTAATCTTATAATCATGAATACTATCACAAGGTCCTGGCTCGACTATTGCCCTCTGTCTGCACCCATTTTATGGACAGGAATGTCTGCTTTGTTTTGGTGTGGACCACACCCCCCACTTTAATTGTATATATATGCGTGTGTGTATATATATTATATTATATTTTGTAATATACACACGTTTAATATGTAATATATAATTTGCTATATTATTATTCCCCCACGAGGACCTAGGGTGTTTTGGAAGACCATTTATAGTTTATAATATTTGACAGTTTCTGCAACAAGGACATCTATGTGAGTCACAACTACTGTGAAAACCCACTATGGGCGGGCAAGAGCTGTACTGGCTTTGGAAAGGCAACAGTGCCGCTAAACCTAAAATCAAAAGAATCGGGCCCAAAAAAGAAGGACTAATGTGGTTTATTATCACATACCTGAGTACTTTACTATAATCTACACATAAAAACAGTTAATTATCCATTAAGGAAGCATGGGAAAGACATCAACTTCTGCTTTTAGTTTTATAAATTTGTTTCTATGTTGTTTTTGTATGTTTGTTTGTTGCTTTTCTTCATTCTTTTTAGTATGTCAGCTGCACTTTAAGTAACTTATGCAAAAAACTATTAAAATTATTTTATAAAAGGCTATGAAACCTGTTGTTTTTACTATTTGTTGTCTTCTAATTAGGTTTTACTTTCTTTTCAGTATCTTGTGGAAATATCTACTACAGTCTTTATTCTGTGACCACGTCAAACATTGTTGGGTCTGAGTTTGACAACTTACTGCTGAGCTTAAAAGATCAAGATTTGGTGAGAATAAGAATTCAGAAAGAAAAATAAGTGATTTTTTTTTTTTCACTCTAGGTAGATTTTTTTAGTTCTTACACCTGCTCTTTAAGTTTGATCTGGTAAAGGGAATCAATTAGCTTGAAAATGCAGAGCCATCTGCAGGCAATAAGTTCTAGAGCAGGATGATCGAGGCACATAATGTTTTACGGGGAAAGACTTGATGTAATGTTTCACTGACTCTTTAAAATTTAATGCTTTTTCTGTGCTTAGGAGTACAATCTCTTCACTATTGAATTAGGCTTTTTATTAAGGATTTATGTCGCATTCTAGAAAAATCTCGAACTGATAGTTTGTCCTGTTGTTTTGCTGTTTTCATCAAAGACTGTGCATAACTACATATAGATAACTAGTTCACATACCCATCAGAATGCAGTCAGCACTAAATATCTGTGTTGTGCAAGTGTTTTCTTACCTTGACCTCCGGATGGTACTTTTCATGTAACATCTACAGCATTCAATGGATGATTCTTACTTAGTCTTTGTGTAGAACAAAACTGACAGCTTTTTCACTCCAGCAAATATAAGCGCAGGTTTTTACTTTTACTTTCTGTTATGTCTGTGAACTGAAAATGAGAGTTTTTATCTTTTCAATTCTTTTATTTATTTATTTTTCCTTTCCTGAAGCATTTACACATCGATGCATTAGCCAATGCCTATGACCAACAGTGAAAAGGTTAACCTGCTTAAGGCTAATGTTCTACAGCATAATAGTGCAGTGTGTCTTTCTATGATCCAAAGCGGTTTATAATCACTCATGAAATCTTTTAATACGTGCTTGGAGATGGGATTTGCTTAACAATAGCATCACATAAATATTTTTGACACCTATCCCATCATATGTCAAAATTGAGCACTGTCAGATCAAGTGACAAGGCAATAAAAGTACGTTGGAGGAGATGTATTAATGTTTGGGTCTGTAGACAAGTGCAGAGTAGAGCTAGATGCTACTCTGCTGCGCCAGATTAATTGCTGTGTATGATGCTGGATGATTAATCTGGTGTTGTATAACAGTGGTCCCCAACCTTTTTGTTTCTGGGGACCAGCTTCACCCAAACTTTTTTTTAAATGTGCCTTTTCCGGTAACCCCGGTCTAAAATGCCACTTTTCTGTAGCCTCGTCCTGAAAGTGTTTTTATTTCCATTGTCTGTATTTATAAGAAGGGAGCTGCAGAAAAGGGGACACCATAATATCCCTTTTTCTACAGCCTCCCATACACCTACAATGTTTCCTGGCCTTTTTATTATGAGGGAAAATAATATATACATGCTATATGTATAGAATGCTGCCTGCGGATAGGATATTATGTACAATCTGCTCATTTCCTCCTGCTCTATAACATGCTGCCTGTGGATAGGATATTATGTACAATCTGCTTAGTTCCTCCTGCTCTATAACATGCAGCCTACAGATAGGAAACTGTAGAATCTGCTCAGCTTCTCCTGCTCCATGACAGGATGTCTATAGATAGGACCCTAAGTATAATTTCAAGAAAAAAACTTTCCAGCATTCCAGGAATGTTGTAAAAAGTGGAAAAATCTTTTATTCGAGCATTAAAATTGGTGTACATCCAAATTAAAAAGTAGACAGAACTATGCGTTTCAAGCAATTACATCCTGCTCTTAGTCATGGTTTATGTATAATCTGTATCAGTTCCTCCTGCTCTATAACATGCTGCCTACAGATAGGACACCATAGAATCTGCTCAGCTCCTCCTGCTCTATTACTTTGGTCTGCAGATAGAACACTATACATAATCTGCTCTGCTTCCCCTGCTATATAACATGCTGCCCATGCTATGTACAATCAGCTCAGCTCTTCCTGCTCTATAGCATGCTGCCTGAAGATACAACAACATACACTCACCGGCCACTTTATTAGGTACACCATGCTAGTAACGGGTTGGACCCCCTTTTGCCTTCAGAACTGCCTCAATTCTTCGTGGCATAGATTCAACAAGGTGCTGGGAGCATTCCTCAGAGATTTTGGTCCATATTGACATGATGGCATCACACAGTTGCCGCAGATTTGTCGGCTGCACATCCATGATGCGAATCTCCCGTTCCACCACATCCCAAAGATGCTCTAATGGATTGAGATCTGGTGACTGTGGAGGCCATTTGAGTACAGTGAACTCATTGTCATGTTGATGCGCCTTATATTCCGGTGCGCCTAATGGCCCGGAAAATACGGTAGTTCTAAAAAAAATGCTAAAATGTTTTCAGCACTTTTCTTCCTACTCTTCTTCCTTCACACTACATCCCTACTATGTCTATAAATCAAGGAGGTTCCACCTCTACCCTTTGCCAAACTTCTATACAGAGACTGGGAGAGATATGTATTTTTTTTTTTTTTTTTACAAACACTGGTACATGGTTAATTAATTGCACACATAGAGGTGCAGTGGGCATTACTGAAGGAAAGGTTGAGCTCTGTCAGACTGAGCTGTAAGATGAGAGGCGGCTGTAGCTGAGGCTCATACATGAATAGAGCATAGGTGTTGACTGTCTGAATCTTACTTGGATGTATTTAGTGAGAGCGCTGTTTTATGTATAGCTATCTATGCAAACGGTCTGGCATAAAGGTTAGAAAATGTTTAATATGTCCATTTGGTAAAATATTTATTCTGTTTAAGTGCAATCGGCAATGAATAAGGTGTACCTAGCTGTAAAAGGAACCTGTCATCAGAAGCCCTTTTTCTGGCTCTTTCATGTCCTACTAGAGAATATTGTACACATTGCCAAAGAGTTATTATAGTAAAACTTTTCTGAAAAAAGATAAGATGATAAGATGAAAGTTTACCTTTCTGTATGCAGAGCTGTTAACATCCCCCCCCCCCCCCCACCGTGTCACTGCTCAGTCATGCATAGATTTCAAATTTAAAAAAAAAGACTCAAATGTCCCCCATGCCTGTGTCTCCCCCACCATCGTTCCCCCTCTCAGGACCTCCTACATGTCTGTCCCAGCCCTTACTGGCCACTCCCAGTGGGCAAGGGACACAGCTCTTCATACAGAAAGGCAAACTTCGATCTAGCTAATCTTTTTTTCCGAAAAAGCCAAACGTTGGCAATGTATACACTATTCTCTATAGGGACATGAGGGAGAGAGGAAAAGTGCTCCGGATGACAGGTTAAGACTAAAGGGAGAAAATAAAGAAAATAAAGAAAAACTGAAATAACTGAAATGAAATTAATATTGATTATGTTGATTTTAAATGTTTTCTGATTAGAGCGAGAAGAGTGGCAGAGCAAGTTCATAAAGAAGGTGCTCCCATCTACAATAGCAAGTCTTCTACCTGGCCTTCACTATGCTATTTTAGAGTCCAGCAAGTTGCAGAAGGACAGAGCCCTTTACCCTGGTCCATTGGTGGAACAGTATTTTAGGAAATATGCAGTTCTGCAGACAAAGAAAGGCAATACATCCGAGAGGGAGCTTGAGAAAAGTAAACAATCAGCAATATTTAATAGTCGTAGTGATGGTCACTTTAAAAAGTGTAGTCCGGTGGCCTTTTCTTGTCTCCAGTTGTACATTTCATCACCTGTAAATTTCAGTGTCCCGGTAGTAAAAATGTCTAACATCTTGGCTGAAAACGCCATTTCATCTAGTAATACTGACCAGCCTGGCAAAACTTTAGGAACCTTAATTAAGCTGGACAGTCCAGCTTCAGTGCCTAAGCTGTCTGTAAGAGCAGAATCGAAAGCTGGCGGCAGCAAGCTGCAAGGAAAACGTGCCGTTCATGAGGAAAAAGAGCTGCGCTCTAAAAGAAGTACCAAAAGAAAAAGTGTTAAGAAAAAAGAAAAAAAAAGCAAGAGTAAATCTGTCCCACGAGCTGCTCTGACCATCACGGAGACTGTAGAGAATCAGGCTTCAAACAAAAGAAGACGGCTTGTTTCTGAGGACACAAAACAGATTAGATCTTCAAGAGAAGCTACTGTAAAACTTGCGAGTGCTCCATATTCACAAAGAAGAAAAAGAGGTATATAATCCAGATAGTGTGTGAAAAATAGCTATGACCAGTGTTCATAAATTAGTTTTACACTTGAAGGGGCAGATTTATCAAATTGGTTACAAAAGAATTCTGTTGTAAGAGGGACATGCCTTTGGTATAAGCAGCATTGTCTTGATTAAAACGGACATGACCTTAGTTGTGCCAAAAAATAGCATATTTTTCTGCACCAACTAATCAATGCAAAGTACATCTAGACAGTCTTTCAACTACACCAGATTTATAATCCAGCAGCAGACCTTTTGATAAATCTGGTACAGACTTGTAGACACTCTTGATAAATCTACCCAAATATTTGCGGTGGTTTATTAGAAATGTCTGAGAACAAAACTATTCTAGTTGCAACCAATTGGAGCTTACCTATCAGTTTTCAAACAGCAGTTTTTAGAATGAAAACTGAACTCTGATTGGTTGCCATGAGCAACTAGAACAGTTTTCTGTCAGACACTTCTGATTTCCCCCAATGCACCTCCCTGGTTAAACCATGTGTCATTTTTCTATTTACACCTACTGCAGTGTTTCCCAACCAGAATGGCTTAGTGGCTATAGTGTGTCATAGTGCCATGCTACTAAATCCAGGGACCAGATCCAGGCTGTTACATAGTGCGGAGCACTGTGTACCACCCATGGTTTATCATGCTTGATTTTGAAGGTAGATTTCCTTTAACCACGAATGATATAAAAAAAATTACTGAAATCTCCATGAAAGTCCAAAGAATTGCTTTTTTGATTTGTAAGCCATATACATTTTAAAAATGAAGAAAGCATAAAGCAGCCATATGGGAAATGTTAGTTAGTAACTAATTGGGTGGTACAACTATCTGTCTGAAATGGAGATAATTTAGAATTTTGAAAAAGATTTTCGCCAAATTTAAATTTTTTTTGCTTACAAAAATCCAAACCATATCAACCATCATTTACCACTAACCTGAAGTACAATATGCCCCGAACAGACACTATAAAAATAATTTTGATAAATTATAGAGCGATCGGTCAGATTACAAAAAAATGGGACTGAGCCTTGATGTTCAAACTGCCTGCTTCTTGAAGGGGTTAAAGTGTATATAAGACAACCTAATCTCTCACTTTTACAATTTGGGAAGCAAACTTATTGCAATATGCTGGAGAGAGAAATGGCATTAGGGTGTTGTGAGTTGTAATAGGTTTGGAATCTTTATGAATAATAGCAACATTTTTGTGTACTAAACAAAAAGCAGTTTTTTGGCTTTACAGTGTCAATGTGTATTTTTTAATAAAGCGCATTTTTTTTTTTTTTTTTTTTTTTTTTTTAGGAGCTGAAGTTTTGACTGCTGCTCTTGTACAAGATGAAAAACGCCAAGTAACTGAAAAGATGGCTTCAACCAAAACAAATGAAGAGCGCAAGAATCTGACAAAAAAACCAAAAGCCATTAAGAGAAAACCAAGAAAAGTTTTACCACCTGAAGAGCAGGTTCCTGACAGGCCTCGAAAACGTAAAGAGCCTGATCAAGGTAAAAATATACAATTATTATTTATTTATTTATAGAGCCCCTTGAGTTCTATGATTCTCTACATGTGGTAAAGATCTCACATCCATGAGAACAAATGGATGTGCAAGAGAAATTTTAAGAAATACAGCCTACAATGTAGAAAATCGGTCCCTATGTATCCATTTTAACCATTATGTTCCAGGATTGCATCTGGATTTGGAGCATTGGCTAGTCCTTTGAAACTGCTGTGCTGTGAGATCTCTCTGCTCACAATTTTTTTTTTCTGGCATACGGACCATGGGCCTCCAAAGAAGTCAATGAACCCGCAAAAGAAACGGGTGGCTCATTCATATGCAGTCTGTTTTATGCTCAATTGTTGCCAGGCAATTAACTGGGCAGGAAAAAAGATTAGAAACCCATCTTTTTTGCCACTGTGAAAAAAAAAGATGCTATATAGTCGTAAAAAAAAAACGGATCTGCATATTTTGTAGATGTGCAGTGCACTTGCTGGTCTGAATGATCTGTTATACGGTTTCACAGACCCTCCCCATTGGCTAACTGGAAACGCCTGCACAGGCCCAGGAAATCTAAAATAAACACCAAAGGCATACACAACTTCCAGCGGCATGGCCCCCATTTCCTCTCCGCTTTAACCAGAGGTGGTGAGGCTCTTATGTCTGCTGTTAAGTATCTCTGGCCTCAATGGTCAATAACAGTGATATTGTGATTGTACCTTTTTTCAATCTAAAATTGTCCTGGAATGTTGTCAACAGAAAGATGTTTCGCAGCACCCTCATCAATTATAGGAACTTGTCCATGGGTGAGTTATGTAGACATAATGGGGCAGATTTATCAAGCTGTCTGAAAGCCAGAAAATTTCCAGTTGCCCATGGCAACCAATCACAGGTCCCTTTTAAAATATTCATGAGCACTGGTAAGATGAAAGCTGAGCTGTGATTGGTTGCCATGGGCAACTGGAAATATTCTGACTTTCAGACACTTGATAAATCTGCCCCATTATGTGACCTGAACATAGTACATGAGCTTTTTATTAAAGTATTATAGTTTAAGATAACATGTTGCTTTTTAAGAATATTTTAAGTTGAGACATCTCCTTTTAGTTTGCCATTAATATTACAAAGTGTTCTTTACATATGTACTTTGTGTGTACAGGCAAAAAGGTGGTATCCGTGGCGGTTACAGAAAAGTCTGAAAACTTGAGAAAGGCAAATGAGAGAAATGGTGAACGAATAGGAAAAGCCGTTAAAAATAGTCCAGAGACAATAAAGACAGTAACAGTTGAGCAGATGAGTACATTCAGCAAACCAAGTGAAAACGCTGTTCCGATTTCTGAGGACAGTATGATGGAGAAACGAATAAGCATGTATGAATCTCATGCTCTTAACCTGCTGGCTGACTTGGCCCTAAACTCATTTGGGACTACAAGCATTCCTTATATAAAAACAGGGAATATGACATCTGCAAATGAGTCAATGATTGGGGAAGCAGCAAGTACAGGTGACCATGTAAGTACCGTGGACCTTCCACCTATGGACAGTAGCCTCCCAGCTCCGTCTACTACAGAGCCTGATCATATAGTGGAAAGTGAAGGTGATAAGCCCAAAATAGGCTCAAATGTCTCTGCTCGAAATATTGTATCACACAAACGTATAGAAAACATCGAAAAACAGTTATCACCGAAAGCCCACTTTGCTGCTGCCAAGGCTAAAGCACGGTATAATGCCTTAAGTAAGATTTGCTTGGAGCATTCTTATTCTCAGCTTCCATTAGAAGATATTTCTGGCAAATCTGCAAAACAAGCGATTGAGCAACCCATCCCGAGCGTTCCCGATTCTACTACATCATTTGACGTAGTGCCAGAATCCTCAACAAATGGTATTCCGGGAGGGGTTTTGCTATTGACTAGTGAAAACAAGTGCCCAGACGCCAATCATAAGCCGCGAGCAGTGTCAAAGTTACAGGACAATTTGGTAATTACTCTTAACTGGCAACCAAAGTATGATTTTGATCTTGACAGCAAATTTACCAAGGATCCGTTAGAGAAAACAATAAATCGAGCTCTTCATGGGTAAGTTGGTCATTTTTATTTAATAAATGCATAATATGTTTTATCCCTCCAACCTACCATGAGGAATCTACCATCAGACGTCTGTCTAATGGTAGATTCCTCCTGCCTGCCTCTGCCCTAATCTGTAGTTTAATAATACTAGGACACAAGCCAAGTTATTAAAAACTTTATTTTAGTAATGTGTAAATTACTCCAGAGGCTACAAGGGCATGGAGTAGCCTTGGCTCCCACTGGCCAACCAGGCTAGTATATGCCCCAGTAGCCTCTGCAGTTCATTTACATATTACTAAAATAAAGTTTTTAACAAGTTCGGTTAGGTTACAGGATTATTAAATTACAGATTAGAGCAGAGGCTGTCAAAAGGAATCTACCATCAGATAGACTTCTGATGGTAGATCCTCATGGTAAGTTTCCTTTAAGGACCAAGTCATTTTTTTTTAAATTATCACATACAAAGAGCCATAACCTCTTTTATTTTCTTGTCACAATTGATTTCTAAAACAAATACTTTGAGAGCGTGTTTTAGAAAGAGATTATCAGGGAATCCACTCCTTGGCAAACAAATGAATACATCAAGGAGTCTGGCGTTCTAGTAAAATATGTAAGTGAACAATTTATACATTTGGTTGGTTAAGTGCATGCAACTGCAAAAACGGGCCACAAACTGGGTGAATGTTTGCAGACCATTTCAGACCGGTAAAAATGGGAGGGTTGAGCGCTGTTCACTTTTCCGATCTCTGGAGTAGCTGTGTGGCCGTCGCTGTAAATCCAGGCAGGTAAAGGACTTGCTCCAATAATTTACAGTGTGGTGTGACATGGGGGGGAGATGTATCAATCTGTCTACGCCAGGATATTGGAGTAATTTGCACCTGAAATGCTGTTTTCCACATTTATTGAAGGTTTTAGACTATTTTAACCCCTTAACAACCTTGCCTTTTTTTGTTATATTTTTACACGTAATGAGCTTATTTTCTATTATTTAATATTCCATGGCGTATACTGGGAAGCGGGAAAAAAATTCCAAATACAGTGAAAATAATGAAAAACCGCATTTGCGCTGTTTTCTTGTGGGCTTGGACAGCTTTCACTGTGCGCCATAAATGATATGTCTCCTTTTATTCTTTGGGTCGGCACGATTACGGGGAATACCAAATTTGTATAGGTTTTATAATGTTGTGTTTTTTTTGTTTTTTTTTTACTTTGCCATCTTCTGGCGCCAATAACTTTTTCATACTTCGTTTACGGAGCTGTGGGTGGTGTCATTTTTTGTGACTTTTGATGACTTTTTCATTGCTAAAAGTTTTAGGACCTTATGACCTTATGATCACTTTTTTTTGGGGGGGAAATGTTGCCATGTGCTAGAAAATTCATTATTGTGGCACAAAAAAGTAGGCCATCTAATAGGAGGGGCAAAGTACAACTCGCCAGTCTTATAGTGCACCAGATCCAGCATCAGACACCATGATTAATCTGGTGTAGCAGAGAACTATCTAGTTCTACTCTGCACTGGTCTAAAGAATGACACATTAATACATCTCCCCCACTGTGTGCTCAGTAGAGCCTGTGCACAATAGACCTCTATCCACAATTTGAGCAGCTAGTTCACAGTCCCAGACACGATAGTGTGCACTTAACCATGGATTCAACCATTAAACAACCTTTTTCGTGTTAGTATTTTTATTCTTTACTCCCCTCATTCCAAAAGCGATAACAAGCCTTTATAAGAAAAAATAAAAAAGTTATCTGTGGGACAAATTGTACTTTATAGTGCCACCACTTAATATTCCATGCAATGTATTGGAAGGCTGGGAAAAAAAATTCCAAGTGCGCATTTGTGGCATTTTCGTGTGGGCTCTGTTTATACAGCTTCCATTCTCTTCTCCAAATTACATTTCCCCTTTTATTTTTTGGGTTGGTTCGATCAGAGTTACCAAATTTATACAGACTTTATTAGATTTTAGTAGATCTTTTTTTTTTTTTTTTTAAATTTATTTTGTCATTTTGCTAAATTCCGAGACCAATTCACACTTTGTGCGGGTCTATGTAAGTTGTCCTTTTTTTTTTTTTTTTTTTTTCATTTCTAATTTGGGACCTACACTCACCGGCCACTTTATTAGGTACACCATGCTAGTAACGGGTTGGACCCCCTTTGGCCTTCGAACTGCCTCAATTCTTCTGGCATAGATCAACAAAGTGCTGGAAGATATTCCTCAGAGATTTGGGTCCATATTGACATGATGCTCACACGTTCGCAGATTTGTCGGCTGCACATCCATGATGCGAATCTCGTTCACCACATCCCAAAGATGCTCTATTGGATTGAGATCTGGTGACTGTGGAGGCCATTTGAGTACAGTGAACTCATTGTCATGTTCAAGACCAGTCTGAGATGATTCCAGTTTATGACATGGCGGCATTATCCTGCTGAAAGTAGCCATCAGATGTTGGGTAAAATGTGGTCATAAAGGGATGGACATGGTCAGCAACATACTCGTAGGCTTGGCGTTGCAACGATGCTCATTGGTACCAAGGGGCCAAAAGGTGCCAGAAATATCCCCACACCATGACACCCCACCAGCCTGACCGTTGATACAAGGCAGGATGGATCCATGCTTTCATGTTGTTGAGCCAAATTCTGACCCTACCATCTCGAATGTCGCAGCAGCAGAGAAATCAGACTAATCGACCAGGCAACGTTTTTCCAATCTTCTTACTGTCCAATTTCGATGAGTTGTTAAATTGTAGCCTCAGTTTGCTGTTCTTAGGATGAAAGAGATGGCCCCGGTGTGGGTCTTATGCTGCTGTAGCCAATCTGCCTCAAAGTCGACGTACTGTGGTCAGAGATGCTCTTCTGCTACCTTGGTTTAACGGTGGCATTTGAGTCACTGTTGCCTTTCTATAGCTCGACCAGTCTGCCCTCTGACCTCTGGCATCAACAAGGCATTTCTGCCGACAGAACGCCGCTCACTGGATGTGTTTTTCTTTGCGGGCCATCTCTGTAAACTCGAGATGGTTGTGATTGAAAATCCCAGTAGATCAGCATTTCTGAAATACTCAGACCAGCCCTCTGGCACCAACAACCATGCCACGTTCAAGGCACTCAAATTACCTTTCTTCCCCCTACTGAGCTTGGTTTAATGCAGGAGATTGTCTGACCATGTCTACATGCTAAATGCACTGAGTTGCGCCATGTTATTGGCTGATTAGAAATTAAGTGTTAACGAGCAGTTGGACAGGTGTACCTAATAAAGTGGCCGGAGTGTATAATGTCCCGGAGGTTAGCATTAGATGATTTTGGCCTAAGAGCTCTATGGGCCCATCAAACTTTGATATAGAGTCTTCTGTTGTATGTCCCTTGTGCAACCATACTATGCATTCTTTCTTGCTCTGGGGGACCGCCCATGGGAGGACTCCACTTGCTCTATAGTTTTTCTTTGCCCCTGCATTTTCTGTGGCAGCCTATTACGGTCTATTGGCGCAGTTGACTCCCGGTCCTGGGTTGTGAAGCTGGGGGTTTAATCTCCTTGTCTGAGCGTTTTCTAAGCTTAGGTGCAAGGGTGCACCACTGAAATTGGGCCTAGGCACCAGGGGCCTGAGGCTAAGCTCTCAAGAAGCCATCTTAGACAGTGGTTAGCCGTGCACCCCCATTTATATATGTATTCTAAAGTAAAGGGGGGTGATTTAAACTTTTGTAAGTTGGGTTCAACAGTTGGGTTCAACAACGGGACTTAATAGGGTAACTGCCGCAAGCGGTGCCAGCACCAACTGCGGCAATTACAGGTGGTTAGCACCTGTTATACAGCCAACACTAGCTGTGTATGGAGAGAGCTTAGCCTGTGAGCTCCCTCCATACACTCCCTGCAGTACCAGGAAGTATTAGTACATTCTGTTACATTTATTGGGGCAAACAGTACACTTGAAAAGAGGCTGTAATACCGTTGTCATGGAGCCATGCGGTTTTTTTAAGGTATCCTGCGGAACATTTGCCTACAGTTGCAGCTGGGCTTCTAGTCCTTCAGACTTCTAAAACAAATGCAAAGATGCTTATTTTAAGATTAAATTTATCTGATGGAAACTGTAAGTGTTCCTTTCATCACTGCTCACTCCTCAGAACATTACACCAGCAGGTAAATAGAAGAAACCAAACCTTTTGCCCAGGTTCTCAGATCTTAATCCCCCAGTGATTTTTATGCAATAAATATTATTTTTAACCCCTACTTTACTATTCTTCTCGGATCTATTGCTGTTTTATCGCCAATCACTCATTGATGGTCTGTGTACTGGACTGTGGGCAGGCACTCTCTAAACAGACTTTTTCATGATTCTTCTGTGCTATGAAATGGTGGGTGCTGACAATGTTCTTAGATTATTAGGGTACAGGGTTTATCTTAACTTTTATTTAGCTTATGAACATTCTACTTAGTATCTGACACATAGAAAAGAGATATGAGATCAGAGATGATGAGGTCCATGAGATGGATATAAAACACATTCTCAGCTCTGCTAACTCGCCTATAGCAAACAGTCAGCTCTGCTGTATGCCCCCCCTCAGATAACGACCTTATCTGCCTGCAGCTGGTAGAGTAAGTCTCTGCACACTGTTGCTTTCTGGTAGGAAGTGCCTGCGGCTGATATGGTTTTGAAATGATGAGGGATGAGGGGCAGGAGGCAGAGAGCACTGCAGTATACAGATAAGAGAAGCTATTCATGAGAAGAATCTGTGGTCGTATTACAAATATTGTAAACGGCAGGACTGATAGAGACAGGTTACAATTATACCTGGGAAATGGTGTATTTTTGTTAACAGTGAATTGGAGAATGTTATTTTTGTTATCCTGAGTACATTTTAATAATCTTGTCTTTTTGGGAATACCCCTTCAATTATTGGTAAAGAATAAAAGTAAAAGTGACTGTCAACGACAGCCAACAGTTTCCCTAAACATAGTCAGTGGGGAACCATAACCTGACCACAACACACATGGACCTTACACATTAGATCAGGCTGCATTTACTTTTAAAAGCAAAACAAAAAACTTCTGTTACTTAGAGGGCATCTACCACCAGGATAAGATTGTATACAAATGAGCCTGAAGGGCTCCAGGCTCCATAGGTGTTAATAGGTGTTCATCTTGGTGGCAGATGTCCTATAAAAGATGTCTAGACCTTCCTTATTGGTAAACACAGCAGGATTTTGAATACTTCCACATGGGAATCCTTTAATTTTGTTCTTCTCTGTATTTGTTCTGTGATTATTTTTAGGCCCTGGAACTATCATTTAAAAGAGAAAGTCGAAGATGTAAAAATCATTCTGCACATGTGGATAGCATTGTTCTACAGTAGATCTAACCAACAAATAAATTGCAGTTCACGGAAAGTGGTGGAGCACAGCAATCCTGCAAAATATGTGTCAATCAACACTGTCCTTGACCCTTTTGAACTTGAAATCACAGACACAGATGATATAACTTCAGCCGAGAATAACAATATCATTCTGCCTGTGGGAAAAAAATCTAAACTTTCCTGCCAAGTAAATCCACTTACATCGGTCTTATCTTGTAAATCACGGAAAAGTAAGAGTAAGGATACTCTGGACTTAACTGTTCCAACAAAGGTAAGTCCCCTTTACAGTCTTACACTGTCATTACATTTTGTGCAGGTGGCATACAATAGATTAAATATTGTGAATAATATTGAAAAAGTTGATGATACATTGTTCATATTTGTGTCCTGTAATGCTTGATGGGCAAATAACAGAGTGGATGTTATCAGTTTGCCACACAAAATGATTCCTTTGGGCGCATTAGGACCCAGAAGCACATGCTTTGTTATAGAAATGAGTAACTATTGCAGCATGTTGGAAGGATGTTCTTTTTACTTTCTGCAGTGGTTTACACGCAGATAACGGCTAGTATCAGTGGGGTTTCTCACCATATTCACTGTAGGAGACTACAGAGTTTACTTGAGCATCTAGGGAGGATGGAAAGTTGGATCACATAGTTATTGGCCTTCTGGAGTAGAAATCTTGTGCTGATGCACAGGAGTCACTTAAAGAGAAATTAAAAGATCAGGTGATAATAGTAAACTTTGTACTATACTTGGTTGAGGAAGACAGATTCTCTGTGGATTCTTCTATGCTTCACTGCAGTAAGCCATGTAACCCAAAGCCTTCTGAGGTTCCTTCACCTCAGACAGATTAAAAAAGGCTAAATATTAACTAATTCCATGCCTAGAGACTACTTGCGTTCATGATTCAGCTTGCTTAAGGTGACTAGACATTCATTGGACTGTCTGTAAAGAGTTAAAACATTAGATACTATCATATTCCTTACCATCAGCTTTCAGTGGGGTACAGGACAGAAAGCTAATTTACACAAACTGCTTAAAGGAAACCTACCATTTGATTTGATGCATTATGAAGCAAACATACCTTGAGAATACTGTAGCTACTCTGATACAGGGTCATTTATTGGTTAATCCCTGTGCTGAGTGGTTTTGCTGATAAAACAGATATAACATTATGATAATTAAGCTGTCTCACTCTCGTGAGTTTTTCTCTGCAGGAGAATATGATGCAATCACTGTTCTCCTTGCCAGACAAAATGCTCAATTGCTGCACCATCCCCCAGCTGCTGTGTAATTGCTCCAGCTCAGGTTGATTAATCATGTCTGAACTAACCTCCATTTGTAATAACAAGCTCCGTGATCTCTTCAGCCATGCTGACCCAGCTTTCCCCAGGTCCTGCATGTTATAGTTGTTTTTTCAGCAAAACCACCCAACTCAGGAATTAACCAAGATATGATCCTGCATCAGTGTAGCTACAGCATTCTCAAAGTATGTTTGCTTCATAATGCATCAAATCAAATGGTAGGTTTCCTTTGCATGAAAATAGTTGTATCCTATCCGTGGCATACGGCCATCCAATTAAATGACAATATTGTCCACTGTTCTGTGAGCAAGACTTAAGAAATTATAAAGAATGTCCTATTTTCTCCTGTATTTCTGTTCCGTATACCTTAAAGAAGACTATGGGAACATTTAAAATATGTGTTTCATATATGCTGCATGCAGTTGGGCAGCGTATTCTGTCGTATATTTACGTGCAGTATCCAGGGTGACCAGAAGCAATGGTAGGTGCATTCTGTCTGCCAGTCATTATTTACCAGCCCACCGTATTTTATGTGAATATGGTACAGATACAGTGACATGCGTGCATTTACTGATAAAAAAATGTCGCGTATATAGGGCTTCATATGGTACAGAGGTTCAGGCCCGGAGAAATCATATGTTTATGTGAAAGGGGCTTAAGGGAAGAAAGCTGATTGCAGTATAATATGTAATATTTATAATCTAATAAATTGGTCAATATTTGCAAATGTTCCATGAGTTATAAAGTTGACTATTTTGAAACGTTGCTGAAAGTTTAGTAAGGATAACTTATATTAAATCTTAGAACATCATATTAGTTTAACTGAGTTTAACAGGCGTGCTCCACATTTCTGAAGGACTATAGAAATAAATGTGTTGCAGAGTCCGAATTGTCATTGGACCACCGCTTTATGTGCAGAGTTTTGTGTCACAGCGGACACACTGCAGCTGTGATACAAAACTGCCGTGAACACATCATAAACACACATGCAAACTCTTTGCCCATGTATTTATGCCCAAGGATAGACAGAAAACTGGCACATTCTGGGCATTCTGAAAATCTGTGCCAATATATAGTGCAAGTAAAATATGAGGCTAAATCCATCTCTGCTATCAGCGCCGGCGCAAGCACTGGGCATACCTGGGCAAGTGTTGGGGCCTAGAGCTGCTGCGGGGGGCTGTACGTGAGGAATCCATGGGGGTGAGAGGGGGCTGTACTCTATGGAATCCATAGAGTGTGTGGGAGGGGGGTTACATAAAATTACCTTGGGTACTAAACTAGGGTATATTTTAAAGAACAGGAGACTGTTTTAGTTTCTGAATGTTTAATGCTGCCACATGCGTTCGCCAAGGGGCTACTGAAACCTGGAACCGACCCTGACTGCTACCACTAATAATTTCTTGAATGCAGGAACATGTTGGTTAAAAATATGTTCCTTCGTTTGTCTGTAAGCCTCATTTCATCACTATAGAAGTTAAAAATAGTCTTCCGAAACATGTTGAAGTGAGGTATTGGTTCACATAAAAGAAAAAAAGATGGGGAAATTTGTTTATGTATTTGTTACATAGTAGATTATTAAACTCTGTTAAGTAATAGAATAATCCACATAACGTAAATAAGATCTCTGAGAACTGCACAAAAAAATCTGCATAATGTGTCATTACAGGATTATAATATAAAATTGTCAAGTGAGATCTACCAAATGTGTAAGGACAGTGAGAGTGCATTTTACAATGATAGTCTTCAAACAAGTATGACGTGCAAAATGGCACCAACAAGCAAAGGTGCGCAGACACCTGCAAATGTAATGAAAGCAGTCGTAAATACCAATGTCCCAACTGTGTGTTATATCGGTGACACCAACCTGTTTATCACTGAACTAACAGATAAATCTGAGAATTACATGGACATTGGTGGTTTTTCTTCTGAAAAGGTAAATGATCCATGTGTGTCTCATAAATCAGGGCATTACAAGCTGTTTAGATGTTAAGTGTGCACAACACATATTCATTGGAAGGGGCTTTTTAATAATTCAAGGGGTCAGAGCAGTGCTGGATAGATCAGGGGTGAAGTGGTAACCTAGGTAAAATGTTGGTCACCATACATGAGGAGGACCGGTTGCAAGCATTTTCTGTATGACCCTTCCTGAGCCCTAGAGTGATTTGGTTCGAAATGGCAAACCAGGAAGCCCTTAGAACCAGCACCCAGAACTGAGCAGAGGGGCAGAGGAGCATTCTCTGCAGACAACCTGGAAAACTGCACAGGAACGGCCACTCCTGTATTGTAACACTCTAGAATGGGATAGACATAGACTCCCTGCACTCTTACATCGTTTTTGTCTGTGTGCTATTTGTTGGCACACCAACAAATGCTTTTCTTTTGGCTGAAGTGCACAGCTGTGGATTCCATGGCCATATGTTTAAGCCCACTGGCTGAACCAAAAAATTCGGGTCCTACAACAGTCTGTATTTGCAGCTTGGCCTGTCTTTTCTTCAGTCATCGGTGTGTGAGTTGACCTCGCTTGACACACACACACCTCAAACGTGTGTCATTTGTTAGTGGCCTGATAAAGAATATGTTCCTGTGCTGGCAGGGATAAGTATAACATGACCATCTAGCACAGTAATGTATAAACTATACACAAGACTCCCTTAGCATCATATTATGATAAAGGCATGAATGAGCTAGTGTACTGCTCAAACCGTGCAGAAACATTTTAATAGTCTGGGGCTGCATTTTGTGGTTACTTGTGTCTTTAGGCTGCTATATGGTGGTGTAATGTACATTTGTTACTACTTTTCACAACTCCCCATAGTTTACAACAGGAACCATTTCACCTTTTCTATAAAAAAAACAACAAAAACAAATTCTTCTCGTGTCTGGGTTGTGAGGACTGGTTTCACAGTTGGGGTTCCACAGCCTTCTGAAAAGTTTTCCTTAAATGTCTGTTCTAAGAATTGGACTACTAGCTTCAGAAAAATCTTATTTTAAGGTTGCCTCTGCATATGCTGGAACTTGTCTAGAATTTGTTATTTGGGGCTTGCATTCCTTCAAATGCTGTGATCTAAGTTATCCTAAGTCTAACATGCACTTGTACCCCTTTCACACTGCATGTATTGGGATGTTTATGTCCCCATAGACGGCTGTAGCCGTCTATACCGTGCATGGGATACATGGGAGGGGTTAGCAGTGCTCCTCCCTTCTCCTCTTCAGAGTGCTGCCGTGTGCTCCCTGGGCTATTGCAGGGCGAGCACATATTAGTGTGAATGTAGCCTTAAGGTGTAAGGCGAAATTGAAATATGCAAGTAGTTTCCCATAACTGCCCATTACATCACAAAACCTGATTGAATGGGTGGTCAACACGTCTGCTTTTTTCAAAATGTTGCTAGTCACATCCATTGGCTGTATTTGGTATTGCAGCTCATCCCCATCTACTTCACCTCAATACCAAACAAAGACCAAAGGCCTGCTAATTTTGAATGTAAGCAACTGTAGAGAACACATTTGCGCTATATGGGGCGTTACAGTAGAATATTTTTATATGAATCATTTTTGTCACTAGTTCATGTTTTTTTTTGTTTTTTTTTTTCAATCCTAGGCAAAGTTTAAAGAAATTGAACATAAATATTCCAGAAATTTCTCCAGAAAATATGAAACTCTGAAGTCAGCTGGCCAAATAGACTGCAGTGATGTCAATGAAAGGGGAAGGGAAGAAAATGTTAGTTCTGCTGAACCTTCAAGTGAGACACACAGTGACAGTATAAATCTAAATATTGTAAAAACAGCCATCGGAGGTAGTCATGAAACTACTTCTAACTTAGAGCGGCATTCTTCTTCTGAAACTAACAATGTCCACGATCCAGAGAATGTTATTGTAAGTGACTTAAATAAGGACGTTACAAATGGGAATATGGTGTCAGGAATACTCCCTATTAAAAATAAAGAGACTTTAGACGATTTGGTGGAAGATGAGGCCCTTTATTCTCAAAGTACTTCGGATGTCCGGATGCCTACTGCTGTTGACAATCCCCAAACGGCCACAGAACCTACAGAAAGCCAGGATTTGCTCAAAGCCTCTATCCCTACATCCAAGGAATGTAATGATAACCATGATGCTAGATCTCCTGATGTGACTTTACACCATGCAGAAGACTATGATAATCAGCTGGCCATAGCAAAAAGCTTCAGTGCGATGACTATTGAAAGTCCATCAGACCATGATGCAAACACTGGGGCTTGCCTGGAGAAGAGCTCGAACTTAGTGGATCCTTTAAATGAAGAGGTAAATTTTTTTTTGGCAATTAAAAAGAATTTGTCAGCAGATATGACAATGCTGGGTGTTGGGTATTGGCCCGGGAGATCTGTGTAACCATACCGTTTGTGTATGTGGTTAGTAGTGACAGGACTGTAAAAAGCAAAGTTAAAATCCACATCTGCAACATCTGCAAGGTTTCAGGGAGTGTCTTATCAACCTGAAGAGCTTTCTGTTCTTTGCTCTCTGCTGCTCCACGGCCACTCCACCCTTGCTACTTGTAGGAACTGTATCAGGATTTTGGTTGGATACATCCCATTGCTCAGAGCAGAGGGGATGAGCTGTTCAACAGTTCATTGCAAATAGCAGAAAGCTCTTTGGTCAGAAAGACCTACCTTGCAGGTGTCCGGCTACTAAAGCATATTTCTTGCAGTTTATTATGGTCAAAACTCATGAGATTCGCTTCAAGTGGCTATGCATACTTTTATTTCTTTTTTTTTAAATAAAATTCTGGTATAACTTTAAAAGTAGATAAATGCACACAAATAGAGACATTAACCACTTGCCGCTAATGGCAATTGATTCTCACTGTAGGCACTGACGTCACGGATCACCGGCCATGTGGCATAACATAAGAATGAGAATGCAACTTTCAGAATTCTTCTACTCAAGTGCTCTTCCTGTGTCTTAACGCTTTTCATGTCTTACTGTAGGAGCTGAAGGATAATGAACATGTTGACAAAGGCAACCTTCCATTTGCTGAAAATCTTGATGTCCAGTCTAAGTCAATAAAAAGTAAAGATGTCATCCAGGTTGATGGAAACACTGACAACATTACAAGTCACCTAAAATCGTCAAAATTGCAGTTGGTAGGACTGGAGTTTTGTAACAGTCCTGATGTTTTGAAGAGAATTCAGTCTGACTTGACAGTTGATAATAGTAGCTGTACTAAGGAGGGTGAATTGGACTGGACTGGCAAGGATAGTTTTATAACTGAACATGGACAAGAAAAATTTTCGGAAAACATCCATGTTGAATCAGGGAATCTGGTGGAGCCAACCAATATACAGAAGTTAAATGATAGCGTCTTAAATGAGGTATGTACCACAGACTGTAGTTGAACCAGAACATGTTTTGTGTGTTTTTCATGTTTGTGACCTCCACAAAGAAATCATACCCCTAATAATAATAAAAATAATCATCTTTTATTTAAGGAAACCTACCACTTCGGATAGAGCTTCTAAGCAGCACGTGCCGTGGACCAGCTCAGGGTGAGCTGGTGCCGGCACTTATCTTCATTATGTTTTTAAACTGTGTTAAAGCATTTTAACACTTTATTAATGTTTATATCCGAACTAGCTTCCCAGCACCGTGGTCTGTGCTCGGAGCACCATGCGCGTGACTACTTCCTATTCAGGTGCACACACGGTCGCGCGGACCACAGTGCGGGGAAGCTACTTCGGATATAAACATTAATAAAGTGTTAAAATGCTTTAAAACCGTTTAAAAACATAACGAAGATAAGCGCCGGCACCTGATCACCCTGAGCTGGTGCACGGCATGTGCTGCTTAGAAGCCTTCTCCGAAGTGGTAGGTTTCTTTTAAATAGCGCCATCATATTCCATAGCACTTTACAAGTCACAAGGGACATGTAAAAATAAAATACTACATCACATTGTACATAGTCTTATGGAGCAATAGGGGTGATGGCCCTGCTCACAAGAACTTAGTCTATGAGGATAAGGGGGGGACACAAGTGCTATAAGAGCCTGTATAATGGTCCAGCCGTTCTTTATAAGGAATAATTTAATAAAAATACTGCTGCTTGAACCATCCATCAGCGGCCATCTCATATACAAAGGCAATGGGACTGCATAGAAGCCTTTAGATTGGTATCTGGTTTTTGCTGGATAGCGGGCAAGATGTGGATACAGGATGGGTTAGTAAAGAAAGAGTTGAAATTTCATGCAGTTAGGGAATGATAGACCTGCCTAAAGAGTTGGTTTTTAAGAGCACTTTTGGAGGTTGTGTCTGATAGTCCGGGGTAGGGCATTCCAGAGAATTGGTGCAGCTCTGGAGAAATCCTGGAGATGTGAGTGAGAGGTTCAAATTAAGGTAGAAAATAACCTAAGATCACTGGCAAATTGAAGAGCATTGGTTGGAGCGATAGACTGAGATAAGAGAAAAGAGGTATGTGCGAAATTTGTTCAGTTCCCCTGTAAAATTATTGTTTAGCCTCATTCCATTATAAACAATATCCAGAATGTTGGGAAAGAAGTGTAGTGATTCTCTGTGGGTGATTCTTGTAATTAGTAACACCACAGTGTTACAACCCTACCAGTGCTGGCAGGGTTCTTGAGAAATTAATTTACGCCAGAAGTCTATAAGAGCAGTCATTTATGCCCATATTCTAACACGAAAAAGTAACTTTTATTCTAAAATGTATTAAAAATTAATACTTAAATAGTGAATTGGTAGAGAATTTTAAAAACACATGGAACATGCGTAACAGTGATCACCCCAAAGTGGATTTAGTGTAGGAAATTATCCCGGGAATAAACCTACATTAATCACACGAATGGACAAAGAAAGGACTCTGGCTCCCACACTAGGTAAAAATACTAATCTTCCAGCTTTATTCTTGGATTAAAAAGCATACATAGTATAGGCAGAAACAAAGAAAAAATGGGGAAACAAATGCTCAAGACCACTGCTAGCTTGATGGCTTGCTATTCAAGCCATTAGAGAATAGGAAGCCATCAAGCATCTTTATATACAGACTTGAGGAAGCACCAAAAGAAGGTGCAAAACGCGTTGTCTTATTTTTTCCTGTCTATATTTTTGAAGTAAACGGATCCCTCTTTGATTAAACAAAACATGCCAGCGCCGTCTATAAAAGTCCATTTTTAAAAAATAGTGGTATGTCATCCGGCGCGGCTCTATATACTGTTTATTGGTGCAACACACTCCGGAGGCCAACGGCTACTCCAGGGGTACGATGAGGCTGTGGCGAAACATTTATAATGAGCACTTATCAGAGTTGTGCCTAAAGTCCAGCACAACAACCTGTGGCGCCATACATCGGGAAAAGATAGAGCCTGCTCTATCTTTTTTCATATGTGCGTCCATTTGCCGCTGTTTTCTATGGAGGGTTTACCTCCTCTCCAGCGCACGGCAGTATGCCCGCCCGGCGGACATACCACTGTGTGAATGTACCCTTGGGCTACATTCACACACATGTATGGGGGAGGTATATACAGCCGACGTATGTATGGCCGATATACGTCCCCCATACACTTCTATGGGCTCACGGCCCTGTACGGGAGCGGTACGGTGCAGCACACGTGCGGCACTGTACCACTCTGTAGCCCAGGAAAAGATAGGACATGTCCTATCTTTTCCCGTGATATGGCGCCGTGCGCTGTATCTTCCTAGGGAGAGGGGCAGGGGTGAGCAGCGCTCATCTCCCGCTCCTCTCCACAGCGCCGATATATGCCCGCCATACTACGGTACAGCGGGCATACATTGTGTGAATGTAGCCTTAGTCTGTAACTGGATTGTACTTGTAAGTCCAGAAGGCTTTCAAATTGCACAGTCTAAATCGTTGTAAATTGGCAGTTTGTCTGCCTGTTATCAATTTTGGTGTAAAGTCCACAGAATGTCAATGAGATAATGGCTGTCTAGAGCAACCAACTGGCTTCCTCCAGAGCAGAAAATTTCACACTGGCCAACTACAAAATTAATTACACTGGCTCACTAACTAAGGGCAAATTCACAGCTGTCTGGCTGTCTCAATAGCAGTCTAGGTTGTTACCCACACATCCCATATCGAAGAGAAACGATCTGCAGTACCTCTAGCCGTGTGAGTGAGTTTATACATAGGAAGTTCCATGTTAATCAGCGGGATCCATTTGGCTAACGTGGGGAGCTAAGGAGGCTTCCAATTCAGCAAAATAACCTTCCTACCATAGAACATTAGCAGTCTAAACAAAGCCCTCTATTGCCTGAAGAATGTCCCCCAGCAGACCCCGAAGACGCACCCTAAGGGAACAGACACCCGGAAGACCCAGATGCTCGTTGATGTAGGAATGAATGTCCATCCAATAGTCCTGAATGGATGGGCATTCCCAAATCAAGTGGAAGAAGCTACCCATACCCTATCAGCATCTAGAACACAAGTCTGAGTCTACGCATCTAACACAAGCGCAAAGGGGTCAGGTACACTGGGTGTAGCCACTTTACTTACTGTTGAGCACCAGTTGTGTTTAATATCCTTAAGATGATGGTCCTAAATCGGGGATATCTCTTTGCCATACGTGGAAACATCCCGGAGCGGGAGAGGGCTGGGAATCCATCAATTGCTTATAAAAAGTGGATGTAGGTTTCCTAAGGTTTTTGGTTCTGGCGATTGGCTTCCATGGGATTTTGCTCAATCTTTAACTTCTCCCTCCCAAACTGAATGCACAGTGAATGGCACAATTGTAGGTGTCTACAGAAGGTTGTAGGAGCTAGATTAAACTCTTGACTAGGGGATGCAAAGGTCTTGAGAATCCCATTGTGTTACAACTGAACCAGGTATTAAATCCCCCTACGCGACAATATTTCAAAGTCTGGCAGGGATTCAGGTGGGAGGGGGTTACACCACAAGGGGGTAACAGGAGACTAGGCCCCAGATTCATCCCCCGATAGTCTACTACTCTGTTCCATACTGTTACGGTCGCTACCATGTTAGAAGTGTAATAAGGCCCATGTACCTTCCCTCCCCTGTAAACAAAGTTGGTCAATGCTTCATATGATCTCATAAGTGCTGCCTCTAGGACCACAGCTGGATTGTTGGGGTCCGCCTTTATCCACCACATTGCGTATGTCAACTCTACTGCCTGGAAGTAGTTCTGCATATGGGCTAAAGCTAACCCTGCACTGTCCGTCAGGGCCTACAGGGTTTCTCTTGCAATTCTCTGTGGACCTTTCCCCCATAGGAATGGGGTCAGGAGTTTGTCAATGTCTAGAAAATGGGACCTGGCCAGTAATGACGGAGCAGCAATGTACAGATAGAGGAGTTTGGGCAAAAGGGCCATCTTAAAAATATTAACTCTACCTACTAGAGACAGAGGGCGATTCTCCCATGCTTTAAGCTTTGCGATCACATACTGCATGACAGGAGTCAAATTAAGGGATGCAAATTTGGAGACATCTTTATGAATGCCTATCCCCAGGTAAACAAATTGGTCAACCACCATCAGACCCTAAGACTGTGAAATCGGAGCAGATTTAAATTCATCCACCAAAAAGAGGGCAAATTTATGCCAGTTGACCTTTAGCCCTGAAAAGCACCCAAACTCTTTCATCACTGTCAGTAAACAGTCAAGCGAGGGGCTCGGGTCAGCTAGGTAGACCAGCAATCGAGACAATTTTTCAGCGATACCGCCAATATTCCTCCGTTCAATTGCTCTGCTAATATTAATTGGGGCAGCCAGAGGCTCCATTTACAACTTTATTCAGTTTTATTGCTGTTTTTTTTTTTTTCTCCCAGCACTGTCTAGTCTGGTCAGTGTAAGATTCAGCAGTGTAGGGGAGTAGACACTTCATGATTTCACTGTGCTATGAGATGCTGACAATGTGCTTAGATTGTAATGGTACAGGGTATGTAAAGCTACTCTTTTTATTTGGCTTCTGAACATTTAACTGGTATCTGACACCTGGATATAAGACACAATGACACACTGACAAACATCAATCTCCACCCAGGGGGGGAGAGGAAAATAACTTGACCCTTGAGAATATAAGCTCTGAGTGGATAAGGGTGAGGAGCCAACCATATATTTACAAAAAGTCGCCCGGCTTGCGACCAAAAAAACCCTTTTCTATCCACCAGGGTTATAGTAAGAGTTAAAATATAACTTTTATAAAATTTTTGTTAAAGAACTGTGCAGTGAAGAGTTAAAAGTACAAACACAGTGACCTAACTTGATAGTATTCAGGGGGGTATGTATTGAGATACAGGAGGGTTTGATCACTTCCCCTCAATGTACCAATCAGGACATAGATGATGGACAGTACTACCCCTATTTTCCCTGTATTGAGGGTAGACTAAGAGGAATGAAAGTACTCCCTCACCCTAGAGCAACACCTACACAAACCCCTGCCTGCTGCATTGTTAAAATTCACATCAGCTAAGCCCACCCGACATGTTTCACCTGAACTGGCGTCATCAGGGGTTTGGGGCTGACTGTGGCGTGTCGATGCTAAACTTGTATAACCTACTACTCGCTGATCATCATCCTGCGTCATGAAGCAAATGGAAAAGATACCAATGGGGTGTAATTTAAGATCAACACTGGGCTCTGCTTCCTCACCTAATCAATAAAACACACACTCAGCACTGCTTTAGCCTCTTCCCCTTAGGTCAAGACCTTATCTTGTCTGTAGAGTTTGTAGAGCAGACTGTACGCTGCAGGAAGATCCTATGTCTGTAGTGCTCTCTACCTCTGCCATGCAATACAAGAGAAGCTATTCATGCCATAGGTATCTGCCTGACCATAGTCAGGAGTTTATGGTCATATCCTGGGACAACCAAAATATAAACACCAGGACTGATGGAGATTGGAATTATATCTGTGAAATGCTAAATTTTTTTCATAACATTGAATTAGAGAATGTGTGTTATTTTGTTTTCATGCATATATTTCATAATTTTGTCTTCGTGGGAATACCCTTTTAAAGAAAATAACTTCTCTCCAAATGTTATTATGGTTCACTACCATTCATCCAGCTCCTTTCTCCTCATTTCACAATTTTCACAATATGTCTTCAGTATATGTCCTCCATAAATAAGAAAAGATTACAAAGGGACAGGATATGTGGAAGTCAAGCTCTAATTATGGGTTAAGAAAAGCACAATGCGTAACATTTTTGTCAAATTTTGTTTCCTTTCTTAAATCCGGTCTCTGTTAAATCCAAACATTTTGGAGTGTGGTGACAAATCTTCATTCCCTGAAAAAAACAGGTTTGGATATTGTGTACTAGTTGTCAAAACTGTCATTGATAGGAAGCACTTAAGGGATAGGAAGAACTTAAAGGGACCATATTGAAACATCCTGTGAAAGGAACTTCAATAGACATAAAGGGTTTCTTTACTTTTGAATGTCAGAGTGTAATGTTTATATTAAAATGTCCCTGTGGGGTGTCATTTGTCAGTCAGACAACGAGAAAGATTAAAGTAAGAACAAAATGACCTCAAGTCACTCATTAGTTCTTCTATCAAAATTTTATTTCTGCCCATCTTAAGGAATTGTCTTAATAACTGACGTACATTGTCTTGCTTTAATCCCTCTCGTTGTCTGACTGAGAAAATGCCATCCCACAGGCATTTTTTGGAAAAAGAACATAAAGTAAGTGGTTTACTATGGATGGTTCTTGAACAGATAAATGGAGGAGATGCTTAACACGTTAAGAATAGGTTGTTACAAAGAGAGGTCTTTTGGATCACTCTAGCAGTCTGAGACCTTTTTGGGCTGAAAGAACAATGTAATTTTAATGTTTTTCTATAAAGTCACTGAGTAGTAATGGAAATGTAACAATATGTTTGCAGAATAATTTGTGCTTAAAGGGCAATTCCAAGAATCGGCATAATTCATATATGAGGGGCTCCTTAAAATATAAACTAATATGGAAATGAGTTAATAAAATTTTGCTCCCCTAAGCAGAAAAATGCTGTTGACATAGACTGTAATGGAGAATTAAAATGCTGCTGTCCATTTAATCAGTTCATTGTTGTTCTCTGCGTGGAGCAGACACTGGACTGAAGATGGCCGCCGGTCACATGTCAACATCACATGTCCTGCACCTGCCTGGGCAGGTCATGTGATCACCACTGTTTGGCTGTAGTCAGTTGGTTGCAGTGCATCCAGAATGGCCAGTGTCTTGGTGATGTGCAGGGATGGCAGTTACACATCATTACTATGGTAATAGAGCAGAACGGTCTGTTACATCATCACTGGGAGCAGAGCAGTTACTAAGAACTGAAGGATCTTGGGACTTGTAGTTTTAAGTGGCAGCCATCTTGGTGATTACTCTGCATACTTTAAAAAAATTTGTGTATCATAAAATCTAACTATTTGAGCTCCATTTGGTAACTAATGACATTTTGTTTTGGTATATTCATTTATTCATAGCATCATGGGTTTTTGTATCTGACCATTTATGTCAGAATGGGACTTGTGTCGTTTTTTAAACGTTTAAACTATGATACTAAACTATGATACATGTCCATTAAGTTCAACCAAGGAAGGGGTTTATGATTGTATTTAAGAGTTGAACATAAAGCAGCAACTTGGGGGAGGGTATGTATGCTCACCCTCCCAGTGCCTGTGGAAGGAGCCAGGTCTCTGAAACATCGCAGCCATTGCACTCTGCTCAGCTGGGTGCCAGTATTCATGGGAGATCTCTATTCCATCTATGAACTTTTACTTTATATGGACTTTATGTAATTTGGTGAATACAAAATGGATATATTGTACGTAAACTTGTTGATGCTTGTATAGAAAGATAAAGAATTTGCTAATATTGTGTGCATATGTTCACATGATCTAACAACTTGTCAGAACTGTGCACAGAAGGATGAAAAGCAGATTACCACTTCTTTTCTTTTTTTTTTTTTTTTCATTTCTATGAAATATGTTGGTGTTTCCTTTGACCTCCATTTATGCTTTGTTCATTACAGAGCCCTGTCCTGGACACCAAATTAAGTAATTGCTCTGGTGAGGTTTTTGAAGCAGATTGTGCCGTTGAGAGTTCTACTACAGATACTATACACACTGGTAAACCAGAGAGTATTAATAAGTCATTAATTGAATCATCTGAGAGAACAGAAGGAAAAGAAGAACCTAGCACTGGAGAGGCCTTGGTGGAACACACCATTCCAATAATCTATATGGACAAGGATCATAATGCACAGGAAACTGATGTATATGAGGCAGGTCATATCTCGGAAGTAAGCATGGTATGCACTTAAAGACAATATGTCTCTCCTTTAAATCCATTGCGAAGAAAATTCTTTATTATAGGCTATCCTAACCAGGAACCTCTAAACTTTCTCCATTTTAGCACCTGTATGTTGTAAAATACACATACCCTAGATTGAGAAAGCCTTTTGAATGGATGGCTCCTCCTTTAGGATGTTTACTGACTATATGATTAGTAACTGTGTAATATCCTTTACAGTATGGTAAATATGCTAGAGGAGACCTGAAGCAAATGGGCACTTGGATACCTTTTGAAAAATTTTGGATTTTGTAAATCCTTAGCCCCAACCTGTTGCCATGAAAATACAGAAGCTGTTTATAGTGCTAGGCACTTGGCGATCGCAGTAGGTGGGACTGGGGCTGGTAAAAAAAAAAAAAAACAATGAACACACCTTTCCGACGCTCCCCTGAAGTTCCACTGATGCAGTCCAGCCGGATGTGACGGCTCCGTTCGCTCCGGCGGACGCACAGGCTATGACGTCGACAAGTAATAGTTTGTGAGCCGCCATCATGCATGAAGCTGTCACTGCCAGCCAGACTCGCTGCATCAAGTAGCGGAGCTGAGGGGGGAGAGTCGAAAAGGTGAGTTCATTGTTTATTATTTAAATATGCTGGCTCGCCTGCTGTATACTGGGCTGGGGGCAGGCTGGCTGGCTGTATACTGGGAGGGGGCAGGCTGGCTGTATACTGGGAGGGGGCAGGCTGGCTGGCTCTATACTGGGAGGGGGCAGGCAGGCCGGAGAAGGTATTGTAGTAGTTTTTTTTCCAGGGCCTCTTTAAATTCCCAGTTCGCCCCTGGGTGTATTTGTATGTGTAGAGTTTATATGGTGCAATATATATATATATATATATATATATATATATATATGTGTTATGCATATGGGATGTATGTGTGCTTATGTCTGTGCAAATTGTATATTTGTATTCTGAAGAATAACATGCCGTATGGGTTTAGGTATATGGGGGAGCCCCGGTTCTAAGTTCGCACTGTGGCCCACTGGGGTCTTGTTACACAACTGGCTCCTAGTACTACAACAGATGTAGCAGTGTTACACTGCTAGCGTTGTTAGCATTATTTTTTTGGTTTCTGCAGCTCCAGTTGTAGATTGGGTTCAGCCTTTTTGTTTGCAAATGTTGAATTCTTCAACCTGAGTCTGCGGCAGTACTTCAACTGCTGCAGATTCTAAACTCACAGCAGAAATGAGTTCCTCTCCCGTTTTTTAGCAGCACGTGGATATGATTTCTATAAATCTAATTCACTATGCTCCTAATTTAAATTACTATGGGTTAGATGCAGGTGGCTAACCCACTTTGAAATCACCCCTTTATTCTTTAACCATACATATGTATTATAGCACGATATTTGTTTTCTTCTTCTTTAAATTACTTTTTCAATAATGTATTCACTTTGTGTTGGTTGCACACACTGACAAAATGATAGCATTTTACCGGCTGATGATAGTAGACAACAAAAATAATGACAGCATCTCGTATTTTGCAGGATGCACACAAGTGGCATCCAACGAACCCCCAATACCTATGTTGGAAGGGCTTGTGTTTTGTTTTTTGTTTTTTTAATTGGTTTCATAAAGATTAAATTGGTTAAATAATGGTTTAATTAATAATAATCTCCCAAACACATACATTGAAGAAACCATGTGAGACAAAAAAAGACAAAAAGCGGGAGGCAAACCTTTCCGTTCTGATGGGAAAGGCAGGATATAGAACATTGGGGCAGATTTATCAAGTGTCTGAAAGTCAGAATATTTTCAGTTGCCCATGGCAACCAATCACAGCTCCCCTTTAAAATATTCATGAGCACTGGTAAAATGAAAGCTGAGCTGTGATTGGTTGCAATGGGCAACTAGAAATATTCTGACTTTCAGACACTTGATAAATCTGCCCCAATGTATTTACTTTTAAATGTTATTGAAATTCTACAACTTTTTAGAAACTATACGTTTTGTTGTGCTTGTTTAAACAGTGTCTTATAATGTGTTTTTTTCCCCTTCTTAAAAGGTGGATAAAGCTGACAAAGTAGTGCCAGAGAATCCATTTTTAACCTCAATCATTTCCCAGTATCGCCCAAGTAATGATGATGTGGTATTTCTCGATGCCGACGCCACAGATAAGGGAAGAAAAGAATGTTCAGACCACAATGTGAACCTTAGTTCTGATAGTAAAGAGGGAAGTCTACCTGAAGCGTCTGAAAAAGAAATTCCTTCTACTCTAGAGAAACCAGCTACAAATGAAGCAGTGGAATGTCAGGATGGAGCCTCTTTAATTCACAAACCCTCTTCAGCTGGTGCAAACTCCTCTGAATTGGATGGGGTTGCAATCACTTCTGTGTGTAAAGAGATTGATATAGAAGGCATCAGTAAAAGAGATACCATGGAGATCACAGTCCAGTGTGAAAATAATGAAATCTGTGTTCATGAGGAACAAGTAGCTGAAAGTCAAAATCGCCAGCCAACATCTCAGACACCATTCAAAGGAGAAGAGGGAAAAAATAAAACCGGCTCGGTGGAAACTGCAAATGAGGAGGTTCAAACTGATGTAAATAATACCGCAAGTTCAGAATTAAACAGTGCTACACAGGAGGGCATTTCTGTTCTTAATGACTCAAGTGAAAAAACATTGCAGTCAGATATAACAAGTTCTTTTTGTGATCAGTTAATGAGCAAATATCAAGAAATGGATTCTGAACAAGAACGTATAGAAAAACTGCAGAAGGATTGCACCAAAGATGTGTATTTGTGCCCGACTATCACACCAGCCAAAACGGGCACCAAGGAGCTGCCACAGAGTAGCAAGAGTTCAAGCAGCCAAAAAAGAGAATTTTTATCAAAATTAAAGCGTATATGCTTGGGCTCCACAACTGGCCATCAAGTTGCCTCCAGCTGCGAAAATGTGCCCTCTCCAGATAATAATGGTAGCTGCACAAAAGTTACTGATGTGGACATAATTGCACTTACGCATGATGAAGAGCAAAGCACTTTGGAAAAATGCAATGTTGTTGAGAAGCCAGCAAAAGACAAAACACCACCAGAAGAATCTGTAATTATTATTGTAAATCCTGATGAACCTGAGAACCTTGAAGAAGTTATGTCTCCTCAAGATAACGGCTTGATAACACCATGGCTTGAAGATGTATCTGATGGCATTGAGCAGGATCCATCTCCAGCACCTCCTGATCTTTGTTTCATTGTGAATACAGGGAGTATAAGTAAAGAACAGTATGATCGCTGGTCTGAGACATCTGATGAAGACATTGAATATATACCCCCACATAAAGAACCTTTGCCACTTCCAGAACAGTTCTCAAAAGAAATTCAAAAGCCTCAAAGTTTGTCCCTAGATAAGCCAAAATGTTCTCAGGAACAAACTACCGAACATAGGACAAAAAACTGTCAAAGCAGACAGTCTGGTCCAAAAAGTGGTTTATCTGTGGCTGATGAAAACGTCTCAAGGTCTCTTCCAGATCTGGAGAACAACAGTGTTAAGTCTCACAGTAATGTTTTTATAACTAGAAATTTTAAAGGCACTGGTAGGGTTATGCGGACAATCAACAAAGAGAGTTCTTCTAAGTCTGACTTAGCCCACCTTTTCTCTGATAGAAGAATGGTGTCCGATGACCTAACTCAGAACACTCTAGACATGGAAAATGTACGTTTTATGTGTAAGTTGAAGGAAATTTTACAAAAATCATCCACGGAGAAGCACATTTATGATGCTCCTTTTCAGCCAATGTTTGAGGCCAGAAGGATCCCCAGCTGTTCTCATTCTACAACAAAGTGTAGCAGTCCACTTCTTATAACTATGCACTGCCCACCCCACACAACGGACTTAAGAGGGCAAAACAGCTGGCACCCAAGCACTTACAGTAGTTCACAGTTCTACGAGGATGAAATTTGGGATAGGCCTGTTACCCATTCCAGGGCTATGAGAAAATGTAGATCTCTTCGATATTCTCCTTTTCACTTCAGTCGTTTAAGGTATGAAAATACATTGGACAAATCAAGTAATGACATTTCAGTCATTCTTAATGAGTATGTTCAGTCCAATCACTTGAAATTAAGTAGCGTTGGCTTGGGTAGCAGTTCAGTAGATAGAACTTCAGCCAGTCAACTGCAAGAGGACAGTGGCTGGCAGACAAGAAGAACATATGTACCAGTATCCTGCAAGTCGCACTCTGTTAAAAACATTATATCAGACGTCTGTGTGAATCTCCATTCAAAGTTACAGAATGTTGCAAGAGCGTCTGAGCAGAAGGTTTATTTTTACATACATAACATGGATGATGGCAACTTCATCTCATCAACCAAGGTAATTAAATTGCTATCTTATATGACGTTATTTAGTAATCTAATACAGGCAGTCCCCTACTTAAGGACACCCGACTTGCAGACAACCCATAGTTACAGACAGACCCCTCTGACCTCTGGTGAAGCTCTCTGGATACATTACTATAGTCCCAGATTGCAATAATCAGCTGTAAGGTGTCTGTTATGAAGCTTTATTGATAATTCTTGGCCCAATTACAGCAAAAAATGTTTAAACTCCAATTGTCACTGGGGCCAAAAATTTTTTTGTCTGGATCTACAATTATAAAATATACAGTTTCGACTTACATACAAATTCAACTTAAGAACAAACCTCCAGACCCTATCTTGTACGTAACCCGGGGACTGCCTGTACAAACTAATGCACAGATAACATTAAAAAGATGTTTACAATGTTTATGTGAAGTAATGTCGTCAACGAATCAGAGTTTGGACTCCTCAAGTTATCCTGTGGTATCTGCCATGAAGACGTTAACAGCAGATTCTTTTTTAATTCTTTGAGGCAGGGTCTCCATGGGTTGAACATTCCACAAACCTTCAAGTTTGTAAAGATTTAGGGAATAAGGAGGCCAAGTCAGAACCTCTTACTCGGTCAGGTTCCTTAAAGAATTTTGAACAATTTATGCAGTGTCACAGGGTACTTTTTCTCTTGCCGCTATTAGTCTTTGACGCCCAGGCCTTGTTGTCCATTAGCCAATTATCCTTCCATGGACCCCTTTGAGTAGATAGTAACCATTGCATACTGGATACTGGATGCCCTGGCCCAGCAGTCAAGTCAAAATTTGAATGCTATATCCTACCCACCAGAAGTATGATGGAGATTTCCCACATAATAGACTAGATGAAAACCACAGTTCCATGCTGGTTTATTGTAATCAGCATGGTTTTCTTCAAAGCCTGTGGCTTTACAGATAATATTACCGTTTTTTTACCTAAAGATTCAGTTTTGTTTTTTTTTAATAAACTGAAATACCCAGAATTTGTTGAAATAATGGGTGTCAATGGAAACCCCTCCTTGTTCTGCTGTCTTTTATTCTATTCACTCCTCCAACATGAGGCTAGCCACCTTGTCCCAACCCTACTCCTAGCACAGAGCCAATGACATCACCCTGCTCTCTGCAAATTCTGCGGTAAAAGATACTACTGTGCATGTGCAGGATTTGCGGAAAGCTGGGTGACCTCATTTACATATTTTGTAAAACTTTTTTTACTCCAAATTTTGCGCATTCCAGTTATAAAAAATTGCACTATAGGACTGTACTGGATGAGGTGAACATTTCTGCATTATTGGTTTACTTTCAGTAATTCTGATGATAGATTTTCAGTCAGGAAAATTAACCCCCAAAACTAAATATATTTTCATAAACTGCCTTTAGAATGCATTGTTGCTTTCAATGCCAGTATACTCAAACCATGAGGTACTAAAGCTGTATGCAAATGACCTGAGATATGTCCAATGAGTCATTATCATATTCAAGCTGTCCAGCTTATTCATGAGTGGAAGTCACAGCCACACCCCCAGTGCTTGACTGACAGCCTGTATAATGAGTATAGTGCCCATTATACTCTCTATACTTCCTGGTGCTGGTGGCCACACCCCCTGCAGCCTGTGTGTTATACAACTGCTCCAGGATGCAGCCATGTGTATAGCAAAACATGTCAGGCACTTAGCTGAACACAGCATATCAGCAGATAAAGCACAGACCCTAGCAATGCTTTACTATACATCAGTGGTGTAACTAGGAAAGATAGGGCCCCATTGCAGACTTCAAAATGGGGCCCCCCCCTTCCTTCTTAAAAATATACATTACACTATTACACTGATATATAAACACATTTATATACATAAACATACAGTTCTTCACTCATACACACACATTTCTTGGTGTCGGGTTGGATTATAGGGCCTCCTGACAATGCGGGCCCCATAGAGGCTGCTATGGCTGCTACGAGTAGAGTTACACCCCTGCTATACATTACACACAGACATGAGCAGGGGGAGGAGAGGGGAGGTGTAACCACGGTGACATCACTTTCTCTCTCTCCATGTGACCAGCCTCCTTTACATAATAAAGAAAAGATGATTTTACAATGATTATGATTTTGATGTATGAAATAAATAAAGGAATGGAATCCTTGTAAGCTGCACAGGTAGTGATGACGGGACCAGTGACAGAGACCTGATGACAAGTATCCTTTAAGTGCACAATATAACATGATGATTTGTTTTACAGAGCTTGCTAGTAAAGAATGGTCATATCCCCACTGATCCACAGGACTTTTTGAAAAGTGACCTTTCTGATTCACATCAGCTTTTAATTATCATCAAAAATGAAGATGTGTTTTCCTGCATAAACAAGGTAAGAGGAGGTTGGCTCAAATATTTAGGTGTCAAAAGTTATTTCAGGACAACTCCATGCCAATGGCCCATCTTACTCTGTTACTGTACCTACAGCCGCACCTCTATTAGATATTGGTGCCACTTACCCTTCTAGTCTTATCTGTTGATGACAAAAGACAGACCTCTCAATGCCTGGCAATAAAATCCTATATGGCAGTGGTCCCCAACTTTTTTGTATCTGAGGATGGGCTGCACCCAATTTTTTTTCCCCCAGTGACCGAGCCGAGTAACCCCCTTACCATAGTCCCTGGGAAAAAAATTGATCACCTTGCAAATACTCCATAGCTAATATGCTAATAGCTGATATGCCATTTCCTGCAGCCACGGTCTAAAATGCCCCCTTTTCTCTACACCGATCCTGTCTACAAAATAGGGGGACATTATAATAGCTCTCCATACACTCGCACATTATGTCCCTTATTTTTGGCCTTTTCACTATGATGGAAAAAAAATAGCATACAAGAAAACATACATAACGAGTATAAGCTGAAGCACCAAATTTTACCACATAAAACTGGGAAAATGTATGGGCTCAAGTATAAACCTAGTGTGGGAAATGCAGCTGCTATTCTTTAAAGTCTTAGTGCTCCACACTGTACATGTATGACTCAGAGCTGCTAAACTGTAGAAAGTGGGCTCATGGGGTGAGCCCTCATCATTGCTAATACCCTTGATCAGTGCTAGTATTGCAGTTATTAACTTCTTGATTGCCGCTGGTGGCATCTAAAAAAACGGGAGCGTATCTTACCCCTTATGTCGCCTTGTGTCCTTATGTTGTCTGTACAATGTTAATTGAGTTATTGTTTATGATCTCTCTTGTTCCGGACTGTGACAGTTTTTCTCTTTTCTTTTTTTTTTTTATTTTACTGTTCCAATACATTCAGTTTCATTATGCACTCAAGCCTGCCATACTAATCATTCAACATAATGATACCACTACTCTTGAAATGCTTGTCACAATTTATTATACGTGTCAATGTGCATATTGAATAAAACCGTTATTGAACCATAAAAAACAGGAGCTTGTGGGCACCGCCATCTTTGTTGAGATCGTCATTCCCCGTGACGTCATCTGGAAGCGGCGATTGGTTGCCATGCCAGCCTCAGGTCTTTTGTAATCACCAAGGCTGTATGGCTCCTGCAGATTCGATAAAATGTGCCAGTGGCACATTTGTAATAAATCCTGTGCAAAAATGCCATATACTGCTATACAGTAGTGTTGCAGTATATAATATGAGCTATCAGACCTTCTAGGGTTAGAGTACCCTAGAGGGTCTAAAAAAATGGTAAAAGTAAATAAAGTGAAATTAAAAAATCAAATAAAAAAAATAAAAATGATTATTATTGGCGGTGAACCACATAATAGAAAATAGCTCCCAAATGTCCAAAACGGCAATTTTACACAATTTTACATCGCATATAAATTTCATAAAAAGTGATCAAAGGGTCGCACAGTCCTCAAAATAGCAATAGAAATAAAAGTAGCAATGAAACCGTCATTTCTCACAAATATATGTCTTGCATAGCTCTGTACACCAAAGTATGAAAAAGTTATTAGCGTCTGAAGATGTACATTCCACCCAGCTTCTTCTGCCCTGTGGCTCCGCCCTCTCTTGGCCACAAAGAGGAGAAGACTGAGCCGCAGGGGAAAATAAGCTGAAGGTAAGTGTAGAGTGTTTTTTTTTTTTTTTTCTACAGTTAAAGTTCTTTGGCCACGGTCCAGTGGGCTTGCTGCTTTAGAGCAGGTTTCCTTTACTCTTCTGGACCCTGTATGGATTCTGACAAATCCACTCCTCACCTTTCTAGATCAGATCCCCTTCTCTACATGCCCAAGCCTAACTTTTATCTCTGATATTTTAATAATCCATAAGTTTTTGCCCTTTTTCTATAATTTAGTAATAATCTGAGGCAAAAACAGACTTGTCATTCTATGGCTCATGTTTTACCAGAGTATCAGGTTTGCAGTTGTTTTTCTGGAAAGTTTGGGAATTTGATATCTTTAGAAATAATTGTTCTCGGTTTATAAAGATTTACACATTTGATATTGAGCGAGGCATGAGAAATGTAATCTACCTATGACGCCTTGGTGTGGAAACAGCAGAACAGTTTAAAATAGATGTTAAGAAATGTACAACTGACTCCACTAGATTCAGAGAGGTCTATACTGCAATGTACAGTGGTTTAAAGAGTTAAAGCGTAACTGTAAAGCTATAGTGATTTTACCAAATTATTATATGTGATTCCCCCTTTAAAAGCAAACAGAACAATGCACATATTGTGCTGCTCATCCTTTTCTTTCCAAAGTTATGGCCTTTTCTGTTCTGAAAGTGTTTGACAAAAATCTTTCTCACCAGCGGTGAAGTGGGCGGAGACTAATGTCTGTCAGTCTATGCCCTCAGGCTGAAGCCAGCTAGCTTGCCCAGAGATCCCATGATGCCTTGTGTTCGCTCTCAAAGTAATTTAGCATTACATTTATTTAGTGTACATGAAGTCTATGCCTATGCTGTGTGAGCACTAAGGGTTAATAGCTTATCTGGACAGAGCTGATACTGCAGATGACAAGGTGGGGGAAGCGAGCAGCAAGAAGAGCAGAGCAAGACAGAGAAACTTCTGTAGAATCACAGACTGGGATAGAGGGACTGATACGGAACAGGGGAGATCTTGTCTCCTGCACAGAATAGTGAGGTACATCTGCATTCACTGTTCTGCACTCTTCCAGCTCTGCTACATTCACTGACACGTGACCTCCCCTCCTCCCCTCCCATGAAACTGTCTGAGAAACATAGGGTAAACAACATACGGCCTATCAGCACATGGAGAGGAGGCAGCTTTTGCAGCGTTGAGGTAATGTGAGGGCTATAGCAAGGAAACTACTGACTATAGGCAATAAAGATAATAGACAAAGTTTTTACATCCCAAGAGCTACTGATTTGTGAAAAAAAACCCTTTACAGTTACTCTTTAACAGAATGTAGTCCAATAAGGGACATCAGACCCTATCTTTTACATGTAACCTCAATCCTAAGAACTGAAATAAGACCAGTTTACCCCCCCTAAAATAGAATATTATTATTGTCATGTTACTATGCAGTTTGCAGTAATACAATTCAACCAAATGCAAAAGGTAATGTGAGAGGCAACATATTATCAAACAGATTAAAATTTAACAATGTTCTTCACCACAACCACTTGATTATTACAATAACATCTTAAATCACCATGGTCAATTGCATCCCTTTTGACCAAGAACAAAAACATAATATATAATTATTTTTTATTTAATTATTTATTTTTTAACCCCCTCCCGAGGCAACTGGTGACATGTTACCTAACACTCCAATAACAACTTCGACCTTTTCTAATACATTTCACTTTCTTGGTCTGTTGAACCATGATGCAACATATTATAGAGCAATTGGTATTTTGGTGAATTGTCATAGGGAATTATGATAACATTTCCTTTTATCATTGTAGATTCCATATTTGTTGCAATTAAAGCTCCTGCCTAATGTAACCTTTGCTGGTGTCGACACCCCTGAGGATATGACTGAGTCAGCCTACGAGGAGATCTTTCAAGCCGGAGGTTTTGTGGCTTCAGATAAAGGTCTATTGGAAAGCATGACTCTGGGTTAGTGTTAAATTGTGTGTTTATTATCAAAACAATTGAATTCCCTCCCTGAAATTTTTTTTTTCTGTAAATGAATCCCATTGCATTAATTTGTTATATGAACATCTTTTAGGGAAGCTAAAGGAAGTTCTTACTATTTTGGAGAAGATGAACAGAACCTCTCATTGGAAGTGGTTAATTCATTACAGAGAAAATCGGAAAATTAAAGAAGATAAAAGGTTTTTATTTCCATCATCAACCATATTGTTTTTCTGCTCTGTCCTTTAAACTGATTGTTGTGTGTCACATTTCCAGCACTACATATTTAATGTTTAGCGGTACAGTCCTAAACTGGTAATAATTATAATGATTAAAAGGGGTTTGGATAGTACTTGATTGTTATAAAGGTCTGTTAAAAATAAGCAGATCTCTGCTACGACCTCTAGGAGTTAGCTGTAATCTGTTGCAATAACTTGGCAGGGTCCAATTGGCAGTGTCCCCACTAGGAAACTAATGATTTACTTTCATTTAACTTATAAAATATCAGGACTCTGACAAAACCACTGTGTGAGAATCAGTAGCTCAGTCTGTGTACATGAGAAGTTCCATTTTGAAATTCTGTTTAGTTTAGCGGTCACATCTGCAATGTGAGAGTTTTGCTGTGCACTTTGTGCTGTGATTCAGTGCTCCCCTCCCTTGTTCATGTAATCTAAATCATGCAGGTGCAGACAACAAACTGTCATATATTTAATTATAGAAAAGTTGTGCACAGACAGATTTGTTTACAATCAAGTCTATGGAAAAGAAATGGATAGGAGAGGTCAGAGACACAATACTCTTTCTATAGCATTTATTGGGTTAAATCTAAATATTTCAGTAAATAAACCAGCTCTGTTGTAAAATAAAAAATGTTGCTTTATAGTTCATAGGTTCTCATATTTCTCTGCCATCTTTCGTTGTGCCCCCTACCCTGCCCTCTCTATATTGCCTGTAGCTTAAACCTTTTATATGGCTATATATATGCCCTATTCCCACATACCCTGTGCAGATATAATCATTTGAAGTTGTCCACTGTTTTGACGTCTATAAATGTTCTATCTCTTGAACTGTAGCATTGAGAAGCACACTATACAACTTTCACTTCCCTACTGCATATTCAATAGGGGATATCTCCGGTTTGGTATGCCTAGAAACAAAATTCTATTATATTAATATATTAAAACAGAGATTATCCTCTTCGATAGGACACCTGAATTGTCATACTAGGTGGCCGTTCTGGAGATATAACTGTTTGAACGTAGCCCCCTTCCAGCCTGTCAGCTGAAGCAGAATGCAGACTGCAGCATTTAATTGGCTTTCTGGAGGTTTCTTCCCCAAGATACATCGGTATTGCAGGGTATTAACATAAAAAGCAATCAGATGATTGCTTGTTAATTTCCCATGGTAGAACTAATAAAGTTAAAAAAAAAAAAAAAAGGAAAAGTTAATACATTTTTAACAATAGGGCATAGCCATCCCACAATGGTATTACTGGAAAACGAAAAGGATGGCACCACTAACAGAAAAACAAAGATGTTACAGCCTACAAAAGGTTGCAACTGAAGAAACTAAAAACCACTACATTCTATTGGACAAAAATTGCTGCTTGATGCTCCTTCTCATCTGTGCCTCGCTGTGCACAATACAACATGTAACATCCACATGTGGGGTGTCTCTGTACTCAGGAGAAATTGCATAATACATTTTAAGATGTGTTTTATATTTCACACTGAAAAATTTCAATTTAACGTTGTATTAGAATAATAGAATGGACATTTTTAAAAAATGATAAAGTTAAAATAAAGTTAAGATATGGAAAATACTAGTAACTAATTTAGGTCTCGAAAGCAGATAATTTTTAATTTTCAAAATGGTGAATTTTTCTTCAAAAATTTTGAAAATATTGGTTTTTTTAAAATAAATAAACGCGAAGCATAACAACCAAAATGTACTACTAACATGATGTACAAAGTGTCATGAAGAAAATTCTCAAGCATTAGTAAATTAAAGTGTTCAAAAGTTATAACCATATTAAGCGATATGTGCCAGATTGCAAAAATAGAGGCCAAGCCTTACCCTACAAACTGGCTACTTCCTGATGTCTTGCATGAGATGGGGGAAAAAAACTAATTAATAATTGTTATATGCAATGTGGTTCCAAAAATAATTTAAAGAGGCACAAAACTGAACTACAAAAATGGACCTGGACATTCGGGCACCAAAGACCATCCATGAAGGGGTTAAAGCGGAACTGACTTTTGAGTACAATTTTGATCTCGAGCAGAAAAATTCTAAAAGGGGGGGGGTTGAGGGCACAGTAAGAGCGTACTGCTTAATAAAAAATGAGAGTTTAACATTCGATAATACATTATTGGCTCACAATATCGGATACAGATTCTGTTTTTCTCAGATGGATTTTTAGCTGCCTGTACCCTATAATCCTGTGTAATATTGATTTTGTTGTATTATTGCCCTGCTCTCACTTCTAAAACAATTTACATTACATTAGCCATAAACGTAAGCCTACCCTGGTTCTGATAATCATAAAAACGTGATCAAAGGGGTGCACAGTCCTCAATAGCAATATAGAATATAAAGTAGCAATGAAACCGTCATTCTCACAAAAATATGTCTGCAAGCTCTTTACACAACAGTAGAAAAAGTTAAATAGCAGTATGAAGACTTGGTACATTAACCACCAGCTTCTATGCCGTGTGTCCGCCCCTATCTTGGCCAAAAGAGGAGAACGTACTGAGCCTGCGAGGGGAAAAAAATAAGGGGCTGAGGGTAAGGTAGAGTTGTTTTTTTTTTTTTTTTTTTGTTCTACAGTTAAAGTTCTTTGCCACGGTTCCAGTGGGCATTGCTGCATTTAGAGCAGGTGGTGTCCTTATTTCTGGACCCTGTAGGATTCTGACAAATCAACTCCTAACTTTCTCGATCAGAATCCCTCTTCTTACATGCCCAAGACTAACTTTTCTCTGATATTTAATAATCCTAAGTTTTTGCCCTTTTTCTTTAATTTAGTAATAATCGAGGCAAAAAAAAAAACAAAAACAGGACTTGTATTCATGAGCCTCAGTGTACAGGAGTATCAAGGTTTTTGCAGTGGTGTTTTCTGGAAAGTTGGGAATTTTGATATCTTAGAAATATTGTTCTGGTGATAAAAGATTTACCCATTGGATTATATGAGCGCGCATGAGAAATGTAATCTACACTATGAGCGGCTTGGTGTGGAGAAACAAGCAGACCAGAACAGTTTTTAAAATAGATGTTAAGAAATGTAACAACTGACTCCACTGATTCAAGAGGTCTATACTGCAATGAACAGTTGGTTTGAAAGAGTTTAAGCGTTAACTTGTAAAGCTTAGTATTTACAAATTATTATATGTGATCCCCCTTAAAAGCAAACAAACAATGCACATATTGTGATTGCGCATCACTTTTCTTTCACAAAGTTATGGCCTTTTCTGTGTCTGAAAGTGTTTGAAACAAAAATTTTCTCACCAGCCGGTGGTGAAGTGGGCGGAGACGAATGCTCGGTCAGTCTTGCCCTCAGGACGAAGCCAGCTAGCTTGCCAAGATCCAGAGCCGGATTCCTTCAAGATTTAGATCCTTTATGTCATGAAGTCTGTGTTGTACGGCTCGTAGAGTAAGTTGTTTGACGCATATGATGGTGTACATGAAGTCGGTATGTTTGTGATGCTGTGTGTGGCACGAGCACTAAGGGTTTGGTAATAGCTTTTGGACAGAGCTTGATATGCAGATGACAAGGAGGTGGGGGAAGCGGAGAGAAGGAGCAGCTAAGAAGAGAGCAGAGCAAGACGAAGAAGAAAAAATTCTGTAGAATACAAAACTGGGATTAGAGCTGGATGATACGGACACAGGAGGAGGATCTTGTTCTGCACAGATAGTGAGGGTACATCTGCATGCACGTCTTTCTGCACTCGTTCCGCTCTGCCTAATTCAGGACACAGTGACCCTCCCCCTCCTCCCTCCCATGAAACTGTCTGAGAAAATAGGGTAAACAACATACGGCCTATCAGCACATGGAGAGGAGGACAAGCTTTTTTTGCAAGCGTTGAGGTAATGTGAGGGCTTATGCAAGGAAATACTGAACTATAGGCAAAAAGAAGATAATAGACAAAGGTTTTACATCCCAAGAGCTACTGTATTTGTGAAAAAAAAAAAACCCTTTACAGTTACTCTTTAACAGAATGAAGTCCAATAAGGGACACACAGACCCTTATCTTTTACATGTAACCTCAATCTAAGAACGAATAAGACCAGTTTACCCCACCTAAAATAGAATATTATTGTCATGTTTACTAGCATGTTTGCAGTAATTAATACAATTCAACCAATGCAAAAGGTTAATGGAGAGGCAAATATATTATCAAACAGATAATTTAAAATTTAACAATGTTCTTCACACAAAACTTGATTATTACAATAACATATTAATCACCATGGTCAATGCATCCCTTTGACCAAGAACAAAACATAATATATAATTATTTTTTATTAATATTTATTTTTTACCCCCCCATCCCATCCGAGGCAACTGGTGGAATGTACCTAACACTCCAATAACAAACTTCGACCTTTCTAATACATTCACTTTCTGGTCTGTTGAAAACCATGATATGCAACATATTAATAGAGCAATGGGTATATTTTTATTGGTGATGTGACATTGTCCATAGGGAATTATTTGATAACATTTCCTTTTATCATTGTAGATGCCACCTATCGTGTTTTGCAATTAAAGCTCTGCTAATGTAACCTTTGATCGGTGGGTCGACACCCCTGAGGATATGACGGAGTAGCCTACGAGGAGAATTTCAAGCCGGGGAGGTTTTGTGGCTTCAGATAAAGGTCTATTGGAAAGCCATGACTCTAGGGTTAGTGTTAATTGTGTTGTTTATATCAAAAAATTGAATTCCCTCCCTGAATTTTTTTTTTCTGTAAGATGAATCCCATTGCATATTAATTGTTATATGAACATCTTTTAGGAAGTAAAGGCTAAAGGAAGTTCTTACTAATTTTGGAGAAGATGAACAGAACCTCTCATTGGACAGTGGTTATTATTATTACAGAGAAATGGAGGAAAATTAAGAAGATAAAAGGTTTTTATTTCCATTCATCAACCTATTGTTTTTCTGCTTGTCCTTTTAAACTGATTGTTGTGTGTCACATTTCCAGCACTACATATTAATGTTTAGCGGGGTTTACAGTCCTAAACTGGTAATAATTATATGATTAAAAGGGGTTTGGATGTACTGAGTGTTTCTATAAAGGTCTGTTTAAAAATAAGCGATCTCTGCTACGACCCTCTAGGAGTTAGCTGTAATTGTTGCAAAAACTTGGCAGGGTCCAATTGGCAGTGTCCCACTAGGAAATAAGTGATTTACTTTCATTTAACTTATAAAATCATCAGATCTTGACAAAACCTGTGTGAGAATCAGTAGCTCAGTTGTGTACTGAGAAGTTCCATTTGAAATTCTGTTAGTTTCGCGGTCACATCTGCAATGTGAGAGTTTTGCTGTGCACTTGTGCTGGATTCAGTGCTCCCCTCCTTGTCATGTAATCTAAATCACTGCAGGTGCAGACAACAAACTGTCAATAATTTAATTATAGAAAAGTTGTGCACAGACAGATTGTTTACAATCAAGTATGGAAAGAAAGAGGATAGAGAGGTCAGAGACACAATACTCTTTTATAGCATTATTGGGTTAAATCTAAATATTTCAGAAATAAACCAGCTCGTTTGTAAAATAAAAAATGTGCTTTATAGTTATAGGTTCTCATAGTATTCTCTCTGCCATCTTCGTGTTTGCCCCCTACCCTCCTCCTCATATTGCCTTGTAGCTTAAACCTTTATAGGCTATATATGCCCCTATTCCACACTACCGTGCAGAATAATCATTTGAAGTTGTCCACTGTTTTGACGTCTATAATGTTCTATCTCTTGAACGGATAGCATGAGAAGCACACTATACAATATTCACTTCCCTACTGCATATATCAATAGGGGATATCTCCCGGTTGGTATGCCTTAGAAACAAATTCTATTATTATAAATATTAAAAAGAGATATCCTCTTCGATAGGACACCTGCAATGTCATACTAGGTGGCCGTTCTGGAGAATAATGAAACGGACGTGAACAGTATACCCCTTCAGCCGTCAGCTGAAGCCGAATGCAGACGTGCAGCATTTAATTGGCTTCTGGAGGTTTTCTTCCCCAAGATACATCGGTATGGCAGGGTATTAACATACAAAGCAATCAGATGATTGCTTGTAATTTCCATGGTATAGAACTAAATAAAGTTAAAAAAAAAAAAAAGGAAAAGTTAATACATTTTTAACAATTAGGGCATAGCCATCCCACAATGGTATACTGGAACACGAAAAGGATGGACCACTAACAGAAAAACAAAGATGTACAGCCTACAAAAGGTTGCAACGAAGAAAGAACAAAAACCACACATTCTATTGGACAAAAAAATTGCTGCTTGAGCTCTCTTCTCATCTGTGCCTCGCTGTGCACAATACAACATGTAACATCCACACTGTGGGGTGTCTCTGTACTACAGGAGAAATTGCATAATACATTTTAAGAGAGTGTTTTATATTCAACATGAAAAATTTCAATTTAACGTTTGTATTAGAATAATAGAATGGAACTTTTTAAAATGATAAAGTTAAAATAAAGTTAGATAGGGAAAATACTAGTAACTATTAGGTCTCGAAAGCAGATAATTTTAATTTTCAAATGGTGAAGTTTTCTTCAAAAATTTTGAAAAGTTGTTTTTTTAAAATAAACTAACGCGAAGAAGCAATCAACCAAAATTTATACTAACATGATGTACAAAGTGTCTGTGAAGAAAATTTCAAGCATTAGTAAATTAAAGTGTTCAAAAAGTTATACCATATAAAGCGATTGTGCCAGATTGCAAAAATAGAGGCCAAGCCTACCCTACAAACTGGCTACTTCCTGATTGTCTGCATGAGATGGGGGAGAAAAAAAATTAATAATGTTATATGCAATGTGTGTCCAAAATAATTTAAGAGGCACAAAACTGAACTACAAAAATGGAAATGGACATTGGGCACAAAGAACATCCATGAAGGGGTTAAAGCGGAAACGACTTTGAGTACAATTTTGATCTCGAGCAGAAAAAAATCTAAAAGGGGGGGGGGGGGGGCAGCACGGTGCACATCAAAGAGGACTATTTAATAAAAATGAGCGTTTAACATTCGATAATAATTAGTGGCTCACAATATCGGATACAGATTCTGTTTTCTTCAGATGGATTTTTAGCTGCCTGTTACCTATAATCCTTGTGTAATATGATTGTTTTGTAATACTGCCCCTGCTCTTACTCTAAAAACAAAAAATTTACATTACATTAGCCATAAACGTAAGCCTACCCTGGTTCTGATGTCGGCATCCTCCTCGTGTATGATTGAGCATAAAACAACTGTTGTATATTGTTGATTATTGTGCTGTCAGTTATTTGGTTGGTTGATGTGGGTTTTTACATTTTATAGGGCGGAGGCTCTGTCTGGGACAAAGATGTCTCTGCTTAAGTCTTCCCAACAGTCAAATCTTGTTGAAATTCTGCCTTATCATCAATGTGACTCCAGATCTAAGGAACCATCAGATGACCTTTCATGTCTCTTGAACCTCCAGTACCAACATATCCATTCAAGACTTGCTGTTTATTTGACAGGTACTACCACAATCCAACAATGGTGCTAGTATTGTATCTGCATTGAAGTGGTTTCCCCATAAGGGGTATTCTTAAAGGGGTATTTTCCTGTTTAAAGTGTATGACACTTCTACTGGATATGTCATAAATACATGATGGATGTGGGTTTATATGCTTGGTTATTTTTGCTTTTTGATCTGCGTATATTAATGACCTTTCCTGTGAGTATGGCATAAATATTAAACATGCGGATTGGCCTTTAAGCAATTTAGGCCTTAATATAAATCATCAAGGACAGTATGCATTAAAGCTTAAAGGCTGGACTAGTTCTTCATGGTTTGCACTAGGATATTGGGGTTGACTCTGGCAATCCACTTTTCATGTGAATTCCTCAAATAAACTGAGCACTGAATGCCAAGAACATACTGGTAGGTAAATTGTGTCCCTATAAAGTAAGGGGTGTGTGTGACATAGTATGCTGCAATAGGGAAATGTACTAGTGACCACTGATTACAGATCAGAGTTATTAGATGGAGCTATATGATCAACTTGTAGAAGCATGTTTGTATATTTTTTTTTCTATATATATGTATCAATCTAAATTGTGTTTTCTATACAGGCGCAACCTCCTTGGTTACTGAGAAGTATGAGCAAAATGGTTTCTTAGTGTATGATGTGGACACTTTCGTGAGAAAAATTCAGAAAGTGGATTCACAATTTCAGACTTCTTGGTAAGGAAACTTTGTTGATCACATTTTAAAGAATAACCATCATTTAAAAATACTTTTGATATGTTGTAGGGCAGCTAATTTTAAGTCCTTTTGCAATTGGATTAGTTAACCCGAATCTTGCTCCTTCCTCTTGTATTCAGCAGACTTCCCCCTGTTATCAGTGACTCCTTGGCTGTTGCTAGGGTTTTCCCGTCCTCAATGAGCCGAATAAGGAGGGGGATTGTACATGTGAAGCACCCGCTCTCTCCATGCTCTCAGCTGTTTACGTCATGGCTCAGTACTCCAGTACTTGTGCTGACAGAAGCCCTAACTAAACTAGTAACAATCTCTCCCTATACACTCTTCAGCCTTCCCATCATTTGCATATAAACACATAATACACATTATTAGCAGGAAATGACAGGCATGAGAGAGTAGTGATATCTGCACTGTGCCTCTGCAAGTCTTCAATATTCCCTGTGTGCTGTGCTGCTGTTTTATGCGATAGATACAGACAGAAATATGTACATTATTCAGCCTCTAGTGGATCACAGTGCATTCTTGGACTGTTTTGGTGCGTTTTTGAACACATGCGTTATTGCGTTATCAAACACATGCATTTTTGTATGTTTACCATGTATTTGGCTGGCATGAACGTGTTTTTCTTCATTTCTGTAAGTGTAGGTAACTGTGAAATGGATTCAAATCAGCCAAACGTATGGTAATCATACAAAAACGCATGCGTTTAAAAATGGTCCAAGAACGCACCGTGTGACAGCACCCTTAGCTACAAGATACACAAGCTGTGGTCTCATTGGTCAGCAGCACACGCTTGTGATGGTGTCACAGGGGGCAGGTCCCGTCCCTCCATCTTGTAGTTCTTTTCAGGAAAACATGGTTGCTATGGGCCAAAAAAGGTACTAATTGGGGACTGAGAGGCAAAATACTTTGAAGAATGATTCTCAGGGACACCCGGAGAAGAATTATGTTTTTTTAATGGGGTTTTTTTTGTACATTTTGCTCAGAATAACGGTTACATTTTAAACTTTGTTGAAAATCCACCCATATTATCATACCCATACCAAGGGAAATATGTATGTTAGACACCCATTAAGAATGCAGCATACTGCCAGCTTTCGTGATGTAATAATATGTAATGGATAATAGGCGGATACTTATTGTGGATATGGTGGGCAAACTGTTAGCTAGCAATGTGCAGTACATGTAATCATGTGACCAACATGCTCTACTAGGAATACTAAGCATCCATTGTCCTCCTGGTTGGAGGGCAGCCATGCTCCCCAGCGCATACAGTGGAGCTCATAACCAACTCCTCTGTCTGTTGTACAGTAACTGTACAGATGTTCAGATGTTCTCTGACGGGTAAACACCTACTTTTGCTGCTCCATTACTTCTGTTTTCAGTCCAGGTGGAAATCCTAGGTGGTGGGGGTTTATATTCTCCTTTAACCACAGCGATCGGGTTCCAGTGGGTCCTGTAATCCTCCCTCCCCCCAGAACCAGAAGTACTGGTTCGGCACAGGAGCTATTTTTGGTATCCTCAGACCCTTTTAATGGGTGTAGTCTGCACAGCTGCCCAGCAACATCTGTGTCAGAAAGACTTGAAGTGAGAAGGCTCTTGCTGCAGTCTGATACAGATGTCCAGGAGAAGAGTATGACTTCTCTAGATTAATTCAGAAGTATTCTTTATATTTTAGTTTAATTGCCATATGAGGTAAATTGCCTTTAAGGAGAGGGAGGTGTTTTTGTGATTATTTTGTGCAAATGTTGTAGTTTTACTGTTCCTTAAAAAAAATGTAAAAAATTTATTTTTATTTACTTCACTTTTTTTTTTCAAAGGTACTGAAGCCTCAAATACAAGCTCTGCCAGACAAGGATTTTCTTCACTTTTGTGTATATATGTAAAACCATCAGACATACTAAGTACAGTCTAGGAGTATTTTAGATGCTTGCACTTTTTTGCAGCTAAAATCCTTTTTTACTTTGCATTTTTTGTTTCTTTTATTTCCTTTTCTTCAATTTCTTGTGTTTACTGAAAGCTAAGGAGATCTGCAAGGATGACTGTATAATATCTTATAAAAGGCTTGTATATCCTATGTAACTAAACACTACTAATGGAAAGACACATTCGTTTTATCCTCCCCCCCTACCCCCCCCCCCCCCCCCCCGAGTTTTGATTCTTTTTTTCTTTTTTTAATTAAAATAAATTATTTGCTTTCTGGCCTATTCTAATATCAGAATCAGTATGTTTGGCTAAATATTATTTATAAACCAAAATATTAATGTATATCTGAGTTTATATATCTATTTTTGACCTTTTAAGTTCTGTATATTAATGTATGCACAACATTAGCTTTACTGTAAGCTATCAGAAATAGCTTAATGTAATATAATGTATGTTACAAATCCATACTTGTACATTGATCTGTATTAATGGAATATTTAGTTTTATTTTTTCCTATTTTTTAAAGGTGTCACTTGCAAGTAGATTTTGTAAATAGAAGGGTACATGGGGTGCAGGGGATGAATCTTTCTTCATGCTGTCTTTTTTTTCCCGATAGAAAATGTACAGTGAATGTAAGATTGATTTATTGAACTATTCAAAAAGAGTCTTTGTAACAATTTTATAAATAAAGTGTGCTTCATTTATCGTTGGTGTTCAAGGCATTTTTTTTTTACATCTAACCCATGTATGTACAAAGTAAAGTAGTCACCGTACAGCTTGTGTAACAGTGTCAGTTTAACAACACCAAATATCTATTTTTCCAGCACTGCCTTCTCTTATTGGCATGGAGTTCCCTACATCTTCACCGGTTGGCCCCGGGTGAATGTTATTATGGAGCTGGTGGATGCCTTGCACTTTTCCACCTTCCATTTGAGAATGCCCAACAGATGCTCAATAGGGTTTAGGTTTGGAGACGTGCTTGCCCAGTGCAGAAGCTTTCTTTTGGGACCAAAGCCATGCGGAACAATAAAAGGGAGGTGTCATTGTCTGAGTACAGTCTGACCCCCCCACCCCTTTAATCTCTGCAGCGACGCTTACAGCGCTAGTACAACTTCATTGAGAAGACAATCTCTGTAATTTTAGCTGAGCATCGGTTGACCGTGGCAGGGCCTGTTAGGAGTGGAACTTGTGTTGGCCATCATTCTGCAGCACAGTTTCAGCTTGTTGCCAATATTCTTATACCATATTGAATCTTATGGCATGTTGAACTTCCAGTGACCAGTGTGAGAGTGAAATACACCAAATGGAACACACCTGCGACTTTGTAACACATGACAACAGAAAGCAAATGGCCAAATTATGCCCAATTAACACATTAAGGTTGTATTCACGTGTAGCCTTTTGAAACTTGATTCAAGAGCTGCTAGAAGGGGCTTACCCTTACCCTTATTGCAGATGCATTTCTACTGAAATGTTTGCGATCACCAACAAATACCACCTGTTTTGGATTGTTTACAAGCAAAACACATGGGGAAAGATGTATTATCATCTTTCACGCCATACCTTGACCTCTTATTAGGCAGGTACTGGCGGAATTAAAGTCTCCCTTTAAATTGTACCAGGGACTTAAAATGGTCTAATATGGGCCTGACCTTAAGTATTATGCCCCAATACTTCTCCATCTCTGCTGCAGTGACAATGGTCCACATGTGGGGTTATGCATAAAATGAAATGAGGTTTTGGGTAATATGCGGTGCTGCATAGAGATTTGTCTGGACTACAATTAAATTCAACAGCTCCTCATCAAAAAAATACTTTAAGTCCACAGCTCTGAGCCCTGTCATGTCAAATTTAATTCCAGGATGGCCCAAAAAGTCTGATACCTGAGGGGTATAAGCCCCAGACACTTCCCTAGAAGTCCTAGGCAGTTTTCCTGCAGAAATCCCAGGCAATTCTCCCGCACCTTCTCGGGTCACTGGAGGAAGAGGAGAGGTCATCATCCCCACTAGCTGACTTTGTGTCGGTGGCCATCATGTTGTATGCCTCCTACACGAATAAACTGCCTAGCCGGCACACAGAAGAAATAGGCACTTATCCACCCTATGGCACCTTCTCTACAAGAGGCCATGCTTTATGGCCACCTCTTGTAGTGCATGCTTTACAAGGCAGCTAAAAGAGGCATGGTTTTCCTTATCCCATCCTGGAAAACTTTGCATATTTTCCCAGAATCCCACTAGTGGAGCATCCATGGCTATAAGACTCCACACGCCAACATGGTGGCCTTAATTGGCAGTCTCCCTAAGGAGAACTCTTACTTCCCGACCTCTGTAAGGTGTGGTCACACGTTCTTCTTGCAATGCAACTGAAATTAGGAGGGGCTTGTGCTGATCTCATCTGGCGTGCTGATCTGAACCCAGGCGATCAGTATCTAGAACCATGTAAACAATGCAATTCATGTTCTGCTTGTTACTGAATGCCTGCATTTCAGAGGAAATGCAATACGATCAGAACTATCGCTGTTTCAGTTTACATTTCAAAATAACTGCACCCTCAGACCAGTACAGAGTAGAACTAGACTGTTCTCTGCTGCACCAGATTAATCTTTGTCTGATACCGGATGATGCAGTACAAGACTGGCGAGTTATATTTTGCGCCTCCTTTTAGTTGATCTACATTGCTGCACCACAATCAGGGCCGCATCTGCCAGGCGGCAGAATGCGGGTCCCTGTAAAGAGCGGCGAAATTTGGGGGGGGAGGCAGCATTTTAATATTCGCCTCAGGCAGCAAATATGCTTGAATCGGCCCTGACCACAATATTGAATTTTCTAGGGTGACCATGACCCCTCTGATATTGATGTCTCTCCCAGTTCCACCACTAGTTGAAGCGCATCTGCGATTGGGCCAGGCTGCCCCCAGAAGCCCTCTAGATGGATTTCAAGGCGCTTAGTGTTAATGCAGTCTTAGGGATGTACTCGCGCTTGTTTCCACAGACATTACCGGCTGTGCGTTGAGTTATTTTGAGAGCACAACAAATTTACAAATTTACTCTGGTACATTGTAAAATAGTCGGTGTTTAACCCCTTAATGATCACCCTATCAGTTTTTAACAGCGGTCATTAAGGGTACTTCTTCTGACGCGACGCCTTTCTACGGCGGCGCGTCAGTAGAAGATTTAGGGACATTGGATCAGTCTGGTGCCGGTGTCGGGCTGTGATATCACAGCCCAGACCCGGCACTAACACCCGCGATGGGAAAAACTCAAGCATGACCTCTGCGTCTAAGTTTCCCCACCGTGGATTGGACCCCCTCCCTCCCTGGTGTGCTTACCGGGGTAACTGATCCCTCCTGCCGCAGCCCCAGGGTCCGGCGAGTGCCCAGAGGCTGCCAGCCTCTCTCCCCGCCTTGTTCCGCCTCCTGGGCAGCATGCCCAGTTACTTACGCTATACACTGCAATACAAGTGTATTGCAGTGTAAAGGCTTGAACCAGCAATGAACGCTGGTTCAAGCTAAAAGGTGGAAAATGTAAAAAAAGTAAAAAGCAAAAGATTTGTCATTTTAGAATAATAATTAAATGAAATAAAAGTCCCATAATCTCCCCAGTTACACATAAAATGCAAATAAAGAAAAACTTCCCGCTAAAAAATGATCAAAAAAAGTTATGTTCCCTAATGTGATACGACTTAAAAGAACAGCTCTTTTTGCAGAAACCAGATCTGACAACAGAAATATACAGAAGTTATGGCCCTGAAAAGTTGTTGATAGTAAACAAAAATGTGATTTCCTCCAATATTGGTTTTGCTCAGTAAAATTGAGCAAAGATCAGAAAAACTATATAAATGAGGTATCACCGCAATCGTAGTGAACCAGAGAATAAAGATGAAATATTATTTTTGCGTTATGGTGAGTGGGGGAAAATGAAGACTTAAAAATCCAAAATAAAAATTGATGATTTTGTTTGTCCCCCTTGAAATAATTAATTTTGGGAGTCTGAAGCTTATTCATGAGATTTTATTAACTATCTATACATTGTATCTCATCCCGCAAATAATAAGCCTCAGATGTTCGCATTACCAAAAAAATTTCAATTTATAGCTTGTACAATGTGACAATGATTTCATTGCTTCCATTCTATGCCCGGTCTTGCGCCGATACAGCAAGTTACCACCACATATGGAGTATCAGTGAACTCGGGAGAAATTGGGCATCAAACGTTGCAGTGCGTTTCATCATTTGATTTATTATGAAACTGTCAGTTTTGGCCTAAATGAATTTTTTTTCCAAGAAAAATGACAGGATGCATAAAATGTAATCTCAACATAAAGCAGACATTCCGTAAATGTTAATTATCAAGCTTTTTGGGTAGTTTTACTTTCAAACTTTGAAAATTTGTCAAGTTTGTAAAAATTCTTCATTTTCCCTTTTTTTTCAAACCGAAAGCAAAACTTATCACTTAAATTTTACAACTAACATGAAGTACAATGTGTCACGAGAAAACATTCTCAAAATCACCTGGATATGATAAAGTAATCCGAAGTTATAACCAATTATCGTGACACAGAGCAGATTTGAAAAATCGAGTTTGGTCATTAAGCTGAAAACTAGTGTCGGTGATGAGGGGTTAACTTGTATAAGAAAGTGCCTTATCTTCAGTGAAGGAAACTTCAGCGTGAATTTTATATGTATATTTTTGCTGCAAAGTTGCATAGCAGTGTAAATCTGCCTCTGGGTTACATCCTTTCTTACTGGACTCAATTTGCACCAAAGTCTTACATGCCCTGTGCCATATTTAGGGCTCATACAAGTTGGTGTTTTTGATATCTGTATGCGGTCTGGTTTTTTTTTGTAGATATCATACTTGCCCTTTCTCTAAGATTCTTTATCATAACGGTGTCTGGGGGAAAAGAGTTGGAAAAGGAAAATTCCTGTGTAGCTGCATTTGCTGTTGTTACAGTAGTAGAGCCAGATGACCAAGGGAAGACTTTTGTATTATTTTGTGGTTTATACTGGATGAAGGATTTCAAGTAAATGTGAATAAGAAATGTGTGCTGAATCCTTTTTTGCGTATGAATCAATGAATAAGGAGGTTATGAGGCTACCTTGTGTATATGCATTGACTAATCATTCTACCACATATACGGAAGCACAATTTTATATGTTGTTTTGGTATCCCTTCCTGTGTCCACTTGAGACATTATTACTCAGGACTTTCCCAGGTCTGGATCCAGTAGCAGAAATTGCCAGTGACTCTTGATTAACTGGTTCATCCTTGTCCATCTATCACGTACAGCCAGGATAAATCCTATTAGGGCGTGTTTTTTTTTTTTCAGTGCAATGATGATTTATTCAGAGTGTGGCATTATAGGCTTTTTTAATTTGATGGTGCAAGCCTTCTTTTAATGCTATATCCCTTAAATCTTCCCCTTTTTGGTATAGCATTTAAGGTGGATTGTAAGTGTGCACTATCTTCATGTCGGAGACTATCACTTGTATCTTTGTAAACATCAGTCTGAATCTCACTTCAACATCCAGAAAAGGAATCAATGTTCTACTATAAGTTAAGTTACTAGTCTGATCAATGCTGTTTAATTTGGTGTGGTAATATGGTGTGTAGTCCCTGTGGCTCATCACTATATACTCTTCCTTCTACCACCCAACAAACAAATTAGCAAAAGTTTACCCACAGACCGCACCCATTGCTCTCCCTTGGAACTCAAAGAAGAAGCAGGCATCAAAAACAAAATTGTTTTAGCATGAACAAGGCATCTATGATGAATTTTTTGTGTGCTGGACTTTTATATCTTACCAGGAAATATTTAAGTGTCAAAATCTAGCGGATGTCCTAAACAGAGCGAGCGTTACAATAAATACACTGCTCCATTGGGGATGAGCACACAGCACTGTTCCCTGCATTAGAGGCCTTAGTGTTCCCTTACCTGCTGTGTAGGGGTTCCTGGTGAATGACTGCAGCCAAGACCCTGGAACTGGGGCATGGTCTTGTAAAAGGACATGGCATGAATTCCCAGGAAATGTCAATGCACCAAAAATTATGCATATGCACCAACATGTTACCACACTTCACTGGCATAACCTACACCAGATAACGGTGCAATGTAGACTCAAACTATGCCATATTTATCATCCATAATCAAGGACACAGATGCTGGTGCAGAAGACAACTCTCTCAGAACTCATCTACAAGGCCATGCACTCACACACAGTGGGAGGGGTGAGTGCTATTCACCCCACCATAGACAGACGTGCAGCCTATGTGCTCAACCGAACGGGAGCCATAAAGGTTAAAGGGGGCCATGATCTGGTCGAAAAACATGCAACCAGATCACGGCCCCCATACCGGCTGTCTAAATGAGGCCTTGGGGCAACTATACATGGTAAAGGAAATCAGCTAGAGCATCAAGACTACACCAATATGAGGTATGATTCAAAAATCGGCACCTAGGTTTTGTTTTTGTTTTAAATATAAGAACTGCCCCTTTAGTCAGTAGATTTGTCATAATTGTCTGTTGAAGTAAAGCCTAACCAAATCATATTGTAAAATGTATACATTTATGGCAAAAGCCCATACCCTCTCAAATAAATTAATGAGATAATTGTTTAAGAAAAAAAAAATCTACAGATACACATTAGCCCTAGTTAAGCTAGAGTGCAACAAACGATAGAAATCTTGATTTAACCATCTTTGGCACAGTGGTTTTGAAGAGTTAGGTTTAAAACTGGCCAGATTTTACAGACTAAATACCGGACTCCTTACATCATATATCTGATGTTTGGAGTCCCTTCTTACACATAAAAGAGCAGCAAGGTTTATAAACTGCGATCAGGCCAAGCTGCTCTCTGCAGCCCTTAAATTGTTTGAGGCCATCAAAATCAAGCATGATAAAAAACCTAGGACACTTACTCATAATTCCAGACACCATGACTGTGGTAATCATATGTGTTATCCATGGCCTCCTTCCATTTTAAGTTTAAAAAAAAAACTACCCCATCTCCTTTACATTCTTGCTTTATAGACTTACATTGTCTTACTCTTCCCCCTGCTTTATGAGGTTTGATTCTTAGTGAATGGCCTAGTCATGAATGGGTTAAAGGAAATCTACAATAAGTCACTAGGCCATTGAGAGTGTGTGGAGAGGGCTTATAGGCTGAGCCCTCTCCATACAAGCAGGGTGTTGTTTTTCTGGCACCAATTGCAGGGACAGCCCCGAACGCATGGAGGGGGGCCACCATCTAGGCTTGGATGGTCACTCCCTGTGACTTCAACCAGCGTGCACCCTCCAATGACATCACATGGGGAGCCGACTAAGTGACATTTTTGATCCAATTGCCCCCATCGTGTTTGATGGCAGCACTTAATGGACGCCAATCAATGCAGGACAGAGAAGTTACCCCACACCCTTTCCACTCCCATGGGACTAGGGACTAGGGACACCATTCTGCACACAGAAAGGTAAACTTTGATCCAACTCTTTTTCGGAAAAAAAAAAAAAATAGTTTTACTATAAAAACTCTTTGGCAACGTGCACATTATTTTCTATGGGGGTGCCAGGACAAGGGCTCCTGATGGCAGGAAAGAATAAATTTAGCGCTTTTATAAGCCAAGTTCGGTTATGAAAAGAAAAAAGGGGTGAAGAATGACTTCACAGATACAAAGCATCCACATAAATATATAATACATTGATGAGGGGCACACTTCTCTGCAGGTAAGGGCAGAGACACAGTCATTCCCTTCTGCTCACACATCAAACAGCAATTGACTGTAGCTATACCCCCCCCCCCCCCCCCCCCCTACCTACTTTTTGGAATAATAATTATTTTGAAGAGACCAAGTCTTTCTACTTTTAAAATGGCCAAATATGCGTTTCCTGTTGCGCTCATTACACTTGTAAATATTCACAATTAAGCACACCACTTCTACAGCTTGTAGATCACTACACAATTTAGAGAGGTTTGTGTTGCCAAGTTTAAAGGACACCTGTCATCAGGTCTGTGTCACTAGTGTTGTCACTACCTGTTGGAGCAGCTTACAAGGATCCCATCACAGCCTTTATCTAGTCATTTCATACATTAATCATTATAAAATCATCTATTTATTATGTAAATGATGCTAGTCACATGGTCAGAGGCAGTGATGTCACCCCCATTCCCCCTCCTCATGTCTGTAATGTATAGTAAAGCATTGCTAGGGTTTGTGCTGTATCTGCTGACATGCTGCATCCTCCTAATACACATGTGAGAGACAGACATCAGCTACACAAGTACCTGACATGTTCTGCTATAACATGGCTGCCTGGAGCCGTTGTATCTCTCCTATACACACACACAGGCTGTAGGGGGCGCCAGCACCAGGAAGCACATCAATATACAGCCTCACATCATTACACAGGCTGTCAGTCATGCACTGGGGGTCTGGCTGTGCCTCCCACTCATGAATAAGCTGGACAGCTTGAATATGCTAATGACTCATTGGACATTTCACAGGTAATTTGCATACAGCTTTAGGACCTCATTGCTTAAGTTTACAGGCATGTAGAGCAACAATGAAGGGATGGAGGCAATGCTCTCTAATGGCAGTTTATGAAAATATATTTAGATTAGGGGGGTTATTTTGCATGACGGGTTCTCTTTTATGACTGAGTGAAAGTAATTTTACATGTCCAAAGTGTAATGTAACATTATAGAGAATACTGCGCATCACATTACATTAATATGAATGGAGACCTGCCCTTTTGACCCTTCAGCATGTGGCGCTTTTTGAGAACTCATCAAGCTACAGAACGGCAAAAAACACACCATACATGTTTCCACAATTTGGCTTTACTTTGCAGTAGAGGCATTAAATCCCTACATTAAATCAATTTTTGAGAATAGGACTTCGTCAAATCAATACTGCTTTTCTGTTTCACCACATGAGAAAAATCGATGCAAGTGCTGCCTGCACAATACTATTGACATGGTTCGGTAGTTTGGGTAAAACAGATGTCAACAGCCAAACTTTTCAGAGCTGGTGTTAAAGGGTTTAAAACTGCAAGAATAACACACCGGGAACCTCCATGCTGCAGAATCACCCCAACATCTAATACAGCAATGGAGAGCAGGAACTGAGCAGCTGCTCAAAATACTTACAAGCTTCTTACAGAAAATCAGATTAAACTGAGCGGTTACACATTTTATTTAAGCCTGATGTATATATAAAAGAAAAAAAAACTTCATTATACCAGAGCAGAATCTCAATTAAAATAAAGATAAAATGATAGAACTGAGGTCATGAATTTATTCCAACAGCCAGTTCCTTCCCATAAGCTACAAATGGCAGAAAAGATTTGGATTCTGGAGTAGCAGCCTCCTAAGCAGTTACCAGTGCAATATTCTTGAGTTTGTTTTTACAAAAAAGCAGGCCTTGCAATATTGAGTTTCATACAGTGTTCCTAATTTCAATTTTTTTTGTAGTAGATTCAGGATTCTCACAGATGTGGCACGGGTCTTTACTGGTTGTCCCCAAAGATGTCTTCCTTCTTGCGCTTCATCTCTTCAAAATCAAATTCTGATCCGGTCATTCTCTTGTAGATGTCCTTTATGTCATTGCATGTAGTTTCAAAGTGGGTTGTTGCATCATATGTACGAGAAATAAAGATCTGTAGAGAGAAATGTCCATAACAAATCAATGCTGCTGCAACCCCATACCATTTAAAAGGAGTGGTGTCCATTAGACAAGTATTGTGTATGTATTGTTCATATGTGCATGAGTAGTAGTCAGCTAGCGTCAAATGATTAGTGTATCCTATGATTACTACTGCATGCAATTATAATCAATAACTGGAATTATATAGATTCTGAATATACATTTATTTCAGCAGATCATTTGTGGCTATACTATTGTCTATTCATTATTGCATTCTGGATACTCAAGACTTACCTGACTGTCTGTTCCCAAATCACTTGGAGCATACATATCACAAACACTAACAAACCTAAATGGAGAAGAAAAGCAACAATTATTAATACAGGATACAAGTGCTGATATTTATTAGTGTGACTAGGATGCACCCAAGCTTTGCACGGTAGGAAAAAGATCACATTATTTCCTGTGGTCCAAAGCCAGATGCAATATGTAGTCTGAAAAATTAGGTCAACCTCTACATTGGTAATGAGATTGTAAGAAACAGGTACTGCTAGAGAACTAAAGACATGGGGGACCATGTAATTCTTTATTAACCATGAATATCTCCTAATACCCTCCTGCGTAGAACGCTTATTATGCTTTGAATGCTAATACATGTAACCTATTGTGTCCCCATGGAATACCCGAGGACAAGCCAAAAAAATTGGGAAAAAAAAAAAAAAAGACTATAGAAGTGTCAACAAGTAATAACAAATTTTATTATTCTTCATAAAATCCAAGAACATTTAAAAATATATGCAGCTAGAAGTGATGGTACACAGAAAAACAGAGGCACACCGCTCAAACACTTAGAGACCTGACTAGTAAAGTTAATAATAGGGATGTTACCAAAGTAGAAAGTAATGCCTATAGTAGATTAGATATGATACGCATCCCAAGAATATAGATCTGTTGTTCTTCCCCATGTGGTAGATGGTTACTTTCTACTTTGGTAACATCCCTATTATTAACTTTACTAGTCAGGTCTCTAAGTGTTTGAGCGGTGTGCCTCTGTTTTTCTGTGTACCATCACTTCTAGCTGCATATATTTTTAAATGTTCTTGGATTTTATGAATAATACAATTTGTTATTACTTGTTGACACTTCTATAGTCTTTTCATTTTTGGCTTTGTCCTCATGTATTCCATGGGGACACAATAGGTTATAGGTACTGCTAGTCAGATACACTTTGATGTTCAGGAGAATGTGCTCACATTGCCAAAGATTAAAGACATTGGTAATGACCTCAGAGGTGGCGTTATTGCCTTGGCATCCTTAGAGGTTTTGGACCAGCTAATAAGGATGTGAATAGGCAGAACAAAGTGCTTTAACAGCTAATATTTACTTCTGCTCGATGGGCTCCAGGAGATCAAGAGCAGGTCTTATTTCCCCCTCAGGATCATTCGTTTCTACAGTAGTGCTGACTATCGCAATGTATTTTCCTTGTGCAGCCACGTTGTGTGCAGATGAAATCATACACACATAGATATCTAAAGGAAAGAGAAAAACAAAGATATCAAAATGTAAAACTATAGCAACAAGTTGCAAAAAAAATAATCTACCAAGACTGACAATTACCAGAATAATTCCAATCTTACCAGATTTCCTGTTGACTTGATTCTGAGGAATGATAATTTGACAGGAATTGGCATCATTTGTGTTTTTTATAGGGTGACTCAGGATACAAATTACACGAATAACCTGCCCCACTTTAGTAACACTGTCTGGAGCATAACTGGGGTCACAGATCAGTTGCTTGCATCGGGCAATCTATAAAAAGGAACACTATGTTACAAGTTGGACTTCATGGATCTGCATCTTTTTCCAACAATATCAACTATCAAACTATTATTTACAAAGCATCTAGGTAAAGCAGCATTAAGCCTGCATAAATATGAGCAAAAGAGGAAAGTTCAAGAACAGCACGTTCTACTAAACATCTTCCGGGTAACCCATTAAAAATAGTGTGTCACTAGGAAACAGACCTTAGTGGGCATTTATCATGGAGCCTCTTAGTATCTAACATCTGGTGTGGCAGGAGGTGGGGGGGTATTAAGATTGGAGCTTTTAATAATTTCTCACCTTGGGTAGATCTTCCATTTAGAGGCAGCAAGCTAAAAATTTAAACCGTGTGCAAATCTGTAACTGCATACCGTTTGTAGGAGGCATACCTCTGTATAGCATGGTTCTCTACGTTTTCTCCCTTGGGTGGGAAATGGATACTGGCTCTAATGTCCTGCATAGCCAACTTTCTCGCATGCCCTTGTAGCCCACAAGACAAGAAGTCGAACAGAGCTAATAAGCTCTCCGTTGCCATAAGAGGTCCACGGCTGTTTGTGGCCAGAACAGTATTCTCATTAAAGCGGAATTTCTGAGTGACTGTATCTACACTTCAAAAAAACACAATCCTGATCTGAAAGATTATATTTTCTTCTTGAACAAGTTATCATCATGGCTCTAGGTTCTAGAGATTGTGAGTCGTAAATTCCCTTCCATCCTGTCAGCGTTACAAAAGCAAAATAGTCAAGAAAACTTACAGGAAATTCACCATTAAAGTCAAGCAGATCCAGACACCATGACTGTGGTAATCCTCATATTTGTTAACCATGGCCTCCATCCTTCTGAAATCAACTATTAAGCTAATGAGCCTGAGGGGCTCTAGCAGATGAGTAGGACATATTCCTCCCCCCCCCCTCCTGCTTGTGTAATCTAGTAGCAGTATTTCAGGGAAGGGAAGACCTGTTTTGCTCATTGTAACAACCAGTGAAATTACATCACTGAGGGGCTCTGGAAACACCCACCAGAGTCCTTAAGGCTTATTAGCAAAACTGAAGTTGATTTTGGAAGGAAGGCGGCCACGGTGAACAAACAAAATTACCAGTGTCACGATGCCTGGATCTATGAGTAAGTGTCCCTGGTTTATGATGGATTCTGATGGTAGATTTTATTTAAGTCCTTACAACAGAAATGGTAATTTTTAGAAACCTCTTTTTCAGTTAAATATCACAAGGTATCCTCACCTAAATCTCCTACTTAATTGAATTGCATTTTTTAAGCTGTTAACAGTACATTACTTTTTATTGTTAAATATTGTGCTTACTTCTCCTTCAGATTTGACACCAACAATTTTTCCATTTTCAATCACCAACTCCTCTATTTGCTTATTTAACATATAAGTTCCTCCATAAATGGCACTTAATCTGTTGTAGAAAATAAAAGTAGAAACAATAACATTTCTGGTAAATTTTACTGTGAATACCACATAATGCAAGACATCATATTTTATGTAAAAGAAAAGAATGGATACTAATATTTTTAAAACGCAATCATTGAAGAATGAAGTTCTGCCATTCTAGGGTAAACCTTGCCTTTTATTTTTGCGAACAGCAAATGGAAAAATTCCTCCTATTATCTTGATACAGAAAAGTATTCAAAACAGTCATTAGACTACATTGGATAATCAGACTGGGTGTTTTAATTCACTGAAAGCAAGTAGAGATCTTTGTTGAAAGGTCCAGTTACAATTCAAACTGCTCCCTCTTCACTTCTATGATCTGACACATCAGCAAATTTTGAGTCTTAAAAAGGAGTCTTCCCATTTTAACAAGTTTTTTGTGTTACTAATCATTTCAATTTTCCAAACACATTCTGTATGAATACCTCAGTTTTATAGATCTCCACTTGCTGTCATTGCATAGAACGCTCGAATGTTTACTTGTATTAAACTGAAATCTTTTCACTGGAAGCAGCATCCACACACCCTTCCAACCACTGACATACACTCACCGGCCACTTTATTAGGTACACCTGTCCAACTGCTCGTTAACACAATCAGAGACCAGCAGTAACAGGCGGCACTGTGACTGCATGGGAGCAAAGAGAGAGGTAACAATAGTACTCTCTCCGGGCAGCTAGAGCAAAAGCTACTCCACACCCTAGTAGCCTCTGCAATGGTATATAGAATTGTTCTCCTAAATCCCTTCCTCATCCGATCACTTCCCTTCCTTGGTTGAACTTGATGGACTTTTGTCTTTTTTTTCAACCATATAAACTTTGTAATAAGAGGTTTATAGTTTTAATTATAACAGGCTGGCAGTTAAGCACTGGGGGTGTGGCTGTGCCTCCCACTTATGAATAAGCTGGACACCGCAATATGATAATGACTCATTGGACCCATCTTGGGTCATTTGAATACAGCTTTAGGACCTGATAGTTTAAGTTTACAGGAATATAGAGAGACAATGTAGGGAAATGCTTTCTAATGGCAGTTTATGAAAATATATTTAGTTTTAAGGGCAGTTTCTCTTTAAAGGAAAGCTACCATCAGAAATCTACCTATTAAGTTAGATCTGCTGCTAGGTTCCCACTAACTTTCTAAGCCCTAATCTATCTTTAGCTATTCCTAGAAATTTTTTTATGTTATGTAAAATGGTGTAAAAGTTGCGTTTTGGACATGTGGTTCACCTCTGGCAATAACTGTTTTTATATTTCGTTAGATCAGGCATTTTGCCAAGCTGCGATACCTAACATATTTGTGATTTTTACAGTTTTAGTTTTTTATGTAATTACTATAATTTTAATATCTAATTTATATTTCATATTTTATTATTATTATTTTTCTTTTTTTTTTAAAAAAAACTAAACTTTTTTTCACTATTTCTTAGGCTACATTCACACTAACGTATGGAGGACGTATATATGGCCGACATACGTCCTCCATACACGTCAATGGGCGCACGGCGCCCTACGGGAGCGGTACGGTGCAGCACAGGTGCGGCACCGTACCGCTCCGTACCCGGAAAAAGATAGGACCTGTCCGCGCCGTGCCCCATTACTTCCTATGGAGAGGGGCGGAGGTGAGCTGTGCTCACCTCCTCCTCCTCTCCCCGTGCACTGCCGGGCAACGGCAGTGTGAATGTAGCCTTAGACTTTCTTGGGTACTTTAACCCTAGATAGTCTCACCGGTTTTACCATATACTGCAATATATACTTGTATTGCAGAACATGGCGTTTTTACATAAGATTCAGTCATTCAACAGGAGATTTCATTGTTATCCTGTGAATAAAACCTGATCCCTGGTCATGTGATCTCACACAGATGAACAGCCCTGATTCCTCAGTGATGCTAACGAGCTGTGCACCAATGAAATACAATGGGTACAGCTTGCACTTCCAAATAGGGTTACTTCACTGTAGACTAGGGATCATACCCCATATGATGGTAATAAGCTAAAGTCTGAGAATGAGTTTCATGCAAAATAAATTGTTTTACTTGACCTAATATAGTTTCTCCATATCTGGGATTTCTTGTATTTTGCATTTCTGTATTTCTTTGAAACTAGTCATATATTTACATTTTTATATACCGTATATTCCGGCGTATAAGACGACTTTTGAAGACAGAAAAATCTTCTGTCTTCTCTGGGGTCGTCTTATACGCCGGTAATCCCGACCGCCCGCCGTGTATTCACGGTGGCGGTCGGGTCGCGCTGCATGGAGAGGGCTCACAGGCTGAGCCCTCTCCATAGCCGGTAAGACTTTGCTGCATATTGCAGCATAGGCTTACCGGTAAAACCCGTGATCGGTGCTAGCACCGATCGCGGGTGTTTCCACAACGTGGGCTGCCGGCAAAGCTGCCGGCAGCCTCAAAAAGATAGCGGCGCATGGGCGCTGCCATCTTACCTGGGATCGCCGCTCCCCGTGACTTCATCGGGGTCGGCGATCCGTCTCCATGGTAGCCTCGGGTCTTCCGAAGACCCTAGGCAATTTCGTTTTAACCCCTTCATTACAATGTGCTGATTGTAATGAATGAGGAAAATCCCCATATACTGCCATACTGTAGTATGGCAGTATATGGTAGGATCGATCACACAACCTAGGGTTAAAGTACCCTAGGGAGTCTGAAAAATAAAAAAATAAAATAAAAATAAAAAAAAGTTAAAAAAAATAATAATAATTAAAAAACCTAAAATTTCAAATCACCCCCCTTTCCCTAGAACTGACATAAATATAAATAAACAGTAAAAATCATAAACACGAAAATGCCCGATCTATCAAAATATGATAACGGTTTTTCAATGCGTTTATCCCCGTAACGGAAAATAGCGCCCAAAGTCGAAAATGGCACTTTTTTGCCATTTTGAAAAATATAAAAAAATCTATAAAAAGTGATCAAAAGGTCGTACAGTCCTAAAAATGATATCATTGAAAATATTATCAAATTTCGCAAATTTGAGTGCCTTTGAACGTGGCATGGTTGTTGGTGCCAGAAGGGCTGGTCTGAGTATTTCAGAAACTGCTGATCTACTGGGATTTTCACGCACACCCATCTCTAGGGTTTACAGAGAATGGTCCGAAAAAGAAAAAACATCCAGTGAGCGGCAGTTCTGTGGGCGGAAATGCCTTGTTGATGCCAGAGGAGAATGGGCAGACTGGTTCGAGCTGATAGAAAGGCAACAGTGACTCAAATCGCCACCTGTTACAACCAAGGTAGGCAGAAGAGCATCTCTGAACGCACAGTACGTCGAACTTTGAGGCAGATGGGCTACAGCAGCAGAAGACCACACCGGGTGCCACTCCTTTCAGCTAAGAACAGGAAACTGAGGCTACAATTTGCACAAGCTCATCGAAATTGGACAGTAGAAGATTGGAAAAACGTTGCCTGGTCTGATGAGTCTCGATTTCTGCAGCGAGATTCAGATGGTAGGGTCAGAATTTGGCGTCAACAACATGAAAGCATGGATCCATCCTGCCTTGTATCACTGGTTCAGGCTGGTGGTGGTGGTGTCATGGTGTGGGGAATATTTTCTTGGCACTCTTTGGGCCCCTTGGTACCAATTGAGCATCGTTGCAACGCCACAGCCTACCTGAGTATTGTTGCTGACCATGTCCATCCCTTTATGAGCACAATGTACCCAACATCTGATGGCTACTTTCAGCAGGATAATGCGCCATGTCATAAAGCTGGAATCATCTCAGACTGGTTTCTTGAACATGACAATGAGTTCACTGTACTCAAATGGCCTCCACAGTCACCAGATCTCAATCCAATAGAGTATCTTTGGGATGTGGTGTAACGGGAGATTCGCATCATGGATGTGCAGCCGACAAATCTGCGGCAACTGTGTGATGCCATCATGTCAATATGGACCAAAATCTCTGAGGAGCTTCCAGCACCTTGTTGAATCTATGCCACGAAGAATTGAGGCAGTTCTGAAGGCAAAAGGGGGTCCAACCCATTACTAGCATGGTGTACCTAATAAAGTGGCCGGTGAGTGTAGAAGTGGTTACGACAGAGGGGGCGCGCACTGAGTATTGACTGCAGCTATCTCCATCCACTGAAAGCCAGCAGGACACAGGAATGAACGCTTTAAACTAGATACCACAGCCAGGCAGTCCCCGGGTTACGTACAAGATAGGGTCCGGAGGCTTGTTCTTAAGTTGAATTTGTATGCAAGTCGAAACTGTATATTTTATAATTGTAGATCCAGACAAAAAATTTTTTGGCCCCAGTGACATTTGGAGTTTAAACATTTTTTGCTGTAATGGGACCAAGGATTATCAATAAAGCTTCATTACAGACACCTTACAGCTGATTATTGCAATCTAGGACTATAGTAAACCATCCAGAGAGCTTCACCAGAGGTCAGAGGGGTCTGTCTGTAATTATGGGTTGTCTGTAAGTCAGGTGTCCTTAAGTAGGGGACCGCCTGTATTACACTAAGCTGTGCCTAGTCAAAGACACATTACTAGATTGGTTTATGGATATATAGTTTTTATTTTTGTTACGTTGTTTAACACAGAGCTCAATAATATATCTGTGCGAAGCTCAGTTTAAAATTTTCTATTTAAATTTGGGCGCATGTAAATCAATCAATCGCACCAGTCTCTCAACCGCTTAACGACTTGGCCATTTTGCACCTTCCTGACACAGCCCTTTTATTGAAGTATGACATATCACACTATAAGTGGTCATAACTTTGGTTTAGCATATCCAAGCGATTGAGATTGTACTTCATGTTGGTTGAGAAATTTAAGCAATATGTTTAGTATTTATAGAAAAAAAAAACCAAAAAAAAAAAACCACCAATATGGCAAAAATTTGGAAAAAAGTTCAATTTAGTTTTATTTTTTTTTTAAATTGAGCCAAGTCACCAAAATAACTTGATAAGTAACATTTTCCATATGTAGGCTTTAACGTGGCATCATTGTTCAAGCATCCTTTCCTTTTTTTTTAGGATGTTAGGAGGCTTATAAATTTTGCCCCTACAGGTGTATGATACAATCAGCCCTAAAAAGGAAAAGGGTGAACATTTTCCCATGAAGGTTACTTTTACCCCAAATTTTTTTTAAGCCACAAGGGGTAAGAGATGAAAAAAAAACCCGAAAATGTGTCAAACTGTTTCTCGAGTGTAGAAGTACCCCACATATAAAATGTTGCATGGGCGCACAGTAGAGGGAAAAAAGGAAGTTGACAGAAAATACTTTACATGTATTTGGAGGACCCCAGTGTTATAAAACCCAAAAAGTGACCTTCATTTTTGTCAGCCACAGTCTAGGTGGCATGGGGGGTGGGGGTTGTAGAGGCATTGGCGGCGTTAGCCCTCAACGACCAGGCCTCTTCATTTTTTGCATTTTCACTCCCCACCTTCAAAAATCTATAACTTTTTAAAAATGTTTCCATGTAAAGAGCTGGGCTTGTTGTAACAAATTGCAATTCATAGTGACGGTATTTAATATTACATGACAGGTCCTGGAAATCGGGAGAGGATTTTAACTTTTAGGTGTTTAATTTAATTTTTCTGTTGATGTTGTGTATTGTGGTATATACAAATCTTCTCAACTTTTTGTGCATAAACCTCCACTTTGATGTGAGTTTTATGTAAAAATATATGTTACCATTGCATTTTCTTTTTAATGTGTTTGTCAAAGTTGCATAATGGTGGTACGGGCTGTCAACTGTTAATCAAAAAAATTGCAATTGCCTGGTTATCTGCCTTAACCCCTTATCACCGACACTAGTTTTCAGCACAAATGACCAGACTCGATTTTTCGAATCTGACATGTATCACGATAATTGTTTAGAACTTTGGAACGCTTTAACATATTCGACACTGGAGTTCTGAAATCATCTTCTGACGCGCCGCCATAGAAAGGTGTCGCGTCAGAAGAAGTACCCTTAATGACTGCTGTAAAAAGCCGATAGGGCAGTTATTAAGGTGTTAAGCTTTTTTTGAAGGGGTGCCTTTTATTGCTCTGTTTTGCAAGTTTTTAAAAAATTTCTAGCTGAAAAACCAGATTTGTTTTTTTCCCCCCCGTTTTATTGATATTATGAGGAACATATTACTATGAGATATCTGAATTCTATACATGTTCACCTAGTACATTTAGGGGATGTGAAGCCAAATATTTCTGTTTGGGGCACATTTTTTTTGCCGAAGTCAATATGTATGCATTTTATATAAAAGTTTCATGAAGGTGCACAGGTCTAATTTGCAAAGTGTCTTGTTTCGGAAAATATATAGTTTGTTAGGGTTTAGTATAATTCTTCATGCTGTAATTTGCGTTTTATTTGGACTCGTCAAAATTGTAAAAATTTCTCAGGTTAACTCAACAAAATTTCCATAAACGTCTGGCAGTAAAAGGGTTTGAAAGGGGGGGGGGGGGAAAGAAAGTTCCATCCAATATTCTTGAACACCATTACAGAAAAAAAAACCCTAATATTAAGGTGCCTTACCTTGCAAATCCCTGTGGCAATTCACCAAGGCCATAGAGTGGATAAAGGTAAGGGCTTTTACCATAACGTGCTAAAGATTCACTATACAGCTTAATCCGGTTTACAGTTTCAAGACATGGCTGTTGTAGATACCTGATGGTGTAAAAAAAAAAAAAAATCAAGATAAAACTTATGCAAAAAAGACTACAGTTTCTGGTATTTTAGCAACCGTTCTTACTGGAGAGGTAATAATGAACCCTATAATAAACATTGTTCAAATCACCTTCACAAACTTTTTATGCTGTCTGAGCAGTGAGATTATGGTAATGTCTATGTATCACTACTAGGCGTCTATAAAAAATGTTTAGTATTGGAAAAATGCTGAATTTTTATCATTTTCCATTTACTTCATAAGTAGAGAGGAAGATTCATCACCAGGTTTTTTTTAGCTCACAGTAACATAAGATTAAATAAACAGCCTTAGAGTGTGAATTGTGTCCCGTATCACAAACCAACTGCAGTACACTTTTTACATTCGCATGGATCATGATGCAGAGTCTCTTCTCCAAAAAGCAGCATCATGCGAGTAATTTCTGATGATAAAGTTACTGATCGTTAAACCAAAGCAAATATGTGGCCTCTTTCGGAAACTGCACACCTGTGGGCTATTCAGCTCCAATGAGGTGTAAAAAGCTCAGCTACAGTACTATACACACGACAAATGTATTGAGAGATCAGGTGCCTGGTATTCGAGTGTACTTCTCTCCACGCTCCACTTCCCCATGGTCCAGGTTTTTGTCTCCCTGGTTCCTGGCAGAGACATGTCTATATGCTCTGCCCATCTATACTCACTATGATATTGCAAACCAGGGAAGAGGAGAAGTGCTGGAGGCAAGTAGAGACTATTTTTTCTAAAAAGGGGGGGGGGGGGAATGCACTTTTGCGTGCAGATGATCCTTGGACCCCTGCAGTAGAAGACAAGGAATAAAGATATGCTGCTCCTCACAAGAGCCCCCTCGAAGGAATTTCACACTCACTCGTCAGTCCTGTACAAAGCCAGAGCATGTCCCGTGAAATCCACAACATCCTGTCCCAAATCGAATTTCTTGTACACTTCTAGCATAGTTGTCTTCTTGGGGTCAACCCCTTCCAGTGTCTTTGGATCATTTTCATTAAAGTTTGCAACAAAGTTTAGAAACTTCTTAAACCGCCGCTTTTCAAACATACCCATCAAACCTTAAGTGAAAAAGTCATTATCAGAATGAGTCAATAATAATAGAATCATCTTCAAAGAGGAAACTTTGCTGTATAGGTCAATCAAAGGTGGTAAAAGGCTCATGCCATTCATTAGGCATAGATAGAAGAATCCCGAGTATAAAATTGTAAGCAATCCACTGAAAGGACAGAAGTTACATACTCAAGTTCATTGATGTCAGTTGTACATTCCCCCACTAACACTGATGGCATCTGATTGGGTCACTCATTTTATACTCTGGACTTCCGGGAAATAAAGACGAATTACTGTATGCACGCCCCCCATCATAACCCCTCCCATATCAGTGTCTGGAGCAGCATGCAGTTATGGAAGTGGTTATGACAGAGTGTGCAAACTGTAGCCAGGTATGTATAATATGGCTAAATCTCCCATAAAAAGCAGTTAGTCTTGCGCTCACTGGTAATGTTCTTGCCTCTCATATAAAATGATGTAATGGGTTGGGGGACGACATGGTAATTATTTACAAGATTGTAATTTACCCTGTCAGTTGATTGGACTTCCCCAAGGGCTTTCACTTATGAGGTGTCCTTATGGCTCGTTGCTGCTCTGCTAAAATATGATGCAGATTTCATAGACCAGTGCTAGTACAGCAAACTGCTTGGGTATAGTCAATCTGTACATGAGTAACCACACAAAATACATATTCCTGGTATGCAACAACTGTTATATTAAATGTATTGATTCTTTTGATGCCTATTTGGTAACTTGGGGCAAAATAAAAGCCAACTTACTCAAGACCCATTGACACGACTGTCATAAGGACATATTTGGCCACAAATTTGTGTCCCCATAGACAACCAAGTGGCGGTATAATGCTACACCACCATACACGGGGAAGAGATAGAGCATGCTCCATCTTTCCTCATGTGACACTCTTTCCTATGGATAGGAGAGTGGTGAGCGCTGCTCTCCAGCCCAGCTACGGCCGGGAGAGCATATGTTCGTGTAAATGTCTCATGAAAACAGCTGTATATACGTGTAGAAACAGCCCAATGCATTTTAATTCCTGTTTTGTGAATCATACAGTTTTAGAAACAAAATATAGAGCATTTCCTATTTTCTTATGCGTGCCTAATAAAAATCTATGGGAACTTGTAAAATACGGGTTGCATACGGATGTGCACCGTATGCTGCCCTATATATATGCAGTATCCAGGGAAATCAGAACCAGTGGGAGGTAAATTCTGTCAGCCAGCCAATAGTCATCATTTGTCAGTACAGTACAGATACAGTGTTATACGGAACACAGAAATACAGGAGAAATCACATGTTCATGTGAATGCAGCCCAAATGAAGGACAATCCACACAAGCCTTAATTCAACTTCCCATTGATTTATTGTAAAGACAACTAAAGGTTTGTTAAATTATTTTGTTGTTGGGGAGGTGGTCGAGTTACTTACTGGATGCAAGAGCTTCTGTTTCTGTAGAGGGAACCTTGTAGATTTTACCTCCTTTATAGACAAAACTTCCTTCTACTACTTTGAAGTCCAGATAACGGGTGACTTCAGTATAAAGCAACATTTTAACCAACTGGCCTGCAAACACAGCAATATCATAATAAGAAATGCATCTGCACATTGTACAACACTCGTTTTATGGCTCATTTCCTTTCTTATTCTGCCGTTAAACAATTTCCATTACACATCTGATGTAACCCCTAAACACATGTATCTTACCATTAGCCATGAGAAATTTGGGTACTAGATCCACATTCCAGTCACGTCCACGTCCCATGGACTCTGGGGGGCTACCAGGGATATTAAACCTCTTGTACAGCTAAATGGAAACAAATTTCTTAGTGAAAATATATTCTTTCCAGTGTATTATACACCAACATTACTGCAAATACAGGAAGAATATTGGAGAATTTTGATATATACACAGAAATGTGAAGATTGTCAAGTATTTTAAGCAATAGACATTAATTCTTACATCTTCCATGGGAGTAATGGAAGCACTCTCTCCTCCGTAGTAACAGTTGCGATCCATGTGCAACACCTTCTTTCCATTTACTGACATAATTCCTGACAAGATGCATTCCTACAACATAAAATGAACATGTCATTTGCAGAAAAAGTAAAGAAATGTGAACATATGAATATAAATAGGAATTTATCAAACTGGGGATAGCATGATATTAACCCCTTCCCGCCGAGGCCCTTCAGGTGTGAAAAAAATCCAAAAGTAGTGACATTGGTGGAAAAATTCATTTGCGCCGTTTTCTTAAGGGGTTAGATTTTACTGTGGGCCCCAAATGACACATCTACTTTATTTATTGGGTCGGTACAGTCATGGGGATACCCAATTTGTATAGGCTTATAATTTTTTCATACATTTACAAGAATTAAAAGCTCCTGTACAAAATTTAACTGTACGACCTTTTGATCACTTTTTATTGAATTTATTTTTCAAAATGGCAAAAAAGTGCCTTTAACTTTGGGCGCCATTTTCCGTTACGGAAAAACCGCTGTGAAAAACCGTTATTATATTATGATAGATCAGGCATTTTTGGATGCAGCGATACCTTATGTGTTTAATTTTTACTGTTTATTTATATCAGTTCTAGGGAAATTTTTAGGTTTAATATAATTTTTTTTCTTAACTTTTTTGATTTTACCATTTTTCAGACCCCCTAGGGTACTGTAACCCTAGGTTGTCTGATTGATCCTACCATATACTGCCATACTACATTATGGCAGTATATGGTGATTTTAATCCTCTTTCATTACAATATGCAAATCGCAAGTCTTCAGAAAACCCGAGGCTGTCATGGCAACGCATCTGCACCCCCCCGATGACGTCATGTGGAGTGACGATCTTCACCAAGATGGCAGCACCCACGCACCTATATATTGTATATCTCCTAGGGCTTCCTCCAATACAAGATCTCTAAATTTCATATTTAAATATTTTATTGCCCAGAAGGGGATTGAACACATAACCTCCACACTAAATATGTCAGAGATATAAGACAGAGCCTCCATCCACTGGACCATGGGCTTACTGGTGGTCACTGGGATGTTTTTATTTCAGTAGAGCTTCCATGGAGTTACACTGTGACAAGCTCAATGCACTGGTATATAGAGGGCTGAGCCCTTTCGATAGCCGGTAAGTCTTCGCTTCAAACACTTACCGGTAATAACCGCGATTGGTGCTAGCAAAGCTGGCAGCAGCTTTAAAAAGATGGACGCCACCATCTTGGTGAGGATCGTCACTCCCCGTGACATCATTCCGAAGTCCCAAGGCTGTCTCGTTTTAACCCATTCATTACAATGTGTGATTTGCACATTGTAATGAATGAGGAGGAAAATCCCCATATATTGTAGAATGGCAGTATATGGTAGGATCAGACAACCTAGTGTTAAAATACCCTGGGGTGATTTGGGTACTGAGCTTATTAACAAGTTTACATACGCGATACACTCAAAGAGGATAAAAAAAACTGACTCTGCAAGTGAACAAAAAATTTTCTGTTTGTTCCACTAAACAGGTCATCTTAATTAAACTTGTTAATGTCAGCACTAGATGAAAACCCCTCATAACAAGATTAAAAAAAAGAAGATGGCAAGTTGTCAGATGCACAGATCAGTTTCCTGGCCTCCATCTAATAGGACAACTCATTGTTGTTATAGCTCTCAAGATAACCGTATAAAATTATGGACATTGCTGCTGACATGGTGCAAAGGTCTTATGATGTGGCCAGGTATGGGGATCCTCTTAATCTCCAGCTCAGTGATTATGACTAAGCCACTGGCCTGCCTGAGAGAAAGAACTGTATACGTCAGCTTTTGTATGTATACAGCTGCCTGTATTGCAAGAAAGCAATAGCGTTCACGGGCCAAGATAAGTCAAGCAAGGTGCAACTACCAGGAATCTAGGACGGGAGTATCTACTTTAAGGACGCAGGTTCTTTTTCATAATTTTTGCTCCCCACCTTCAAAAAGCCATAACTTTTTCGTTTTTCCCGTGTACTGAGCTATGTGAGGGCTTATTTCTGCATAACAAATTTTACTTATCAGTGACGTTATTTATTATTCTATGCCGTGTATTGGGAAGCTGGAAAAAATTTCAAATGTGATGAAAATAGCAAAAACGCATTTGCGTCACTTTCTTGTGGGCTCAGTTTTTATGACAGACAAATGTGTACTGGAAAAAAAATAATTCGACATTTTCTGACGATGACTTTCATGTTACGGTGTATGGAGCTGTGTGAGGTGACGTTTTCGTTTCTACCATTTTGATCACTTTTTATTACATTTTTTATGTGAGGTAAAATGGGCGTTTTGGACATTTGGGTGCTATTATCGGTTATGGGGTTTACTGCCAGGAATAACCGTTTTTATATTTTGTATTTACTATTTTTTAGACCCTCTGGGGTACATTAACTCTAGAATGTCTATCATTCCTACCATATACTGCAACACTACTGTCTTGCAGTATATGGCGTTTTTACACAGTGCTCCACACCTCTGCACTGTATACTTACGGCACAGAGCGTGAAGGAGTTAATGGTTGTGCCAAGTGCAGGATTTGTCCATAAGATGGATGGAAACTAGCTTATTGAGGACGAAGTTATTGTATAGGATTAGGACACTGACATGATATCATTAAGAGGTCTATTAAAAAAAAAAAAAAAAAAAAAACTGCAACACGAGGTTTATCTGACAGAGGGAACTACTGACCAAAATAATCAAAAAAGGTATTAACGGCAGGAATTGGAAGTCTTACTTTCAATAATAGCCAGTAATGGGTAACTTTATTAGAGTGTTTACACAGGGGATTTTGACATGGAGAAAAATACACCTAAGAATTCACAACTTCATTTTACTGGGAGCCAGTTGTTTTCCTTCTATAAGCAGAAAAAAAAACCAAACAAACAAAAACCTAACATAGGCTATATATATGCCAAAAATTCCAAAAGATGTGGGGTAGAAAATAAAAAACAGGCTTGGTTTTTACTGATTTAAATATTCAGCGCTAATGATGTGTACAGGACATCTACCACCAGGATCAAGGATTGTAAACCAAGCACATCAACATACTGGTGTGCGCCGCCTCCGAAAGCATCTGCTCTTTTTGCTACAAATGCCTTTGTTTTAAGAAAACAGCTTTCAAAATTATGTTCACACAGGTGATCACTCTCTGTGATACTAACCAGCCGAGCACCTGTGTGACCATGGTCAGATTTCTGTCCACTGGAAGTAAAGAAGCTGGCTGCTGAGGACTATGCGTTGTCCTGCACATAGATCATCAGTATAAGGACAGCTGCACACAAACAGGTCCAGCCTGTGGAAACAGACTCGCAGGTTGGTTGGATTCTACAGACTGCACACAGGGAGTCCTTGCATCAGACAAAAATGCAGTACCGTCACTATTACAGTCCTGGCATTGCAGTTTGGCCAGCAGACAGGAAATCCTTTCATCATATGTATGTTGGATGCAACGACTCCTGTCCTGTGGGATCCGATCAATATACATTTACCTTATATACTCGAGTATAAGCCTAGTTTTTCAGCACAAAAAAATGTGCTGAAAAACCCAAACTCTGCTTATACTCGAGTCAAAAAAATAAATAAATCAAAACTCGCCTTTCTGGCGTCACCCGTAGATCTTCTGTGCGATCCATCCGGTATTGTTGTGCTGCACGACGGGGGAGGGGGGGGGGGAACTATATACACAGGGGCAGGCAGGCTATATACACAGGGGCAGGGGCAGGCAGGCTATATACACAGGGGAAGGGGCAGGCAGGCTACATACTGGAGAGGCTGTGACCAATGCATTTCCCACCCTCGGCTTATACTCGAGTCAATAGGTTTTCCCAGTTTTTTGTGGTAAAATTAGGGGCCTCGGCTTATACTCGAGTATATACGGTACATGTTTCAGGAACTGAAGCACCAGTTCTATTTTGGGGGCGCAAGAGTAACTATATTTTTAGGCTAGTATTTATCAAGTAAATTTTCTCATCTACAATGAAAGGGAAACTGCCAGATAATACTACAGATTTACAAAGGATTTTTCCTGTGCATAATGCATCCCGCCAGTAGTTAGCCCATTTCTAAAACTTCTTATTTTATACATAAAGGGGCAGACGTGTATTTTAAGTAGCTCCTCACATGAGTAAAATCTAAGTAGCCATTTAACATGCCTGTCGTATTGCCAAAAATGTCACACTTTTCACATAAAAAAAATTAAGCACTTCCTGGGACAAGACACTAACAGGGTAATAGATATAAAGCACTATACCTCACCAGATATCACCTTAAAGGGGTTGTCCAAAGTTTGAAAATAATAGCAGCTTTCTCCCCAAATCATCTCCTCATGGTCAGCTCTAGCGCTGTTTGAGGAAGGAAGTAGCCAGGTTTTTGAATCACCGGACAACCCCTTAAAAGTAACTGTCCTCCCTGCTAATAAAAACTATTATACAAACCCGTGATCAATGTCTCAGCGCTACCGAAATGCCCCTTCGCTAGTTTACTTTGTTAAAATGCTGAAAGATTGGAGTGCTGTTTGTATGTCAGACATGCCACCAATGGGAGTCAGCAACCATTTTACCTACAAAGACAGCGCTTTACCCACAAGTAAACCGGATGATGCGTCATGAGCGCAAAACGGCTGCCATTCCACCCGCCCCACCGTGATCCCCTGTCACTGCTCCCTCCCAAACTCTTTATTGAAATGTCATAACAGACAAAGAAATCCCCAAGATACATAACACATTTTCACCACTGTCACATATACAACAACCAATACGTCAAACAGAAAAACCAATACTTAAACTGCACTCCGATGGGAGTCAGCAAATATTTTAAGACAGAAGAAAGGTGGTTGAATGGGACAATGACATCAGAAGCGGCATTGCAGCAGGCAAGTATACATGATCAATATCTATATGGCCTCACCACTGAAGGAGCAGCAGGGCAGGCGTCCAGGGAGGAGAGAACTAGGGTCCTAATGAAGTAGAATGTATGAACTATCTAGATGTGATCTACATGAACAGCTCAGGGGGAAATAATCCAAAAGAAGCCAAGTCTCCCATTAATGGCAGGTCATGTGACCGGCTCTACCCTTAGTACATGACAGTATTACCCATGCCAGTGCAGGCCACGCACAAGGGATACCGGGCGGGAGAAGAGGAAACGCCAAGTCCGGGACATGCAGGAAGTGCATACTACAATGAGGAGAGGACCTGCCCCGCCAGCTACAACCCTACAGCTATGCTACCGATACATGAGCGGCTTGTGCCCGGGCTCTACAGGCCTTATGAGGGAACTCTCCCCAAGAAGCTAGAGGCCACAAGGCTGGGGTGTGACCCGCTGCAGCCTCTCTCAGGACACATCCTCACCGTCAGGCCGGTCCCCAGCACGATAACGTCGTATTCCTCATTCATGGTGCTCGGTTTCGAGTGACTCGGGCGGCTGTCAGAGAAGAAAAGTGTGAGAGCGCGCTCACAGATTGCGCTTATGGCGGATACGGAAGCGCAGGCAGTGGAGAGGCGGGTGCGCGCACGGACGACCACTCCCTACGCATTCTCGAAAGTCACTAATTAGCCAATCAGAAAGTATAAAAGAGAGGCGTCCAAGGGGCGGACCCCTAGCTTCCACATAGAGACCAGTCACTTCCGGAAACCACTTCCAACCAATGAGTAAAGTGGGCTCCGGATGAATATGGGCGGGGCTGCAGGAGAAGAAGACGCTTCAGGACTGTTGTACCAAAATGTATTTGTGTTTATGGTCGGTCCTCTCATCACCCAGAACGTACTAGCGCCAGGGTTCTCAAACAACCCTCCCACCCCTGACATCATTAAAATAGAGACAATGCGTCCCGAATTAAGCTTAAACAGTCCCCCACCAAATTATATATATCACACACATGCATTTAAGTAAGTGTTCTGCTTATGGAGAGGATGCCAATTAAGATCGCCTTATAGGCGTGTGGAGATTTAACCCCTTATCACTGAGGGCACTTTCACACGTTCCGCTAGCGCCGCGTTCATAACGCAACGCTAGCGCACAGAGTTTGGGACAGAGTTTGGGGCGATCGTATATGTGTTTCCCGGGAAACGCATATGCGATCGGCCCGAGCCCCGCCCACTGTGCGCTAGCGTCGTGTTATGAACGCGACGATAACGGAACGTATGAACGCGCCCTCACGGTTTTTGATGCGTTGCTGATCACATGCCAAGGTTGCATTGCATTTCCACTGCATTTGCTAAAACGCCTTGTAACCTCAGCGTGTGATCAAGGCTGAAGCCTTTGGAATGCGTCCAGAACGCATCAAAAAACGCAACGCATCGTGTGAATATGCCCTGACGCTTGTTTTCAGCTTAATGACCAGGCTCTATTGTACAAATCTGACATGCCTCACTTTAGATGATAATAAGTTTGGAACACTTTAATTTACCAAAGTGATTTTGATATTGTTTTATCATGACACATTTAACTTAATGTTGGTAAAAATATGAGTGTTACATTTTACTTATTTATGAAAAGAGAGTGAATTTGGTGAAAATTTGGAAAAAAAATATATTTTCAAAATGTGAAATTTTTTTGCTTTTCACACAAATGCTCATACCCCCCAACTAATTTAGTTACTAACATTTATCATATGTATGCCTTATGTTGGCTTGTCTTTTTCAACTATGCTTTTATCCTATGAGGTTGTAAGTTGAACAGCAATTTTTCTCATGTTTAATAAAATTTCAAAAGCCATTTTAATAGGGACCAATGCAGTTATGAAAGTGCTTTGTAAGGCCTAAATTTCAGAAATTTCCCAAAAAATCAGCTGTTTTTCTAAACTGCACATCTTAAACCATTCAAAAAACAAAATAGAATGTTTGTTAACCCTTTAAGTATTTCACAAAAGTTAAAACCCAATAGTGATAAAATTTAGACATTTCAATATTTTTAACAACCTTTTAATTTACCCCTAGAGTTTACAAACTCACTAAAAGTTTAATTAGAACATGCACACCAAACTTTGTTACCCAATTTTTCTTATATCAATACTATATATGCAGGGCCGGATTATAGACAGGGCTCCCGGGGCTCGATCCCCAGGGCTCCCGGGGCTCGATCCCCGGGGCCCCCACCAGATCGCGTCCCGTGGTCCCTGACTCCTTAGTCGTGCGCCCTGGGCACAGGTCACCACCTCCATGCATATCCCCAGCAAGAATGACAAAAAAAAGAGTGTTTTCAAATATAATTATAGAAGCTGCGCCATTCAGAGCCGATTATGCATTGTCACTTTTTAATTGCTTTACAATCTTTATCTTTTTTGGTCAATTTGGACATGTAAGGGCTTATTTTTTGTGACATGAGATGCACTTTACAAATTAGTCATTTAGTGGGTCATTAGCTTCTTGATGAGATTTTATTAACTCTTGAATGTATGGAAGAAAAGAAAATTATCAATTTTGGTATTGTATTTTTTGGGGGTCGTACACCGTACACTAAAAATACTATATTATCTTTATTCTATAGATCACTACGATTATGGTGATACCTCATTTGTATTGTTTTTTATATATTTTTACAAAAAAACTAATATAAAGAAAATCTCATTTGTTTTCATATCGTCATCTTTTCAGAGATATAACTTTAATATTTTTTAGTTGACAGAGCTGGTTTAGGGCTTATTTCATGTTGAGTTGTCCTTTTCAGTGGTACCATTTTGGCGCACATCGCCAAAATCCCCTGTTAAAAGCGTTGCAAAACGGAAATCGACGGGAAAACCAACTAAAATGCGCTCCGCGGACCCTTAGTAAATGAGCCCCATTTTGTGTCTGGACATCTGCAATCTTGTTCGATTGTCCTGGAACATATTGAGGTCTTAAAGGGGTATTCCCATCTGGGCATTTACATTTAATTTAATTCATATGCCAAATGTAAACCTTTCTTCAATTAGATGTTATACAAAAAATTTTCCTGTGTGAAGATAATTTTTCATCAATGTAGCCATGTTGTCCTTTAGAAACAAGATAGCTCCCTCGAATACGACCACCCAGCACTCTGGCAGTGGTGGCCAGACATGCACTACTGAGCCCTGCATGACCATCTGGCTTCAGCGTTCAGTAGCACAAGACGGCTGTAGGATATGCAGTAAATCCTGGCTATTTCATATACAAAAGCAATTTGTTTCTTTGTGCAATCACTCCGGTAGAGGGGGTCATATCCAAGGACACAGTCTTTTGTCTAAGGGACCATATGACAACATTTATGAGAAATTATCTTCACACAGGTAAATATTGTTAATAACATCCACTTGAAGAAAGGTATATATGTTACCGTTGTGGCTGCGACCCACGCCCCGGGTCGCAGGCAAACCCATGCTCCTATCCATGCGCCTGGACCCCGCCACTGCTCTCACCTTTCATCGAGCCCAGGCTGGCTTACAGAGATTTAAAGGGTCAGCGCGCCCATAATTAGCGCTGACCGGCTGCCAATTCTGTTAATTTCCCTGTGTTCCCTGCCGGATCTTCATGCCTTTTGACTTAGAGAAAGCTTTGTTCCTATGCTCTGTGCTGTTATTGTGGTTTTCTGTTGTGACCCCGATTACGTTATTGACTTTGATCCCATGCTGTCTGCCTGACTTTCAGCTACGTCCCCACCTCCGATCCTGTTCTTCCTGTCCTGACCTCCTGCCTGTCCCCGGCCTCGATTCTGCTCGACCTTTCTGCACCTCGCCTTGGCCACCATCGCAGGCAAAGTCACACCTGTGAAACGACCTGGTGGTACCACGCCGCAGCAAATCCAACTTGCTTTGGGGCGGGCTGTGGTGAAAAACGGGTACCACTTAGACTCAGGTCCCAGGTATCGGCTTTACGGCATTGTCCGCAGTGGTTGAGTGGGTCCAGGACCCCTCCAAGGTCCCGCTACCTGAACTGGCTGATCTTTCCACCGTTGTGGTCCAGCAGTCCCAACAGATTGCCACGCAAGGTGAACAGCTTTGACCCTGTCATAGGTACTATTCCACCTCCGATCCTGTTCTTCCTGTCCTGACCTCCTGCCTGTCCCCGACCTCGATTCTGCTCGACCTCTCTGCACCACGCCTTGGCCACCATCGCAGACAAAGTCACACCTGTGAAACGACCTGGTGGTACCACGCCGCAGCAAATCCAACTTGCTTTGGGGCAGGCTGTGGTGAAAAACGGGTACCACTATTACATTTTTTTTACTGAGGTCCAGTCCATCTTTCAGGAACCTGCACAGGGGTCTTCTGCTGAGGGCACACTGCTGAAACTGTGTCAAGGGGACTCTTCTGTTGGTGATTACGCGTTTAGATTCTGTACTCTAGCCTCTGAGCTAGCCTGGAAAGAAGCAGCCCTGATTGAAACCTTTAAAAAGGTGCTTTTGGGACAAGTTAAAGATGCACTGTCTACACGTGACCTGCTGTCTACTCTTAGTGGTCTCCTCTCTCTGGCCAATGTCTGGAACAACTGCAATTCAGGACCTAACGTATGCCCCGCCTGGCTGCTGTCTTCCAAAGACCGTATCTGCCACCCGTTGTGTCTGCTACAGAGGAACTGATGCAGGTAGATAGAGCTCGTCTGACTCCCCAAGAGCGTTCCAGACGAAGACAGGAGAACCTCTGTCTTTATTGTGCCAGCCCTGATCATTTTCTTGAGACTTGTCTTGTCCGTCCTCAGCATCCGGGAAATGCATGTCCTTGGGAGAAGCATCCTTAGGTCTGAGCAAAGCTTCTCCACATCTGAATATTCCCGTTCTGCTCAGATCTGGCACAGGTAGCCAGTTACAGATTTTTGCCTTCTTGGATGCCGGCTCTGCAGGAAACTTAGTTGAATCTGATCTGGTCTCCCAGCATCATTTCCTTGTGGTCCATCATGAGAAGCCCCTGGTCACCTCCTCTGTCAGTGGCCAAATCCTCTCTGATGCGTTCCGGGACTTCACTGAGCCACTGTTCCTGCAAGTCAGTCTTATCATGTGCTACCCCTATCCATGTGTTCCATCCTGTTGGGTCTTCCATGGTTGCAACTCCATGCACTCATGCTAAATTGGAAGACGGGGGAGATTCTATGTTGCGGGAACAGAGTGCCAGTCTTATTGTATGGTGGTTCCTCATCCTGTGTCCATCACGTTCTCTTTGGTGTCCACCAAGCCACTGGTGGGTTTTCCAGCTTCTTACAAAGACTTTGCTGATGTCGTTTCAGAAAAGCAAGCAGAGACTCTGCCGCCACATCGACCCCATGGCCGTCCAATAGACTTGATGTCAGGCACATCTCCTCCACGGGGTTGTGTGTATCCCCTGTCTGTTTCAGAAACTGCGGCCATGTTGGCCTACATTAAGCAGAATTTCCAGAAGGGATTCATTTGCAACTTGTCTTCTGCTGCCAGTGCTGGATTCTTCTTTGTGCCCAAGAAGGGTGGTTCCCTTTGTCCCTGCATTGATTACAGCAGCCTCAATAAAGTAACATTAAAAAAAAAACGCTACATTTTGCCTCTCATCACTGAACTTTTTGATCACCTACGGGGTTCCAAGGCTTTCACCAAGCTGGATATGCGGGGGTAATATAATCTCATTCGCATCCATGAAGGCGATGAATTGATGCCAGCCCTCAATACTCTTTACAGACATTTTGAGTACCTTGTAAAGCCCTTTGGACCCTGCAATGCTCCAGCAGTGTTCCAGGAATTTCTCAATGATATCTTCAGAGACTTGCTCTACCCTTCGAAAACTTTGAATTTTAAGAGGGCTAATTTCCAGAAATTCAGGGCTGCACTATAGGATATAGACTGGGACCAAATGATGATACTAATGTTAAATGGGAGAAATTCAAATCTATCCTGGGTCATTATACTTCTAAATTTATTCTAATAGGTAACAAGTATAGACGGGCTAGATTACACCCCGCGTGGCTTACAGCTACAGTTAAAAGGGCAATTAATGAGAAAAAGAGGGCATTCAAAAATATAAATCTGACGGGTCACCTGAGGCTTTCAATACTTACAAAAAACTTAAAATCTGTAAAAAGGAAATCAAATAATACAAAATACAAATTGAAAGACAGGTGTCTAAAGATAGCAAAACAAATACCAAGACATTTTTTAAGTCAGAACAGGTTGGACCCCTTTATTCCGAAAATGGGGCATCGGTGACTGGAGACCAGGAGAAGGCGGATATACTTAATAGGATTTTTAGCTCCAATGATACGAAGAAAGTACTTCTGACGTGGCTGGTGCCAGTGCAGGTCATGCATCCTGTAATATACTAGACTGGCTAAATGTAGACATGATCCAATCTAAGCTCAATAAAATCAATGTGTACAAGGCTCCTGGACCAGATGGGTTACACCCCAGAGTTCTTAAAGAACTCAGTTCTCTTATTGCTGTACCGCTGTCTAAAATCTTCAGGTATTCCGTAATGTCTGGTGTGGTGACAAGTGACTGGCGCAAGGCAAATGTGGTGCCAATATATAAAAAGGGCTCTAGAACTTCGCCAATTAACTTCCATTGTGGGTAAAATATTGGAAGGGTTAGTATACTGGAGTATGTGACATCAAATAGTATAATAAGTGACAGCCAGCATGGGTTTACTAAGAATAGAAGTTGTCAAACTAACCTGATCTGCTTCTATGAAGAGGTGAGCAGATGCCTGGATGGAGGAGCAGCTGTGGATATTGTGTTCTTGGACTTTGCAAAGGCATTTGACACTGTCCCTCATAGATGCCTGATGGGTAAAATTAGGGCTATTGGTTTGGCAGAAATCATTTGAAATTTGATTGCAAACTGGCTGAAGGATCGTATCCAGAGAGTTGTGGTTAATGATTCTTACTCGGAATGGTCACCAGTTATGAGTGCTGTACCCCAGGGTTCTGTGCTTGGCCCACTACTATTTAATATATTTATTAATGATCTAGAGTTAGGAATTAATAGCACTGTGTCTATTTTTGCAGATGACACCAAGCTGTGTAGTGTAATACAGTCTATGGAGAATGTTTATAGGCTGCAGGGTGACTTGGACAAACTGAATGTTTGTTCATCCTCTTGGCAAATGAGGTTCAATGTTGATAAATGTAAGGTTATGCACCTGGGGGCTAATAACCCAAAGGCAAAATATGTCCTTGGGGGAATAGATCTGGGAGAGTCCCTTATCAAGAAGGACCTGTGGGTACTAGTAGATCATAAATTGAATAACAGCATGCAATGTCAATCAGCTGCCTTTAAAGCCAGTAGGATCTTGTCATGTATCAAAAGTGGTATGGACTCTTGTGATAGGGATGTGATATTACCACTGTACAAGGCATTGGTTCGGTCTCACCTGGAATATGCTGTCCAGTTCTGGGCACCGGTCCATAAAAAGGATGCCCTGGAGCTGGAGAGGGTTCAACATAGAGCTACAAAATGATAAGGGGTATGGGAGGGTCTTAGTTATAAGGAAAGATTAAAACAACTTGATTTATTTAGTCTGTAAAAGAGACGACTACGAGGGGACATGATTAATTTATATAAATATATGAATGGTCCATACAAAATATATGGTGGTAAATTGTTTCAGATTAAATTAAATCAAACGATGAGGGGGCACTGTCTCCGTTTGGAGAAATAAAGGTTTAATCACCAGAGGCGACAGGGCTTTTTTACTATGAGAACTGTCAATCTGTGGAATAGCCTGCCTCAGGCGCTGGTCACAGCAGGGACGGCAGAGATGGTTATGTTATATAGAATTGTTTCCCCTAAATCCCTTCCTCATGCAATCCCTTCCCTTCCTTGGTTCAACTTGATGGACAAGTGTCTTTTTTCAACCATATAAACTATGATACTATGATACTTGAAGTCTCATCAGGTCCACGTCCGGCAAGTTGTCAGGTGCCTAAGGGCCAATCGCTTATATGCCAAGCTCAAGAAATACCAATTTCATCAGAGTAGTCTTACATTCCTGGGATACATTATTTCTGACAAAAGACTACAGATGGATCTTGCCAAGTTGTCTCCCGTACTTCAGTGTCCTCGCCCAGTGGGACTACTTGCCATACATATATTTCTGGGCTTTGACAATTATTACTGGCAACTTATTCCACATTTCTCCTCTATTGTGTCTCCCATTGTCGCTCTGACAAAGAAGAAAGCAAATCCTAAACTTTGGCCTCTGGTGGCTGAAGAAGCGTTCTCCCAGCTTAAATCCGCCTTCCCCTTTGCCCCTGTTCGCACACGGCCCGATACGGAAAAGCCATTGCAGCTGGAGGTTGATGCCTCTAGTGGGTGCTGGAGGTGTGCTCACCCAGAAAGGGCCCAAAGACCTTCTCTGCTCCATAATTACTCCATAGGAGACAGGGATCTACTGGTCATTAAACGGCGTTATCTTCTGGAGGGAGTTCACCATCCTGTCTGCAGATCATAAGAATCTCCTTTATCCCCAGACTGCTCAATGTGCAACATCCCTGCCAATGCAAGGCAGAGGAGTTGTTGAGAATAAACCCCTAATATATGTGTTCCCCTAATAGAGAGTCTAATTAGCTCCTCTGCAGGACACTATACATATATATACTTAGGTCATTGTGCAGCGGTAGATTCTGCCTGGATAGGTAAAGGTAAATGTTGTTTGTTGTTGTTATCCAATGATATGCCTCAATGCCCTTAAATGTGAACTGGAGTGTAATTGGAAGAGGAGACCACCTGACCAGGCATTAACTAAACCCTTAGTCAGTGGAGGAGTCAGTGTGTTGAGAACCAGCTTCCGACTGAGAAGCACCACCTCAGAGCTCGTGCTCTGACCACAGACCTCCTAGGCCACAGCAGCTCTATAGAGTGTCAGTCCACCTTCAGGGCTAACACTGAACCCTTCCAGGATAAAAGCTGAAGCTCCCTACCTTGGACACAGCTCTATCCCAGCCTGCCCCTGTATCCAGACTGGTGAACAGACTCCTGTGGTTCCCTCTCCAAGAGCACTCCCAGTATCCTACCACTTGGGCACGTTGCCTGCTGTTGCTGTTGGTTCAAATAAAGAACTGTAAGTAATTTTTGCATGACGTTGGTCCCTGCTTCGGCTGTAACAACAAGGGCGCCCCATCCATCTACAAGGGACACATACTACAGACTTTAAGGGCTGCCCCAGGGAGAGCTAGTACCACAGCCTCTCCCTCTATATCATTTCTTGCATACACCACCTGCTGGAGACCTGCCAGGCTGTAGGACAGCCCTCCGGTCCCCATACCAAGCACCGTGACACTAGCGTGCTCAGGCCGCAAGCGCCAGCCACTCCGGTATTCTGGGCCCCGGCTGCCTCCAGGCCGAAGAAAAGACTAGGCTTCGGTGGGGGGATGTTGCAAATGCCTCAACCCACGGGAAGCCCGCTGGTTGCTCTCCTTTTCACGTTTTAACTTCTTGATTCACTTCCATCCTGCTGAGAAGAATGTCAAGGCAAATGCCCTCTATCCTGCCTCTGATGTCATTGGGGAAGAACCGGCTCCTCGGCATATTATTCCTCACGAGCGGCTGGTTGTTACTGCTCCAGTGGATCTTCGGCAGCTTCCTACTGGCAAGACCTATGTCCGACCTGCACTTTGAAAGAGAATATTGATTTGGGGACATTGCTCTTGTGTGGCTGGGCACCCTGGAGTGCAAAGCTCTGTAGCTCTCATTTCCCGTTTCTATTGGTGGCCTGATCTGGTCAAATATGGTCAGGATTTTGTGGGAGCCTGCACTTCTTGTGCTTGTAATAAGCCATCTTGCCTCAAACCAGCTGGTTCTGTTAAATTCTCAGTCCCTTTCTGTGTTCCCTGCTGGATCTTTGTGCCTTGTGGCCTAGAGAAAGCTTTGTTTCTATGCCCTGTGCTGTTATTGTGATTTGCTGTTGTGACTCTGTTGCCGTTATTAACTTTGATCCCCTGCTGTCTGTCCTGACCTCCTGCCAACGTCTCTGTAACTCGCAAATCCAACCCGTTTTGCGTCAGGCTCTGATGAAACTCGGGTGCCATTGATAATAAATTCAGTCTGCACACCTCGTTGCGTTGGTGCTAGTGATCCAGGCATCCAACCCCAAGTAACTATAGTGAAATTAGGATCAAGCACTTCAAATGAGTTTTAATATGCGTTTTTAATTTCTTCAATGTGGGGGTACACGCTGAGTGAGGAGGAGGGAATGTGCAGGTAGAAGAAAGGAAAAGGGAACATAGGAGTACAGGCTGAGTGAGGAGGGAATGTGGGGGTACAGTCCAAGGGTGTTGGGTGTGTAGGCTGAGGGCAGAGAAGAGTTGGGGTGGGAGAGAATGTGGGGGTGTAGGTGAAAGGAGGAAGAGGGAATGTGGGGGTGCACATTGAGTGAGGAGGATGGAATGTGGGGGTGCACATTGAGTGAGGAGGATGGAATGTGGGGGTACAGGTGAAGGGAGAAAGAGGCAATGTGGGGGTACATTCTGAGTGAGAAGGATGGAATGTGGAGGTACAGGTGATGGGAGGAATAGGGAATGTGGGGGTGCACACTGAGTGAGGAGGATGGAATGTGGAGGTACAGGTGAAGGGAGGAAGAGGCAATGTGGGGGTACATGCTGAGTGCGGAGGATGGAAAGTGGAGGTACAGGTGACGGGAGGAATAGGGAATGTGGGGGTGCACACTGAGTGAGGAGGATGGAATGAGAGGGTACAGGTGAAGGGAGGAAGAGGGAATGTTGGGGTGTGTACGCTGAGTGAGCAGGATGGAATGTGGAGAAAAAGGTGAAAGGGAGGAAGAGGGAATTTTGGGGGTACACGCTGAGTGAGAAGGATGGAATGTGGTGGTATAATATATAAAATATAATATGATAAAGCTCACTTAATAATGAAAAGTAAAAGCCCTAATATGCAGTGGGGAGTGCTAGCAACAATTGGGGGTTGGGTTGTGGGTAATAATGGGGTGAGTCAGGAGTAGAGATTGTGGGAGTACAAGTGAATGGAGTTAGGCTGAGGTAGGAGAGGAATTGGGGGTACAGGCTGAGTGAGGAGGAGGGAATGTGGGGGTACAGAGCGAAGGGAGGAAGAGGGAATGTGGGTGTACAGGCCAAGGGAGTTGAGAATGTGGGGGTAAACACTGTGAGGAGGAGGGTATGTGCAGGTACAGGTGAAGGAAAAGGGAAAATAGGTGTACAGGCGTGAGGAGGGAATGTGGGGGCACAGTCCAAGGGAGTTGGGCAGAGAAGAGTTGGGAAGGTGAAGGAAGGAAGAGGCAATGTGAGGTTACATGCTGAGTGAGGAGGATGGAATGTGGGGGTACAGGTGAAGGGAGGAAGAGGGAATGGGGGGGGTACAGGCTAAGAGAAGAAGAGGGAATGTGGGATAACAGGCCAAGGGAGTTGGTGGTGCAGGCTGAGGGCAGAGAAAAATTGGGGGGTACAGGCTAAGAGATTAGAGAATTTGGCTGAACAGGCTAAGGGAGTTGGGGCTGTAGACTAATGAAGGGGGGAGTTGGGGCAGGAGAGGAATTGGGGTCACAAGCTGAGTGAAGAGGAGGGAATGAGGAGATACAGGCCAAAAGATTTGGGGGTATAAGCTGAGGGGAGATAAGAGTTGAGGGTACACATTGAGTGAGGAAGAGGGAACGTGGGGGTACAGGCCAAGGGAGTTGGTGGTGTAGGCCGAGAGCAGAAAAGAGTTGGGGGTACAGGCTAAGTAAGGAGAAGGTAATGTGAGGATACATGCTAAGAGAGGAGAAGAGAATGTGAGATTTCAGGTGAAGGAAGGAAGGAAGGAAGGAAGGAAGAGGGAACATTGGAGTACAGGCTGAGTGAGGAGGGAATGTAGGGGTACACACTACGGGAGTTAATGGTGTAGGCTGAAAGAGGAGATAATTTGGGGTACATGCCAAGGGAGTTGGGGGTGTAGGCTGATGGAAGAGGAGAGAATTTGGGGTACAGGCTAAAAGAGTTGGGGGTGTAGACTGATGGAGGAGGGAATGTGGTTGTACAGGCAAAGGGAGTTGTGTGTGTAGGCTGAAGGAGGAGAGAATTTGGGGGTACAGTCTAAGAAAGTTGGGGTGAAGGCTCACAGAGGGAATCTAGGGGTACACGCTAAGGGTGTTGATGGTGTAGGCTGAAGGAGGAGAGAATTTAGGGGGACAGTCAAAGGGAGTTGGCGGTGTAGGCTAAGGGACAGAATGTAGGGGTACACACAAAGGAATTTGGGGTTGTTGTCTGATGGTGGAGAATTTGGGGGTTCAGTCTAAAAGAGTTGGGGTGTAGACTTAAGGAGGAGTAGAGAATGTGGGGCTACATGCTGAGTGAGGAGGAATATGGGGGTACAGGCTAATGAAGTAGATAAATGTTGGGGTACACAGCAAGGGAGTTTTAGGGTGTAGGCTGGAAAAGGGAATGTTGGGGTACATGCCATGGGAGTTTGGGGGGTAGGCTGAGGGAGGGAATGTGGGGGTACATGCTAAGGGAGTTGGGGATGTTGGATGATGGAGGAGAATTTGGGGGTACAGGCTAAGGCAGTTGGGGGATTAAGGCTAAGGGCAGAGAAGAGTTGGGGGTACAGGCTAAGGGATTAGATAATTTAGGGGTACAGGCTAAGGGAATTCGGGCTGTAAACTGATGGAGGAGAGAATTTGGGGGTACAGACTAAGGCAGTTGGGGGTGTAGCCTGAGGAAGTGAATGTAGAAGGACATGCTAAGGGATAGAGGGTTGTCTTCAAATGGAGGAGGAGAGAGTGTGGGGAAATACGCTGAGTGAGGAGGATAGAATATGGGGGTACAGGCTGAGTGTGGAGTAGGAACTGTGGTAGTACATGCCAGGGAAGTTTGGGGTGTAGGCAGAGGGCAGTGAAGAGTTGTGGGTACAGGCTTAGGGACGAGAGAATTTGGGTGTACACGCTGAGTGAGGAGAAGGGAATGTGCAGGTACAGGAAGGAAGAGCGAACATAGGAGTAGAGGCTGAGTGAGGAGGAATGTGGGGGTACAGGCCAAGGGTTTTGGGGGTTTAGGCTGAGAAAAGTTGGGGGTACAGGCTAAAGGAGGAGAGAATGTGGGGGACATGCTTAGTGAGGAGGAGGGAATGTGAGGGTACAGGTGAAGGAAAGAAGAGAAAATGTGGGTGTACAGGTGAAGCGGGGAAGAGGGAATGTGGGGGGTACAGGTGAAGGAAGGAAGAGGGAAAGTAGAAGTACAGGCCAAGGGAGTTGACAGTATAGGCTGAGGGAAGAGAAGAGTTGGGGGTACAGGTTAAGGGAGGACAGAATGTGGGGGTACATGCAAAATGAGGATTGAATGTGGGGTACAGGTGAAGGGAGGAAGAGGGAATGTTGGGGTGCACACTGAGTGAGGAGGAGGGAATGTGGGGGTACAGGTGAAGGAGTTGAGGCTGAGAAAAGTTCGAGGTAGAGGCTAAAGGAGGAGAGAATGTGGGGGTGCAGGTAAGAATTTTATTTTAACAAGAGCTTCAATACAGTTATACTGGAAGCTCAGCCTAATATACTGGTATACAGAATGAAATCCATCTACTCCACCCCACATATGAGAGGCTGGTTGACAGTAGCTGAGTCTATAGCTCAATGGTAATGCTCTCGCCTGCCATGTTCAAGGTTGTGAGTTCGAATCTCGTCACCAAAATATAAAATGACTAAGCTCACTTAATAATGAAAAATAAAAGCAAATGGAACTGGGAGTACAGGCTAAGTGAGGAGGAGGTACAGGCGAAGGGAATTGGGGTGTAGACTGATGGAGGAGGAGAGAATATGGGGGTACATGCCGAGTGAGGTGAGAGTGAATGTGGGGGTACAGCCCAAGGGAGATGGGGGACAAGGGCTGAGGGCAGAGACGTGTTGGGGCTATAGGCTAAGGGAGGAGAGAATGTGGGGGTACAAACTGAGTGAGGAATAGGAACTGTGGGGGTACAGAAGAAAAGAAAAGGAAATGTGGGGGTACCGACAAAGGGAGTTAGGGGTGTAGGCTGAGGTAGGAGGAGTTGGGAGTACAGGCGTGAGGTGAGAGAGAATGTGGGGGTACAGGCAAAGAGAGTTTGGGTGTAGACTGCCATCTGATTGATCCGAGGGTACGCACTCATGCGCAGCCTGCTCAGTGTGTTACATAACAGTGTATACATCTGTATTGCACTGTTATATGAATGACGTCTTCAACAAGTGATCAGAGCAGTAAAAATATCTTAAAAACTATATAAAGGAGGTATCACCATAATCATAGTGATCTATGGAATAAAGATATTATAGTATTAATATTCAAGAGTTAATAAAATCTCATCAATAAGCTAGACCCACTGAAATGAAGCATTTGTAAAGTCGCAAAAAAAAAGCCCTTATATGTCTAAATTGCCAAAAAAATTAAGATTGTATAGCCAATAAAAAGTGACAATGCATAATCTGCTCTGAATGGTGCGCCTTCCCTTCAATGCCCTGTCGTGTGCCCATACAGCATTTTACCACCACATATGGGGTATTAGTATACGCGGGAGAGATTGGGTATCAAACTTTGTGGAGCGTTCCGGTATTTTATCCACTGAGAATGTGTACCTTTTATGAAAAACACATTCATTTATCCAAAAAAATGTTATCTGCTGCACAGATCGTGGGTGTTAACCATGTAAATGCAAAGTCGCCGGAGGGGCTGAAAAAATTCAAATCACCCCCCCCCCCTTTCCCTAAAACTGATATAAATATAAATAAACAGTAAAAATCTTAAATATGTTAGGTATCAACGCATCCTGAAATGCCCGATCTATCAAAACAGAACAATTTTTCTCCAGCATTTAACCCTGTGACTGAAAATAGCGCCAAAGGCAAAAAGACACTTTTTTTGTCAATTGGAAAAATATTTTTTAAAAAAACAATAAAAAGCGATCAAAAGGCTGTACATTGAAAATGTCATTAAAAGTCACAACTGTTGTAAACTAGCTGCACTGGCATAGGTTGCACCTACATTATTAAGTGGTCTATTCCTCTTAATTATGTTGTGCATCTCAGCATGTTCCTGCACTAAATCCTGACATTTATGACCACTAGCCAGGGCCGATTCTAGCATTTTTGCTGCCATTTTTCATCCATTCAGATGAAGCGTCTTCTTGCTTAGTAGTTCCTTTGATATGCACCACAATGACAGTGTGGAAACATGCTTCTCCACCCAACACATTATTCGGCTGCATTCTTTCCGCATGTGAGGCCTTGTCAGTTCAGATAAAACAAGGTGGGAAGATTGTCTGAGTGTATTTGAACATCCTTGATCCTCAGATTTGACTGGAAATGTTTTAGAGCCAATCTTACTGCCTTCTTTTAAATTTGAAGAGAGCCTTTTCTCGTGAGCACCCTAGCCAAGGTTTGAGGCATCCGTGGTCCTGAAGGAACGACCTTCTTGAAAACGATAGGGAACCAGCCATAATCGATGTTCTACTTTCGCTCTCTAAGATACAGGAATCCAGTTATTCATAATTGATGGAGTCCCAGGTGTTGAGCCTTGGTTTAGAGGTTAGAAGCCCCAGACCTTTCATAGCTGAAATAACTGCACATTGTTGACTAGTATTCAACCGAGTCAGGGCCTCAATGATATTCTCTATTTCAAGAGAATAGAGAAATAACTTCACTTGAATGGTATACACAATGGGGCAGATTTATCAAGCTGTCTGAAAGTCAGAATATTTCTAGTTGCCCATGGCAACCAATCCCAGCTCAGCTTTCATTTTACCAGTGCTCATGAATATTTTAAAGGGGAGCTGTGATTGGTTGCCATGGGCAACTAGAAATATTCTGACTTTCAGACAGCTTGATAAATCTGCTCCATTGTATCCTAAGAAGTTTATTTTGGCAGAGGGAAGTAGGATGGACTTGTTCATGTACATAATAAACCCATGCTGGGGTAGTATGTTTAGAGTAGCAGATACATGAGTTCTCAGAACATCCTGGGACCGTGCCCGAATAAGCCAGTCATCCAGATTAGGGACTACAAACACATGGGACTCTCTCAGTGCTGCTGTCAGGACCACTATAACTCTGGTAAATACCCGAGGTGCTGAGGTGATGCCAAAGGGTTGTTATGTGAACTGCAGCTGTCTGGTTTAGTTGTGAACGATGTATGCTATGCAAAGGTACTTCTGATTTGTCAATATCGGCACATTTAGATATGCATATGTGAGGTATAATATTTTGGCTAGGAAGTTGTTTAGCTGTACCAGATTTATTTCCGAGTCTCCATGTATGGACTCCATTCAGAGTTTTTTCTTGGTAAAAAGGTTAGCGAGGTCTATTACCAGCCTCCAATCTCCTCCTTCTTTAGGAACAGCAAACACATGTGAGTAGACTCCCTTGTGGTTTTCTGTTACTGGCACTTTCACCAATGTTTTGAGAATAAATGGCATACCACTGGATTTACTCTTTTGTTTACCAAGTATTTTTCTTCTGGAAACACCTTAAATTGTAGTGCACAACCTAGAGAAATGGTAAAAGTTACTCAAGCGTATTTGGAAGTTTGGGAGTCAGTGAAGAGTCTCCCTCCTACCCCAGAGGGATTCCTGGCGTCATTGGACTTTCTGACCTGAGAACCGATAAATCAATATTTGGTCGGCTAGAATGCACGGGCGCTAACCATCGGTGTGAGAACCGTCTTGTCAATTTTCCGAAAGTTCCACTGTATCCTGCGATTTCTTAAATGGATGTCTTTGAAAGGTGCACTTGAAGGGGAGGGAGGAGAGAGATAGAGGAACCTGGAAGGGAAATACCTTTACTTTCATTTAGATTCTTCAGTATTTCCTCTAAGTGAGGTACAAACAATAACGATGGCAGAAATGGAAGAGAGCAAATATTAGACTTAGATGCCGTGGTCTTGTTGCTGCATTAGAAAGGACCATAGCCCTGGAAGAAGCTTTGATAATATCATTAGCCAAATATTCAGATGCTGCCTTAAGCATAGGCAGCCCCTGTTGAATCTGTTCTTTATCTACTCCCTCAGATTAAAGGGCCTGTTTTAGTGACCTGTTTGAGCTACTTGAACCGCTGAGGTTGCTATTTTACACACTGTAGCAGAAAAAGCATGTTTTCTTCAAAATGGAATCTGCTCTTTTATCCATTGCATCCTTTAGTAAAGAATTTTCTTCTATCCTGTAGAGAAAAAAAACTGCATCCTAACCTTCCCTTTCTCTCCTACACTAGTACCATGTCATTAGTGTAATTAAGTTCTGCAGCACTGCTAATTAACATATCTCTTCTATCCAACAATAGGCGGACATTAACCCGTATGTACTTGCTGCCGTAGCATGAACAGGAAATGAGAATTGCTGCAGATTTATCTAAATATCATCCACTTTGACTACGTTGCAAGCGTAAATCACAGTGTGATAGCTTCACTTTATTGAAATCTGCACCCAAACTGCCAAATCTGTCTGAAGCATAAAACATCTTTTTTATAGAGATTCATTCTTAAGATGATGCATTTTAATACTTTCTAGTAAAACAAAAAAAAATGTAGTTTCCTTTTAAACTTGTTCTTGGAAAAATGCAAAAACTTCCTTGACTTCATCTTTAATCGCCAATTGTTCAGCAAACGTCCCACTGTAATCTGCAGAGTCTTTGAGTCCAGATTTCAAGAGAAATTCAACACATGCTGTATGCTGACCAATAGATGCCATGTGAAGAGCTGCAGGGAAAAAAACAAAAGTAACTAATCCAAATATCCACCAATATCAACGTGATCTAAATCTATTCCTTCACTGAGAAGCATATAAAAAGCATTGCAAAGTCCTGAAACTGAATATTTTGTTATTTTCAACAGAATAGATGCCTGGGAAGTAGGGGTTAAATGGAGGAGCCACTAACCAATAGCCAAAAGTCCACAAAAAATCCAGAACGTCAGTGCTCTACTACATAATTATATAATTAAATACTGTTCCAAGGAACTGTCTCACCAGCCACTTTAGGTCAAGAATGGAATATTTCTCAATGGTATTTCATTCCTTTTTTGCTTCCTATGTGTCACGGGTGTCCCCGCGACCCACATCTGGGGTCACAAGTACATCCGTGCCTTGCTCCGGTCCCCGGCTCCTCTGTGGCCCCAGCTCACCCCCGTACTTCCTTACCTCTCCACGCCCCTGCTCCGGATCAGGCAGCATGGCGCTCTCTCGAAAATTTAAAGGGCCAGCACGCCGTGCTGGCCATTTCCAGGAATTTTATAACAGCCGGCCACTTCCTGCACTCCCTGCTGGATCTTTGTGCTTCATGCCTAAGAGAAAATTAGTTTGGTTGCCTTGTGCCTGTCTGTTGTGCCTCTGGTTCCGTTCCCGACTGTGACTCTGTGCTGCCTGCCTTGACCTCCTGCTTTGTTCCTGACGTTTATCCTGTGCTGCCTGTTTAGACCTCTTGCCTGTCCCTGACCATGATTCTGCATGATGACTTTGTACCACGCCTTGCCCACCACTGTGGGCAAAGTCGCACATGTGGAGTGACCTGGTGGTACCCTGCCCCAGCAAGTCCATGCTATTCTGTGGCGGGCTCTGGTGAAACCCAGGTGCCACTTAGACTCCACTCCCAGGTGTCGGCTTACAACATCGCTCGCGGTGGTGCAGGGGATCCATTACCTCAGATCCTGACACTATGTAAAGAATCACCGTAGATCCATATCCACCCTTCTGACCAGGTCAGCTTTAGATCCTACACAAAAAAGCAAACGTATCGTGCAGATCGCCAAGGCAAAGTGCTAAAAACATTTGGATTGGAAATCTTGAAATTTCAATTTTTGTATAAGATTATTCTTATTTAGCCCTAAAATGTACACATTCAGAAGGAATGTGAGGCAAATATACATCCCAAAATTTTAGGCTTGCTTCTTCCAAGAACGGCAATACTCTCTCCTCCCCAGTAACACAGCTACACACAGCCGCCTTGCCCCCAGTAACACAGCTACATACAGCCGCCTCGCCCCCAGTAACACAGCTACATACAGCCGCCTCGCCCCAGTAACACAGCTAATACAGCCGCCTTGCCCCCAGTAACACAGCTACATACAGCTGCCTAGCCCCCAGTAACACAGCTACATATAGCTGCCTCATCCTCAGTAACACAGCTACGTAAAGCCACCACCCCCCCAGTAATACATCCACATACAGCCGCCAACCCCCCAGTAATACATCCACATGTAGCCGCCAACCCCCCAGTAATACATCCACATGCAGCCGCCAACCCCCCAGTAATACATCCCCATGCACACAGCTACGTAAAGTCGCTACATCCCCAGGAACACAGCTACATAAAGCCGCCTCGCCCCCTGTAACACAGCTACATACAGCCGCCTCGCCCCCTGTAACACAGCTACATACAGCCACCTCGGCCCCAGTAACACAGCTACATACAGCCACCTGCCCCCCAGTAACACAACTACATACAGCCACCTCGCCCCCCCCATAATACAGCCGCCTCATCCACCAGTAACACAGCTAAATGCAGCCGCCTCACCCCCCCAGTAACACAGCTACATACAGCTGCCTCATCCTCAGTAACACAGCTACGTAAAGCCGCTTCATCTCTAGTAACACATCTACATAAAGCCGCCAACCCCCCAGTAATACATCCACATACAGCTGCCAACCCCCCAGTAATACATTCACATGCAGCCGCCAACCCCCCAGTAATACATCCACATGCAGCTGCCAACCCCCCAGTAATGCATCCACATACAGCCGCCAACCCCCCAGTAATACATCTACATACAGCCGCCATCCCCCAAGTAATACATCTACATACAGCCGCCTCGCCCCCAGTAACACAGCTACATACAGCCCCCAGTAACACAGCTACATACAGCCTCCTCGCCCCCAGTAACACAGCTTTTTTCACAGGAACATTGTACATGCACAAAAACAAACATAATGTGTCCTGACTTAAAAAAATGACTAGAGAGAAAAAACTGACGCTTTTTGTTAACTAGTGACTAGAGCCTTTACCCAGCTCCATAGCAAAGGCAGTTTTTGTTATTCTGTTTAAGCCAAATTTAAAAAATTTAATGGGTTGGGGGGGGGGCCATACCAGTCTCTCAGGTTTGCGTGGGTTTCCTCTGGGGTACTCGGTTTCCTCCCACACTCCAAACATACGTTAGGGTTGTTTAGATTGTGAGCCCCATGGGGACAGGGACCAATTTGACAAGCTTTGTGCAGCGCTGCGTAATCTGTGTGAGCTATATAAAATAAATAATAATAATTATTATTATTATGAGGGACATTTATCTTTATTTTGAATTGTTTTTCTTTTTGGGTTATTTTGAAATTTTTGGGGACTTTTGAGTGCATTTTTAGGACTATGCAAGGGTCTGAAGAGATTCGCTGGTGGGTGTGTTAACGCTAACATTTTTCCAGATGGGTAAAAATACTCCTCTCACCATTTTTGAGTATTTTCAGCTGAGGAGGAGTGTGTGTATTTTCAGTATACAATATAACTCCTAGCGTATATAGTGTTATAGCCAGACCCCAGTGTTAAAGTCTTGTGACCACTGTACAAGCACTGCCACCTCCTGTGTCCTCCTCCTCATAGATTGTAACCTCCTGTGACCATGTACAAGCCTGTCACCTCCTGTGTGTCCTCCTCATAGATTGTAAGCTCTGACCATTGTACAAGCACTGTCATCTCCTGTTGCCCTCCTCGTAGATGTAAATCTTGTGGACATTGTACGAGCACTGTCACCCTCCTGTCGTCCCCTCATATATTGTAGCTCCTGTGTACCATTGTACAGCACTGTCATCTCCTGTTGTCCCCTCCTCGTAGATTGTAGATCCTTGTGACCATTGTACAAGCAACTGTCACCCTCCTGTATCCTCCTCATAGATTGTAAGCGCTTTTTGACCATGTACAAGCACTGTCACCTCCGGTGTCCTCCTCCTCTATAGATTGTAGCTCCTGTGACCATTGTATAAGCAGTTGTCACCTCCTGTGTCTCGTCTCATAGATGTAGCTCTTGTGACCATTGTACAAGCGGTCCACCCCTGTGTCCCTCCTCCTGTGTCCCTCACCCTCTTCATAGATTGTAAGCTCTTGTGACCATTTACAAGCAGTCACTTTCCGGTCCCATGCTGTGCAGGGTGATCTCTTGTATCTATTAGTAACCTGGACGTGCTCAGGAGAGGATCAGAGAAAGCCATGTTCCTGTCATCCTGGTTTGGTGCATTCTTTTAGTGTAATGTATATGTGTATACCCCTGCTGCTCCCTATATGCAATATCACAACCGGCCCCAGAGTAGTGGGAGAAGACAGTGACAGCTCCGTGCTGAGGGGGCGTGGGCTAGCTGCTGCTCTTCGGGGGAGGAGCAATATGTCTCTGCAGTGTAGTGGTCGGTTTTGCGCGTGAGCTCACTGTGTGTCTGTGAGCTCCGATGTCCGCTCTGTCCCTTTCACACTAGCAGGACCAGCTGCTTCTGAACCAGACGGCGCTTAAGCAATTAAATCCACCAAGTGTATTTATATGCTTGATGTTTTTTTGGAGAGTCCAATCGCCTCTGTATGCATCATAACATTGTAAGAGGCGTTAATCTCACGATCTCTGAGTGTTGCATCTTCCTAATTATCTTTGCAATTCCGATGTTTTCTTTGGCGACTTTATTAGTGCAAATTGATGCGGAATGGCCCATGACTACTTTCATACATGGGAAAAAGGTAGAAAAGAAACAGCGACGGTAGCGCTACCAAGCGCAAGGTTATGCTTTTTAGGAGATAGTTATTTAGGAAACATAGAGGTATCAGACTAACCTTTGGAGTTTGGCTAATCATCAGGCACAACTCTGGTTTTCCGTTATATAGGTTGTTTTGTGCCGCACCCCCCGTCCTACCCCTGAAGGTTCTATGGCCCTTGTGGTATATACACTGAACCAGATGTATAGTGGTGCCCTCGTGTAGTGCACCTTTTGCTTTGGAAAAATGGACGTATCCGAATGGCACGTTCTTTTCGTTCAAAGTAGATCCTTTATTTCCAGAAGACAAGTAAAACAAGACCGCGTTTCGCCCTTTTTCTTTAGGTGCTTCCCCAATCTAAAAAAATAAAATAATAAAATATATGGGAAGATACTGCAAAACTAGGAGGTTCCCGTGTTGGGGGGGTAGTAGATATTTTTGCCCATAGGTTATGGGGATAATCGTATAGATTGTGGCTATTATAGTATCTATGAAGTTTTCCTGTTGCCATTAAGAACATTGACAGGTATATCCAACTACACTTTTTAGCACATAATTTACATTGATTATCGTAAAAAGGACCATTATAATAAACATACTTTACACATGATATGAATTTCATGAAACTAGCATTATATATATGCTTATATAAATGTATATAAGAAATGGTAAAAATATTACAGATATATATGCAGACATATGTTACATATGTGAGCATATACATAAACCTTTTTGTCCTAGGTTGTTCATCATGGTAACTGATATATTAGATAATGAATTATATGTGAAAATTGTTGATGAATCATAAAAAAATCCTGGTTTAACAGTGATAAATAAGTAACAAGCCAAGTACTATATATAATTAATGACCATTGCTGTATTGGCTAGTGATTGAACAAAGAGTCATTGTTTACCTGTATCATACGATGTGGTGGTCTGGTATTGGGAGACCTCTTCAGTTTTTTTATTAAAGTTTTGGCACCTAAACGCAGGAAGTGTTTTTTTTCTTTTCTCTTCTCTCTTTATTAAACTTTTGTATTCTTATGCTGGAATGTTTGCAATTTTAAATCAAATCCCCTTTTTAATGTGATTTAAGTGGGCACTGTAACTCGGGAAGGTAATGTATATATTGTAAATAATAAAAGGGGGGGCAGTGTATTATATTAATTATGTGGGGTGGTGCTCTATATATAAATTATTTAAGTTTTAATTGTCTTTACAGATCTCTTTTGCCTTTTAATATAGGTGGATGCCAGAAATATTGATGGCAGTACACCTCTCTGTGATGCTTCTGCTGGAGGAAGTCTGGAGTGTATGAAGGTGCTCCTGGACCATGGAGCAAAAGTTAATCCTCCTCTTTATACTGCATCTCCTCTTCATGAAGCATGCATGAGTGGTAAGGGGATCACTGTGAATACTGCTCAATGCTCACATATTGTATCCATTTCCTGCTTTATAAGCTAAAAGTTTGTGTGATCAAACTGTATTAGGGGAGTCTGGTGGTAGTGTCAGGAAGTGGTCCTGGAAGGTTGTGCAACTATATCCCTGTGTGGATATACCGTATATACACGTGTGTAAGCCGAGTTTTTCAGCACAAAAAATGTGCTGAAAATCCTCAACTCGGCTTATACACGAATCAGTGCAGCCAGTCCAGCACTTTAAAAAAACAACTTATATACTCACCCTCCAGCGGCCCCGATGCATAGCGCTGCTCCCCCGATGTCAGCGCGGGTCCTCTTCTGTCCGCGTCATACTATGCGCCTGCCGGCCGCGAAGAGCAAGGCCGCGCCCTGCAGGATGTTACCAAAGACAGAAGACGGGCCCGGAAGACAGAAGAGGAGCCACGCGGACATCGGGGGAGCAGCGCTACACATCGGGGCCGCTGGACTTACAATTCACACATTTCCCACTGAACCTTGTCAAAAATAAACACACTCCCCCTCATATTCACAATTTGATTTTTTAAAGCTTCCCAGTACATTGCACTGAATATTTAATGATGCTACCATGACATTTCAGAACGATATGGCTTATGGATGGTGGTAGGTGAAAAGTGGAGACACAAAAACTGAAAAAAGCCTGGTTAAGCTTAAGTGTTTGCGCACAAAGGTTTTCATATAGTTTGTTATTAACATTTATCTTGAAGCATAATAAAATATAAATATAGAGTGAGAACAGCTGGGAAATGTTCATGCCCACAGATCTTATTAAAATGAAGCTTTAAAATAGGGCGGCTAAGGACATTTTACCTAATTTTCTGGTGTTGTGGCAGAGTGTTACCATGACTGTCCGGCACCAAGCTTTACATTACTTTGCACTACGTTGTACTGTAACTAAATAAAACATTTACAGATGTATATCTCTAAACGTATGTAAAAAAAGTGACGCAAATTAAATATATTACAACAGGAGAACCAGAATATATCATAGATGATACATGTTTTTGTGAGATAAGCTTTTTTGATCACTTATGGAGTAGCATTTATTTATAATGATTCATTAATATAAATTTCCTGTTCTTATTGATCAGCAGGAAGCAAGCGGCTCCATTCTGAGTTGTGGCTTATACCTTATTACTCTTATACCTTATAAGAAATTGGCATACTCTCTTCATAATTTACATACTATTTTTCATTGTATGAAAACGGTAAGGCAGCAGATTCATATGAGAGAATAGAAAACAACAACATTTTGCCACATTTGACACTAGATGGCACTAATGCTGTAGGCAGAGGTTATTAGGGTTGTTCACAAATGCGGGCAGTAAACTCTTCTGTATTTACCACCAAGCATTTACACTGTCAGTGGCCAGTCTGCAGCTGTTTAGCCCTAAATTCAGCATTGTGTTCTGATCATTTTTTTACATAGCCAAAATGATAGTTTCAGTAGTTTGTGCTATAGTAGCACTTCTGTGATCCCACCAGGAAGGCTAACCTTCTCCCCCAACCTATCAATGTCAATGGTTTACTAGCTGTTCTTTTTTGGAAGGGCTCACCACTATATACCAGGAGTAGCCTACAAGACGATCTATTTTTTACATGCAAATAATAACTTTACCATTTCTATTACAGAGTTTTAGGAGTTCAGCTACGCTATAGGGATATGTCTGAAGAAAAGGCTGTTTGAATTAAACTAGTCTATAATAATTTAATGGCCTCCATGCAACACCTGAAGTTCCCTTGGTTCTTAGAGTGGTTTACACTTTTTCCCCATGGAGTCCTTGTCTAGCAAAAGATAAGATTAATGTATTATGGGGATAAAATGTTGTGCTGTAGCTTTTTTATGGATGTGATAATGAATTTGATGAATTTATTGGACCTGGTGTTCTGTATCCTCTAAATGTCTGTTTACAAAACAGAAACAGAATTTTTTTTTCAGATGCTGACACAACATTAGTGGATGTAGGATAAACTCTAATTTTGCCTACAGCAGGTTTTCTTGATTTTAAACATATAAATGTTTATTTAGTATTGCCCAGTCTAAAAGTGGCACTGATCGGTCAAATAGCAAGTAGAGTGCCATTGGAGGCTTAAGAGATGCAACATTTTTTGGCAGCACATCAATGTTTGTGAAAGGGCAAGTGTTGCTCTGCAGCTGAATGGAAAAGCAAAGATTGCTATATCCAGTCACTTTGCATCAACCTGTATAACTAGATTGATGTTATTTTCATATTGTTACGAGACATAACTTTTATATTTTTTGGTTGACAGAGCTGGTTTGGGGATTATTTTTTACGTGTTTTACGTGTGGTACCATTTTGGCGCAGATAAATTTTTTTGATCACTTTTTAGAACATTTTTGTGTACGGATTTTATGAAAAATTTACATTTTTGGCAAGTTTTGGGGGTTTTGTTTTTACAGCGTTCACCAAGCGAGTCCAATAATGTTACAGATTTATTATACAGATTGTTACGGACGTGGCTATACCAAATATGTGCGTGTGTGTGGGGTGTTTCATGATTATGTGGTTTTTGTACTTTATTAGGTATGTAAAGGGAATGTTGGTGTTTATAAGGGGTTTTAAACTTTGTTTTTTACTTTTACAGGTTGGCTTGAACAAGCGATGCTCTGATTGCTTGTTCAAGCTCTTATTTTTGCGGTCACAAGGGCTTAACCTCCGCAATCGGAGGAATCTCCGATCGCGGGATTTAGCGGCGGGTGTCGTCTATAATATACAGCCGATACCTGCAGCTTCTGGCACCAGTGCCGTTTGACAATCGGTGCCAGAAGCTGGACGTAATACTATGTCACGATGCCGAAGTCCTTGCCGCCCGTGACGTTGTACTATGTCCAATCTCGGAAAGGGGTTATTTATACAGGCAGTCCCTAAGTTATGTGCAAGATAGGTTCTATAGGTCTGTTCTTAAGTTGAATTTTGATGTAAGACTAAACTGTGATATTTTGTAAGCATAACTCCACATAAATAATTTTTTCGTCCATGTGAAAACAACATTTCAAAATGTTGGGTTTACATTTGAACAAGGATTAACAATAAAGCTTCACCGCAGACACCTTACAGTAGATCATTGCAGGCAAGGATTAAAGTTAATTAGATAACCTGAACTGGGGTTGTCTATAAATCAGGTGTTCTTATGTCGGGGACTGCCTGTAGAAATAATTCAGAGAGAAAATAGTTCTTCAACTTTATTTACCCTTAAAATGTATGAGAAATAAATATTTTGTGTATTTAAACTAATTTCCGAATATTCACATCATAGATGGTGTAGAAGAATTATAATGGGATATGCAGATGATCTTCCTGTGCAAGATCTGTTCTGATGAATTTTTACGGTACACAGCTTTGTGTATTACTGTTTGGATGTTTATGTTCCAATGAACTTTCTGGTTGTACTTAAAGCAAATGTCAGTCGACTCCCATTCCAATTAAATGACGTTTTTCAAGAAGCTGCATTACTTGAATATAAACATCATGATCTGGAAGACTAATTTTCCTCTAAATTAACTACTATTTTTGTAAGAGAAATAACTGGGAATTCTGATTTCAGATAAGGCACTTATGGCAAATGTTATGGATATTTCTTATATCACCCTGTTCTACTGCTTGTTGCAAAGCATGCAGATCGGCTCTTGCTATGCTCTCCCTACCTATCAGTATGCTAAATCAAGTACAACTACAGTTGATAGGCTCAGGGATTTCCATCAAAAATACCTGGCATATAACTTTTTCTATTCTCATCCATGAAAAGTATCGGGTTGATTTTTTTGTGGACCTCCCTGAAATGTTTAGATGCTGCAGAAATACTGACCGCATCATTGGTAACATCGGACAGATGGCGTCTTATTCTGACCTTGAGATGTCCCGCTGTATGTCCTATGTACTGTTTGTTATGCTCCCCACCTTTGATCATATAAATTGCACTGTTGGTATTACAATTTAAATACGATTTAATGGGATATTTGACATTTGTGGCACATGATGTAAAAGTCTCACCACTTCAATAAATGCACATGCTCTAAACTGTGTGTGTCCACATCTAAAATATAAGGACATTGAGCCATCTACGACTAGAACTCTAACTATAGAGACTCGGAGACAAAATACTGCTAATAGTGGGAGTTCATCTAGCAACACATCTGCCACCATCATTAAGAATCTTCGACAAGGTAGAATCCTGTAACAAAATGGGAACATACTTACAAAATTACATTTCACAATCTTTAGCCTTAGCCTCACCTGTAATCATGTGACTCTCACTTGAGATCATGTGACTGTGTGGGAGGGTTTCCTGTCTTCCCTCAGCTCACACAGGTGAGGTAGTTAAAAGATGATTAGCATCGAAACACGTTAACCCTGTAATCTCCTCTTGTTCGATTGTGTATTTTACCTGTATAAACAAAGTATTTCTGCCAAGATTCATCATTTGACTCTTCCATGAGTGCACGGTCCTAAATTGTGACGGCCGTGGTTGAATCTTTTTTCGTGCACCTAAGGAGTCTCAAGAGCCACAGCATCTGGTGGTATTTCCGAGGTGGGGTGAGCTGGCATTTTTTTCTATGAAATTTCTTCATTAAATGTTACAACCACAAACTTACATTTTATTGATCCTTTCACATAAAATATGAAGTATTAGTGAAGCGCAAAAATAAATTTTTTTTCAAATGAAAAAACTAAAAAGTGACACATGCATATGTATTTTGAAGCTGCTTGAAACTGAAGAAGAGGTTCACCTTCCAGCAGTCCACCTTCCATCTCTAAATATACAGCCGTACATACAATGGAATTGTTTAAATGTAATCTTGTTCACTTGATGGCTCAGGCAAAACTAAAACCCAAATCCCATGGAGAATCTGTGGCTTGAGTAACCAATCCGACTAAACGAAGTCCAATTTGCAGGAAGAATGGGAAAAAAATTCCAGCCTCTAGATGTGCAAAGATGGTAGAGGCAAACAGACTTGTCATTGCAGCAAAAGGTCCAATAAATTATTGTGTTGATTTTTAACACAATAAGAAATACAACACATTTTTACGGTTGCAGCTTTAACATTTAAAAATGAGGGAAAGTTGAAGTAATGTTTTGCTGGGATAAAAGGTCATATGGATTTAAAATTTCAGATCAGCCAAATGCTCTTTAGTTCAGACAAATAATCAAACTTTGCAGAGTTCCCTTTATTTTATATTTATTTCCACACTGGAATGACTGTATGGTCAGGTAACTTTTGGATTTCATTAGATCGGCGACAGCATACGGCAGACATTACTCAAATGCTGTTTTTGGGTGGGTAGGAAATCCTGAAGGTTAAAGAGATATTTATTCTTCTGCTATCAATGGAGGCAAGAAGCACCAAATCAGTCACATGATTCCTATTGTTCTCTCACTTATATTTCCTGTCATGTCTACTGGGACGTGTACTGTGATATTTTCCTTAAACAGTAACACAACAGAATTATTCTGTGAAAATACATTACAAGTATTATAAACAATTGTTAGTTTTTACAATGTTCAGCATTTAATTATTTCAGCTGAACAGCTCTTTGATAAATCTATACAAGCGGTCCCCAACTTAAGGACATCCAACTTACAGATGACCCCTAGTTACAGACGGTCCTATCTGCCCACTGTGACCTCTGGTGAATCTCTATGGATGCTTTACTTCAATTGAAAATCCAGTTGTCACAGAACCAAAATTTCTGCATAATTAGCAGCCCGGAACGCCAAACATCTTGTCCCCAAGTTTCTGCTGCTCATTATAAGTTTCTTTTCTAGGTTATCCTGGCGTGTCAAGACTAGCGACAGACGGCATTGGGGCAGAGCAGAGGTGAGTATTTCTATGTTTTTTTGTGTTTTATAATAGGTTGATTTCCTTTAAGCACAAACCTAAAGAAACTATACTGGATGTAACCCTGGGAAAGCCTGTATACACCCCATTCCAAAATTCTACCCAAATCTACAGATCCAAGGGACGGAGTGTGTGGTGGGTATATTGAGGAGACTTTTTTGTGAGTTTTATTTGATGGGGGCCTCGTTACGTGGGCATTATTATGAAGGGGTCCACAATTAGGGCACATTATTTAGTGTAGGAGGCACAAGGAGTCAAAAAGGGGGCTGTAGAACTACATGTATGGAGGGCGGTAGAAGTCAAAAATACCACCCTCCGTACATGTAGTTCTACAGCCCACTTTTTGACCCAAATCGGCTTCCGTACTTGTAGTTTCAAAACCCCGCCATTTTCCAAAAATAAAAATACTCACTTTTATGTCCCCATACAGCCACTGTACTTGTAGTTCCCAGTCTCATTCCTGTAATCCTAAGGTACCGATATAAGAATGCACCATGTAATCGACTAATTTTTAGTGTTGTATTCACCCATGTCCTTTCTCTGCAATGTCATCTCAACAGTATTTCATGTTTTGTAATGCTATAAATTTAGGAATGTTCATTATCTAATCTTGTCCATGCACATCCGGACAGTACATCGACAGCCGGAAACTGTCATCTACCTATAATCACGCAGATGCTATCTATCTCTTTAAACTGTATTACATTGTGAAAGTGTAGCCATGAACCAGAGGAAGTGCTCGGTTCGAGTGCGAAATGCGTTGTTCGCCAATTCATTTTATATACATATTTTTATACATTTTTTTTTGTATTGTGCTAATTTTTATTAATTAAAATTGCTGGAAAATCATATACTAAGTCTTCCCAGCGCCTGACAAAATGCTCATCACCTATTGAAACAAACCCAGTGGATACAGCTATGTTTAATGAAACTGATTAGACTTGTTTAGGAAAGGCCCACACTTTTCTACACTTATGGCCAAAAGTTTTGAGAATGATACAAATGTTAATTTTTACAAAGTCTACTGCATCAGGTTTTATAATACTCCAGAATGTTAGAGTGATCAGCTTAACAGCAATTAATTGCAAAGTCAATATTTGCCTAGAATATGAACTTTCCCCCCAAAACACATTTCAAATTCATTGCAGGCCTGCCTTAAAAGGAGCAGCTAACATCGTTTCAGTGACTGCTCCATTAATACAGGTGTGGGTGGAGGACAGGGCTGGAGATCAATCTGTCATGATTAAGTAAGAATCACACCACTGAACACTTCAAAAGGAGGCTGGTGTTTGGCATAATTGTTTCTCTTCTGTTAACTATGGTTATCTCTAAAGAAACACATGCAGTCATCATTGCACTGCACAAAACTAGCCTAACAGGGAAGAGTATAGCAGCTAGAAAGACTGCACCTCAGTCAACAATCTATTGCATCATCAAAAAATTCAAGGAGAGAGGTCCCATTGTTGCCAAAAAGGCTCCAGGGCGCCCAAGAAGGACCAACAAGCGTCAGAACTGTCTCTTAAAAGTGTTTCAGCTTCAGGATCGGGCTACCAGCAGTGCAGAGCATGCTCAGGAATGGCAGCAGGCAGGTGTGAGTGCATCTGCATCTGCACGCACTGTGAGGTGAAGACTCTTGGACCAAGGCCTGGTGTCAAGGAGGGCAGCAAAGAAGCCACTTCTATCCAGAAAAAGTATCAGGCACAGACTGATATTCTGCAAAAGGTACAGGGAGTGGACTGCTGAGGACTGGGGTAAAGTCATTTTCTCTGATGAATCCCCTTTCCGATTTTTTGGAATATCTGGAAAACAGCTTGTTCAGAGAAGACAAGGTGAGCGATATCACCAGTCTTGTCTCATGCCAACTGTAAAGCATCCTGCAACCATTCATGTGTGGGGTTGCTTCTCAGCCAAGGGAATCGTCTCTCTCACAGTCTTGCCTAAAAACACATCCATGAATAAAGAATTGTACCAGAATGTCCTCCATGAGCAACTTCTCCCAACTGTCCAAGGCAGTTTGGAGATCAACAATGCTTTTTCCAGCATGATGGATCACCTTGCCATAAAGCAAAGGTGATAACTAAATGGCTCAGGGAACAAATCATAGAGATTTTGGGTCCGTAGCCTGGAAACTCCCCAGATCTTGATCCCATTGAGAACTTGTGGTCAGAACTTGTGGTCAATCATCAAGAGACGGGTGGACAAACAAAAACCAACATATTGTGACAAAATTCAAGCATTGATTGTGCAAGGATGGACTGCTATCAGACTGCTATCAGTCAGGATTTGGTCCAGAAGTTGAGAGCTGCCAGGGAGAATTGCAGAGGTCCTGAAGAAGAAGGGTCAACACTGCAAATATCGCCTTGCTGCATTAACTCATTCTAAATGTCAGTAAAAGCTTTTGTTACTCATAACATAATTGCACTTGTATTTCTGTATGTGATAAAAACATCTGACAAACACAAATAAAAATCAGAGGGCAACAGATCATGTGAAAATATAATATTTGTGTCATTCTCAAAACATTTGGCCATGACTGTATGTAAGACCTCACAGTGCATGTCAGAGCACATGAGAATCATGAGGTCTAAGGAACTGCCCAAGGAGCTGAGTGACAGGATTGTGGCAAGGTTTAGGTCTGGCCAAGGTTACAAAAGAATTTTTGCAGCAGGTTCCTAAGAGCGCAGTGGTCTCCATAATCCTTAAATGGAAGAAGTTTGGGACAATTGCAACTCTTTCTCGACCTGGCCATCCAAACTAAGCAATCATGGCAGAACCATGGTGAGAGAGGTAAAGAAGAACCCCAATATCACTGTGGCTGAGCTCCAGTGGTGTGTGGATGTGGTGTGTGGATAAAACCAGGCACTTGCCAAATACAATCTCAACTGTGAAGTGGCAGCTTCATGCTATGGGGTTGTTTTTCAGATGCAGGGACAGGACAACTGGTTGCAATTGAAGGAAAGATGAATGCGGCTAACAGAGATCTTCTGGATGAAAACCTCTTCCAGAGTGCTCTCGGCCAAAGATTCACCTTCCAGCAAGACGATAACGCTAAGCACACAGCTAAAATAGCAAAGCAGTGGCTTCAGAACTACTCATTGACCATTTTGACTGGCCCACCCAGAGCCTTGACCTAAGCCCAATTGAGCATCTCTTGAGAAACTTGAAAATTGCTATTTGCCAATGTTCACCATCCAACCTGCAGGAACTATAAACGATTTGCAAGGAAGAATGGCAGAGGACCCCTAAATCCAGGTGTGAAAAACTTGCTTTCAATCATGGCTGTACTAGCTCAAAAGGGTTCTTCTTCTCAATACTAAACAAATACTTATGGCCATGTAATATTTCAGTTTTTCTTCTTTATAAATTAGCAAAAATATCTACATTTCAGTTTTTTTCTGTCAAGATACGGTGTAGAGTGTACATTAATGAGCAAAATTAATGAGCATGATTCTCTCTCCCCCCAATTATTCCTAAAGCCAACCAGACTAGTTTGCTGCCTGACCAAGTGGGCGAGAGGCTCCATGACCAATGCGAACAGAAGGGGTGATAGAGCACAGCCATGTGCCCCACTGTAGATGAAACTGCTCAGATTTGTCCCCGTTTGCACTCACGCTAGCCATACTTAAGTATGCAGACCCAACTTCTTAACTCTGAAGCCACTTTTCACTTTCCTGACACGGCCCATTTTTTTCATCTGCCCTGTGTCGCTATAAGTGGTTATAACTTCAGAACGCTTTAACATATCCAAGTGATTCTGAAATTGTTTTCTCAGGACACTTTGTACTTCATGTTAGTTGAAAAATTTTGTTCGTATGTGTTGCGTTTATTTATAAAAAAAAACAGATATTTGGTGAAAATTTGGAAAAAGTGTAGATATTTCCATATTTAGTCATAACGGTAAAAAAAACTTGATAACTAACATTAACCAAATGTCATGGTTTTTATGCATTCTCTAATTTTTGTAAGATGTTATGGGGATTTGAACTTTAGGTGCAATTCACAGATTTCAAGTCACTTTAAGAGGCCTATGTAAAACTAAAACCCCATAGATTACCCCATTATAGAAACAACACCCCTTAATGTATGTAAAACAACTTTCATGAAGTTTGTTAACCCTTTAATTGTTTTACAGGAGATAAAACTAAATCGGATAGAATTTTGAAATTTAAATTTTTTTGGCTAAATTAAGGTGTTTTTTTTAAAACAAATGTACATTCTCAGTGGATAAAATATCAATACGCTCCACTAAGTTTGATACCCAATTTTTCCTGAGTATAGCAATACCCCATATGTGGTGCTAACCTGCCTCTTAAATGTATATAGGGAAAGAAAATTGTAAATTTTGGTTTCCTTTCTTCTTGGATTTTTTTGGGGGCATAGACCAAACCATAAAAATAACATATTATCTTTGTTTAATAGATCACTACAATCATTTATATAGTTTTTTTTAATATATTTTTTACAATTTTACAAAAGAAAAACTAATACAGAGAAAATCTCACAATCTTTTCAGAGACATAACTTGTTTTGGTTGACAGAGCTGGTTTAGGGCTTATTTTGTGTGTGTTGAGTTGTCCTTTTCAGTGATACCATTTTGGCGCACATAAATTTTTAAAATCATTTTGTACAACATTTTTGTGGTGTAATTTTATGAAAAATGTACATTTATGGCGAGTTTTTCGGGTTTCGTTTTTAGGGCGCTCACCAAGGGGGTCCAATAATGTTTCTGATTTCTCGTACAGATTGTTATGAACGCGGCGATAACAAATATGTGGGGTTATTATTTTTTTTTAGATTTTGTGTTTTTTTACTTTATTAGATATGTATACGGAATGTTTCTGTTTAGGGGACTTTAACTTTATTTAATTCTTTTTATTAATAAATGTTTTTATTAGGTGTTTTTAACTTTTTTTTTGTACTTTCACAGGTTGGCTTGAACAAGCGATACTCTGATCGCTTGTTCAAGCTCTTCTTCACTAATATAGTGTAATACAGATGTATTACACTGTATTATGTAACACACTGAGCATGCAGAAGCCGCGCAGCCCCGGGGCACTGGCAGACTGGTGGAGGATCAGCCCCCCCCCCCCCCCCCGGTAAGGGGGGGTGGTTTTCCATAAATCTATTGCCATACATTTAGACGGCATAAAGCCAGATTGATCTCTTTGTACCACCAACCCCGCAATGGATCCCAACCTATTTGCCAGCTAATATTTTAATGTCTGGAAGAAAAAAAGTGGGACACGATGCTAGTGCAGACACCTGTTAAATACCTGTCAAAGCCATACAATCCTCGAAAACTTTGGAAAGTCAGACGAAAGTGCATGCACGGAACTTGGTAAATAAGCCCCTTAGGCTACATTCACACGGACGTATGAAAACGGCCGTATCCGTACCGTACCGTTTTTTTACGGATTACATACGGCCACATTCATTTCAATGGACAATACATCTGACCATTTATATTGCCGTTGTTAACTCCGTTCCGTACCGTACCGTACCGTATACTGGCCGTATAAAAATATAGAGTATAGAGTATGTCCTATTTTCTCCCGTATATCAGTTGTGGGGTGAGTGGTGCACTGAAAATTGGTGCAGTAATAGGACCTGCTCTATGATTTGCGTAGCTGGCACACAGCTCAATCATGGTGAACCGAGACACGGTGTGCTTACTGCACAGTGACACGGTGTGCTTACTGCACAGTGATTAGTGATTGTGCATATTACTGTGCATTTGTTAATAGCGGCCATGAGCTACTGGCCGTTTTTGCATATGGAGCCTTAGATGCATTGATTATCAAGTTACCTTATTCCTGTTTCTAAAATCACATTTGTATAGAATCCTTCATTATTCCACGCTTTGTAAACTTTGAAGCATTTTTGATCAACTTGCAAATTAAATTATATTTCTTATTTTTAGAGACTCCTAGAACTTTATCACAGCTCTGCAGACTTCGGCTCAGAAAAGCACTTGGCCAAGGAGCAGTGGAGAAGGTTTATAAATTAGATATACCACAAAGACTGATAGACTATCTTGCCTATAAATGACTGCATGCAAGTGACCCTACAATTGCTATTCTTTGTATGAAGTCATGTCCTGCACACAATTACTAAGACTCTACAGTAAATTAATACAGATTCTTAGTCTATAAACACATTGCAGAGTTAATACAGCTTCTTCCAGTGCTACAAAAAATACAAATGTAATTTGTGTCTTCAAAACCTTTCTTGATCGACCGTGACCATATTATTTGCGTAAGTACTTTTACTGTAATTCACCGTGTGTATGTTTGTAAGATATATAACTTATTTGGGAACCTAATAGTCTAAGGCTGAACATACATGAGCACAACATAATGCCTTTTAATAGGGAATTTTTCTGTGCCATACTGCTTGCTGCATAGTACTAAGACTGGAGTCCTTCCTTACAGGGCAATAAAAGATAAGTTGTCACCTCTTGTGATATGCTATGACAGCCGTGTCACGTGACCAGAAGTATTCCTGGCCAGCACAGCCTGATACATTTTGGGAATGAAACCAGGTTTGGCAAAGTCTCACATGACTAGGTCAGCTGCTAACTGGCTAGAACTTTGCTCTCTGATGTGGCAGCCCAGGATTGGACTAAATAAAGGGTATCTTTTGGTGGCATGGCACAATATCTCTGACCATAGGGGCTGCATGCTGCTATATAGAATTGCTGGATCACACCATCAGTAATCCAGCCATGTTACACACTGACATAAAAATTAAACATTAAGCAGAATCGTGACCACTCTGATAAGATAAAGTAGCTTGCAGAAATGAGTAGGGTCGTTTGTAATCAGGGTCATTGAATAGGTCACCAGTAAAGATGAGCGTACCCGAACTTCAAGTGCGTCCCTCACATATTGCCTACCCGGGGGAAACCCCTGGCCAATCTCAACTATGGCTAGTAGGTAGGGGCGTCAATTTTCCAAATTTTATGGTCAGATGATTTATGAACTTTTGCATTATTCCCTTGGAAACTTAGCCACTATATGCAGACTAGTAAATAGCGATAAGTCCAGCTCACCTCAAACCCTTATGGAGAACTTGACAAGGCTCGGATCACCCTTCTATGAGGGCAACAGCAAACTTGTACAAGGAAAGAAGATTCCATATCCAGCCGCGTCCAAGGTAACTCAAGCTTTATTAAGGCATGGTATGACCATGACTAAGAACGGGGTTACCGTTTGAAATGCAATGGCCAATAACGCACTTGGATTTTAAAAACCATGCCTTAATAAAGGCCGAGTTACCTTGGATGTGGCTGGATATGGAATCTTCTTTCCTTGTACAAGTTCACTAAATGCAGACTGCCCAAATCTGAGACTGAGATTCACATACATGCAGTCTAGTTGGCCTGAATCCTTATGTGAACCAATCCGCAGATAGGTACGGGGTCACAGCCCCTTTAAATCCACCTTATCCATGTTTGATACTATTCACACTGAGAGTCTGTAACAACATAGACTTTTTACCAGAGCAAATAAAGTAAACTCTGAAATACTGCTTCAATGGTGAAATATTTTGTAGCCTTTTTTTTTACAATGACATGTGGTGAACCAAGAAGTGAATTTATCCCCTTGACGCTCTGCGTCTGAAATGTTAGTTTGACAATTAAAGCTATGTTTTAGTATACCACATTATGTTCAGTGAATACTACGGTTTTATAGTCAAAATCAACTAATTTAACGCCATTAAAAAAACTAGTACAGACACACCTTCTCATTCAAAGAGTTTTCTGTATTTGCATGACTATAAAAATTGTAGATTCACACTAAAGGCATCAAAACTATGAATTAACACATGGAATTATTTACTTAACAAAAAAGTGTGAAACTCAAAGTAGCCACCTTGTGCTTTGATTACTGTTTTGCACACTTTTGGCATTCTCTTGATGAGCTTAAAGGGGTATTCCAGGAATATGAACCTCTGCTAAAAAAACAATAATGCTATAAATATGTTACTACAATAATACACAGTGTCAACAATCACAAAATAAAAGTTACTTAGTTTGTTTTTATGTTCTGAAAACCTTTATAGGGTTTGTTAAGAAGGTGGAGTCATATCCAAGATGGCCGACACACAGTACTACAAGTCCCATGAGCCTTTAGTGTGAGACATGTCTTCCTGACCTTTTACTTATCTTCACAGAGATGTCAGTTATAGCCCCTCCCTCTCCTGCTCCCAGTGGTTTCCAAGGTGATCATCTCACAGAAGGGCCTGCTCTATTACTCCAGTAATAATAGCTAATAAATCACATTTTTCCATCTATAATTGTTTTGTTTGTCTGTGATGATCATTTCTTCTTCCTGCCAAAGCATGGATGGTGTCAAACAGCAGTGTTCATGTTGCAGTGTCCAAGAAGTCTTACATCCTAGGGTGCGATCACACATCACATTTAACGCATGCGTTTAAAAAGGCATTGGAATAGCTGAAGTGTGATTTGCCTAATTAAACAGCTGTTAACACTTGCATTTACAAAACGCAAATGTTAACGCCTGTGTTAATGCGTGTGTTAACATTCTGTTGACAAACACATGTGTTAACCGCTATGTTAACACGTGTTAACAACGCATTAATGGTTGCATTTTGTAAACACATGTGTTAACTGCTGTTTAAATAGGCAAATCACTCTTCAGCTACTGCAATGCATTTTTAAACATGACTTGTGACCGCACCCCTAAAGTTAGTTTTACACATCCGTATCCTGCTTAGTACTTTGCAACAATATTAGAAGACCAAAACCAAGAGTCTCTGTTTAGCAATTGGTTTTGACCTACATTTTCATTGCGTTTGAAATGCATTACAACAGCTGAAGAGAGGTGATTTGCCTAATTAAATGACATTGTGTTAACAGAAGCAAACCGTAATGTAATGAGGCAAATAAACTCTCATCAGCTGCTCTAATGCATTTCAAACGCAATATTAGGTCAAAATCCTTTTTCTGCTAAACCAAGCAGAATTGAAAATAACAATCAATTACACATTACATTAGATTTTAATGACCTTTCTAAATACAGATTATCCTTATTCCTGGAATACCCCTTTAATTTCTGGGGAAGCAGAGATACTGTCATTTATAGAAGCTGTTCCTGGCAGGAATGGATCCATGGCGGTGCGATACAGATTTATTATGGGCCTTTATTACTCATCTTTAACGAATAAATTATAAAATACCAGGGAGCAAAAGAGTGAAACAAGATCATGAACCTATAATGGGATGAAGCGATGAAAGTGACTTGAATTCTTAGCTAAAGTTTGAAGCCCCATCCTACATGAAACATCCTACAGAAATGAGAGGATGCATAAAAAACCATGTTAACATACAGCAGACATTCAGTAAATGTTAGTTATCAAGTTTTTGAATTTAGAAAAGCGAATAGTTCCAATTTGCACCGAATTGCCCTGGGATTTTGGCGCATGCGATCGGATTGTGGCGCATCGGCGCCCGTTTTCACGTGACAGAAATTGGAGCCGTGGCCGTTTGACAACCCGACGGATTCAGAAAAACCACAGAGTTTAAAAAGCGATTTGTGTCGCAAGATCAAGCACTCTCATGCACCGGGAAGAAGAAGGTGAACTCCGGCGGACCTCGGCGCAGCAGCGACACCTGCTGGATATCGGGCGCGCAATCTTAGTGAATGCCGGCAGACCCGAATCCTTGTTGGAGAACGTGCCGTGGGATCACGACTGGACCGGGTAAGTAAATGTGGCCAAATATCTTCAGAACTGCTTTACATATCATAACATTTTTTACTTTATTTTCTTCATGATATGTGGGATAATTTTTTCCAATACATTTTTTTTAATAAGCAGTTAAATTGTATAACCCATACCAAAATATTTCAGAAATATGTACATTGTCCATCCACCACCATTTCTATGTTCAGAGATAGAGGGTGCTTTCTGCCTTTAGCTGTCAGGCTGGAGGGTGGCTCACTTCAAATGGTCATATGTTCGGAACCCAGGCACCTAGAAACACACTCCTCTTAAAGAGGAGAACCTCCCCTTTAACATGATATTTTTAATTGAAACTTGATTTTAACTGCAACTTTAACAGTGTATATCTCCAGTTCTGTCTCACATAGGAACACAATGGTAGATTCTCCTCATGACTCATCAGTACAAAATGTACTGTGTAGAAATACATAAAAGTACAGGTTGCATACAAGATAGGTTCTTTAGGTTCGTGTTTAAAGGAAATCTACCACTTCGGAAAAGTAGTAGGAACAAAGGAACACAATGGGAGATTCTCTTCTCTAATATTACTGCAGCAATGTGTTTCTAAGTGCCATGGTTAAGGAGATATGACTGTTTAAAAGTGGGACACTGTCTTGATGTACAGATACATACACAGGGCTCAATAGACTCCTGCAAAATGATTATATTTTACTGGTCTAGCAAGAAGTGCATGACTCATCAGTACAAAATGTACTGTGTAGAAATACATAAAAGTACAAGATAGATTCTCTAGGTTTGTGTTTAAAGGAAATCTACCACTTCTGAAAACTAAAAAAAATTCATGATGTCACCTTCCTCCCCCAAGCTCTCAACATGGGAGAGGGAGGTTCGGGGGCGTGCATAATTAGCAGCCCAGAGCTCTGGACATCTTGTCTCCACATTCCTGGCAGCTTACTATAAGTCTTTTTTTCTAGGCGATCCTGGCATGTCAACATTAAAGAAGACCAGCACCAGGATCGGAATGTAGAGGAGCGTAGGTGAGTATTTTGTGTTTTTTTACTTTTCTGAAGTGGTAGATTTCCCTAGTACGGCGCAAGGGCAAATTTGGTATCCCCGTAATCATACCGTCCCAAAGAATAAAGTAGACATGTCATTTGTGGTGCACAGAGAAAACTGTAAAATCCAAGCCCACAAGAAAACGTTGCAAATGCGTTTTTTCACCATTTTCACTGCATTTGGAATTTTATTCCCGCTTCCCAGTATACGGCATGGAATATTAAATACAGTCACTGTGAATTACAATTTGTTACGTAAAAAATAAGCCATCACAGAGCTCCTTATGTGGAAAAATAAAAAAGTTATAGATTTTTGAAGGTGGTGAATGAAAAATGGAAGTGATAAAACTAAAAAGAGCCAAGTCGTTAAGGGGTTAAGTTGAAATTGTATGTAAATCACAATTGGTATATTTTATAACTGAACTCCAGACTTTGTTTTTTCTCCCAGTGACAATTGGATTTTCAAAATTTTGTGCTGTACATATGCCATTATATGATCTATGACTAAAATGGACAATTTGATACCTGACACCCAACCCTAACACCTTCAGATCTTCAGAGATCAGTGTGAGAGTACATATATTGGATATACTGCATCTACTTTCTGCCTAACAAACATGGTCAAGTGATCTGTAAGGCTGATATCCGTGTCACACAGCATGTGTATTGGATACATTGGGGCAAATTTACTTACCTGGTCCAACCGCGATCCCAGATTCGGACGGTCCAACAAGGATGAAGTCCGGCGTGATTCATGAAGATCTTGCGCCCGAGTTCCTGCATCCGTCGCTTCCGCGCCGGGGTCCGCCAGAGTTCACCTTCTTCTTCACGGTACTTGTAAGTGCGTGTCTTGCGACACAATTGTACATGTTAAATCTTGCGCGTTGTCTGACGGCCCGCCCCTCCGATTTCTGTTGCGTGCAAGCCGGCGCTGATGCGCCAAAATCCGATCGCGTGCAACACAATCCCCAGTACGATGCGGCACAAAACGGAAATCGTCTGGAAACCCAACGAAAATGCGCTTCGCGGACCTTTAGTAAATGAGTCCCGTTGTCTGTCACAATTTGTAAGAAAATACAAAGGGAAGAAAGCAGAAGGGAGGGGAAAAGAACCAAGCATACATTGTATTATTTGTCACAATTGCAGAAGCTGGCTTCTAGAGTCGTAGCTAAAGGCAGGTAATTAATAAATGACTTATAGCCACTGTATATGTTAATCATTTGCACACATATCTTTTTTCACTGGAAATGTCTACAGTAAGTTGTTCCATGCACATAACAGTTGTGATACAAGTAAATGTATATAGTATGTCTATGTAATGTAGTATGGACCTAAACAGGCATACAAGCTGTGATTTTTGCAAAATTGTACATGCAGAGGCACTGCACTGTCGGTCTATGTTAGTATACAGAGGCTGGGGTGCTGCACTGTCGGTCTATGTTAGTATACAGAGGCTGGTGCTGCACATTTTAGCATAATTCTACTCCTATATACCCCTATTTAGCTTGTTTTGTGTACATTAATGAGCAAAAAATAAAGAAACTTGTTGCAATGAAACAAAGAGTGAAAAATGTGAAGGGGTCTGAGTACTTTCTCTACCAACTGTAAGTGAAAATTAGTTAATTTAATTAATATAAAAAACTTGACTCTCACATGAATATATAAGAATGAGTGCAGTGTACGTAACATGTTAAAAATGAATATATATGATGAATAGAAAAAATGGATGTTGAAAATGAAAAACCATGTGAATGTAAGAAAAAGCAAAAATAGTTTTAGCACAGCTGGGAGGAGCCTTTGATAACAATTCCACTGATGCCTCTGACCAGAAAGCATGGCAAATGCAGATTACCCTGGGGGCAAGGTAAAACGTCTGCTAGCTGCTTAACAGCCACAGATAGCTAATTATAGTAAGTTAGAGAAATGCTTATTTTTGCTAAGTGCAGAGTTAGGTAAAAGTTTTTGTACTGTACAGTTGTACTTTAAACATTGTAGCCATTGAAATGAAATATTTATAAGTAACCTTAAAGAGAACCTGTCACCAAGGACCTCATTTTCACTAAAGACAGGTTTCAGAAGCTTATTACACCTGCAGTGCAAATCTGCCTTTCTGCCTTTTCTAAGCATTTGCATTACAATATAATTGTGTGTTATAACTTACTCTTGCATCCGGACAAAATCCTGGGGTTGTCACAGGGGCTGGCATTTCAAAAAACAATGGGGTTTATTTACTAATGGTCACCTGGCCACATTTTCGTCTGGTTTCCCGACTTTTCGAGGATCACGCCGGGGATTGTGTCGCACGCAATCGGATTGTGTCGCAAATCACGCAGACTTGATCGTCGTCGGACATTCCGGATCGGGGATAGCACAGGGACCGGGTAAGTAAATGTGCCCCATTATGTGCCTTGTCTGTGTTACTCACTCCTCAGATCTTAGCCCCCACCGTTATGCTCCTGTGCAGCTCCACCTCCTGCTCCTTCTCAGAGGTCACAGCCTGGTCAGCCTGACATCAGTGGAGGGAGGAACAAGCTGTACAGGAGCACAAAAATGGAGACAGCCTGCAGCTCAGACAAGTGACATGTTGTTTTTTGAAATGCATCCAAACCAAAGCCCAGCCAGGATGCAAGAGTAAGTTATAACATACAATTATACTGTAATGCAAATGCTTAGAAAAGGCAGAGAGACATTTTTGCACTGCAGGTGTCATGGGCTTTTACAATCTGTCTTTAGTGAAAATGAGGTCCCCGGTGATAGGTTCCCTTTAAGGTTAAGTGGGCTTGATATACCCCCATAATTTTAAAACCTCACATTTATGTGATAAAATGGAGATCCCTGCTGAGAACATTTCCATTGGAGAGTCTTTTACCCTTTCACTTGGATTTTTTAAAACTTTGAATTCACCTTGAGAAAGTTTCACTGTCCATTACTGGTTAGTCTTCTACCCATATTATTTGTTTCCTCCTCATAGTTCACTACATTCAACAAGACAAAAGACTTTTCTGTCACTCTTGTTTCTGTTATTATTTCACTGAAACTTGTACAAAATGAGACTGAGATCCTATCAGTACCTAGGTGACAGTACAGCATTTTTAGACAAATCTTCATTCTTAGCATGCACTGTTCTTATCAGCTAATTGTGTAAATCTCTCTATTCCATCACTTCGATACAATGTAGTGACTTGAAGTCATAACATTTTACAGACAAAACCAGCATTAGACACATTTCACTGCAAGGTCAAATTAAGTTAACTAGATGATTTGGTTTTTAATGACATCATACCGTTTTCTGTCATTTATTCTCTGGTTTTCTGGTTGCAAATAATGTTTCTTGTACTATAATTCTGAGCTTAAACATCTCCACGCCATAATTTACTCTTTTACTCAGAAGGTAATTGGGCGTATATGATTACACAAACTAGGCACTGACGTAGTCCAAGAAGGTTATGATCTAGTATTATGATACAGTATTTTATCTGTATTATGTCCCCTATGATTTATAAAGCGCTACACAATATGATGACACTGTATAAATAAAGATTATTATTATATAACCAGGATCCCTGGGTTGGCACTGTGTATTATCAGAATAATGTAAAAATGTATGGATGGCTTCAATTTGCATCCTTATGATGCTATGCAAAACTTTGGGGTGTGGTATAAAATATCTGTGCATAAAAAGTCCCAAATGGGTGGCCTCTTTACTCTGTTTTCTTCACTATTGTAAGAAATGTGTGCAACAGAAACTGCAGCAGAAACATGACAGAAAGCTGAGTATTGTTTTTTTTTGTTGCAGATAGAAAGTTGGTGTGTTAATCTACCCAAAATTGGAGCAAAACAGGGGGATTTTTGCCATGATTTTGCAATAAAACCATGGCAGAACTGCAATGTGAACCTTTACTGCATGAATCATGAGGCAAAAGTAAATATTTTTCTATTTTATTCTCCACTGGAATCCTATACAGACAATATCAAGTATCCTGAGTACCACAAACATTTTGCACTGCTCCATTGTTCTTGTTTTTTTACTTACCAACAGAGGCTAAATTTGGCCTTGGATTACTTACATAGGGTTGAGATTAGCAGGCTAAAGTAACAACACAGGAGGCAGACACTGACATTTAGAAATGTCTTTTTTTTTAATCAATTTACGTAACAAATCAGCAACGAAACTAGGTAAAGAATACATTTGGTAGAACAATGAAGGTCTGAATATAGATCTCATTTTAATCAGCCCCAGGCCACAATCACACAAAAAATACTAGACATATATATAAACAGAAGAAAGATAAAAAGTGATTAATGTGGATGTAAGCTAAGCCATATTTTTAGCTAAAAGAAGGGTGTCAGTTAGTTAGTTAATAGGGCTCTGGCTGTATAGGTGTAAATGTGTTGACAGGTTTCCTTTAATAAAGTATATTACAAAGCTTAGACCCGTTCCACACTTGCGAGTGTGATGCAATGAACTCGCAACGCATGCTGCCCGGATCGCGCGGCCCGAACGCTGCGAACCAGGATTGAACTCAGCATGTCAGTTCAGTCCCGCTTCGCAGCGTTCGGGATGCGCGATCCGGTTAGCATGCGTTGCGAGTGTAATGCGAGTTCATCGCATCACATTCGCAAGTGTGGAACGGGCCTTACTGTTATCAGCTTCACTATTCTTTACTGAAAAATACCAAAATATACTTTGAAGGTTTACTTATGCTTTAAGGTGTTGATAGACCTCTTTTGAATGGAGCAATTGTATTTGTTGATGGTATTATTTTGAAGTGCCAATGGCCTATCTACTAAATATGTATTAATTATTTCTAGGAGTTATAAAACAAGTTTGCCAATTCTGTCATTCCCCAAACATTATTAAAATATATTATTCTTGTTCTACTTTGCTTATTTTGTACAAATAATAAGCATTTGCATTCGCTGTGCATATTGATTTGTCCTTATCACTATGTACATTAAAGTCATCCTAGTAATTAGTTATTAGTGTGCCATATCATCTGAAGAGGTCTTTAGGTCAACCTAACAATTAACCTTACTTCAAAGGCAGATTGTTACTTGGCCCCTTTATGAGGTCAAGAGATATGTTTAGGTTACATGGTTGTGTTGTGTTGTGTTGTGTTGCTTTTGCAATTATGGCTTATGGCATAATGCCATTTACAGGTGAAAACATCAGTCTTACATCCTCATGTATCAGCATAAAAGAAGTCCACAAAACAGTTTCTCTCCTTAAAATGTAACCCCTTAATGACGTGTGATGCATTACTACTGTATACTGTACTGTAATACTGTTTGAAGAGGGCTCATGGGCAAATCCCTTTCCATATTCAGTGAGTGTTTGCTGCATATTGCAGCAAACACCCACCGGTAAGACCCACAATCAGTGCTAGCAAAGCCACCGGGGGCATTAAGAGGCTAGCGGTGCGTGTGCACCACCAGTTTGACTTTGATTGTCACTCCCCAAGATGTAAAGGGGAGCAATGATCTGTTGCTATAACATCCTCGGGTCAAACAAAGATCCAAGGCTGTCTCGTTTTACACTAAATGTATTAAAATGTGCGATTTACAAATTGTAATAGTTGATGTGGAAATTCCCCACATGCTGCCATACTGTAGTATGGATGTATATGATAGGATCAATCACACAGTGTAAAAAAAAAAATTAAATAAAAAAAGCATAAAAATTCAAATCACCCCCTTTCTCTAGAACTGATAAAAATCTAAACAAACAGTATAAATCATAAACATGTTAGATATCGCTGCTTCCATAAATGTCCGATCAATCAAAATATAATAGCGGTTATTCCTGGCATTTAACCTTGTAATGGAAAAAAGTGGCCAAAGTCGAAAATGACACTTTTTTTTGCCATTTTACAAAATATAAAAAATTCTATAAAAAGTGATTCTTACAGCCAAACAGTCCACAAAATAGCATTGAAGTCTCGAAAGTTACAAAAAAATGACACTACCCACAGCTCTTTACACTGAAGTATGAAAAAGTATAACCCAGAACAATGCACGACATTTTTTTTTGTACAGGAGGTTTTAATTTTTGTAAATGTTTGAAAACCTAAAAAATCTATATAATTTGGTATCCACCATCATCTGATCCAAAGACTAAAGTAGACATGCCCATAAGGATCCAAGCCCACAAGAAAAGAAGTGAAGGTGGTAAATTGAAATGCAAAACCAGAAGGCCTAGTCGTTAAGAGGTAAATGTGTAAAGATTTCTTTTTGCTAGCCTATGTAGGCCACTAAAGAGCTCAGCATGTACACAGGGTAGCGCACACCTCCCATTTCTACCACAATGAATAAACCACACAGAATAAAATATCCTGCACTTTAAAAAATACCAAAATTTTATTTACTTACATGTCAATATATACCACATTCGTGTACTGCACATCTGTCTGCACTCGGACACCGATATCACTTACTGTTGCTGCTGTCTCCATCTATATCTGGTTTGGCCAGGTCCATCCCATTCTGTTTCCTCCTCATATTATGCCAATCCTTCCATCAGGTAAAGAATCATCATGGCAACTTCTCCGGCCGTGACACTTCTGCAAATTTGCACTTTGACTGTGGCTCTGCAGAACACCATACCCTGTGTATACAGATAATATACTGCGATCCATCAATAAACTATAATAATATACATCCTAAATATCCCCACATTAATCGGCAGCCACAGCACACTTCCCCGTAGGTAACCTCAGTATATAGCCAGCGAATTATATTCCGCCAGCCCCCCCATAGTGTGTAGCCAGCCTGCCCCCTGTAGTTTATAGCCAGACCCCCAGCAGTATATAGCCGCCTGCCCTACTCTGTAGTATATAGCCAGCCTCCACTGGGTGGTATTAGCTAACCTGCCCCCCTGTGTTTATATAGCCAGTCCTGCCCCTGTCGTATACAGCCATCCACCCCTCCTGTAGTATAAAGCCACTGCCCTGTAGTATATAGACACCCCCCTGTAGTATATAGCAGCCTGCCCCCCCTTTAGTACCTAGGCAGCCCCACCTGCAGATGTGCGCCGTGGGCCATAGAGGCGCTGGCTGTGCATCCACAACCAGCGATATGTGTATCTTAAAGATACACTATCCTTATCGCTACAGGGGGCCGGGATGGCCCCAGGATGGGAGGCCAGGTAGCGCGTTGCGATCATCTCCCTTCGTCCGGCCCTGGGTGTGTTTCACCCATATATTTCATGTCTGCATTGTTTATTTGTGAATTAGGTCTATATGGTTATGTCCTATGTACTATGTCTGGTAATGCTTGCTAGAAGTTTCTGTAATGTTGTTCATTATATTTTTCTTTTTAGAGCAGCAGATAAATATACAGATGTCACTGCTTTCCATTGCTTAGTGGCAGTGGGCATGATGCCCATGAGTTGAGAATTTTGAAGTCTTATTATGACATCTTTACATACAGATGAACTGCTCAGAATCATGTCTCCAAGCATTACTTGTCACAAACATGCTCTTATTCATCCAAGGCAAGCATGACTTCTAGTTGGGCTTTTTATACCTAGCAACCACATTTAATAAACCAATTGAAAAATAGCGGTACTCACTGTTGTTTCCGGTTGATGTCATAGACTATGCTTTTATTTCTGTTTATTGTAAAGTTTTTGGAACGGGTAAGAGATTAGTAAAGAGTTCAATCTACTTGAAAAAAGGGACAGTTCGGGTTTATTGCATCTGTATAGTAAAACTATGACTAAGGACCTAATGGTCTGAAACGCGTAAGATGTAACCTGTGTACAGCACCTTTTTGTACCTGCCGTCTGTGTATTGTCCTTATCTTGGTATAAACTAGAAGATTTAACGACCTGTATCCGATCTACCTCCTTTGTTTCTTCTATGACATTTGATCCATTTTTTTTTTATATTGTCTGACACCACCATAGCCTGAATAGACTTGCAGAAGCCCATTTACTTCCGCCAAGTGTGAATCCAATTCATTCTGATGGATCTGATTTGAGCTTTAACAACAACTGTAGTGGCTGCTACGGGGCTCGGGCACAGGGTGGGCCCTCGTTGGTATACCTTATTAAATTGCCAGAATGCTTATTAATGAGCGGCAGAATTATACTATGTTAATGATGTGCGCCCGGGCCTTTCCCATTGCCTCCGCTGACTGTAGGCCTGATATGAGGTGGGCAGAGAGGTAGTGGGATGGGCCCGGGTGGAGAATCATTAGCAAAGTACAGGCAGTCCTGGGTTATTATACAAGATAGGGTCTTTAGTTGTTTTCTTAAGATGAATTTGTATGTAAGTCGGAACTGTATATTTTATCATTGTAATCCCAGGCAGAATTTTTTTGGTCTCTGTGACAATTGGATTTTAAAAATGTTGGGTTGTCATAAGAACCAGAATTAACAATAACTCCATTACAGAGACCTTGATAACGTTACAGCTGTTTATTGTGGCTTAGGACTAAAGTATAATAAGTTACCAATATCCAGTGGTCTGTTTGTAACTAGGGGTTTTACAGTTGATATTCTTAATAGGGGACCGCCTGTATAGTCCCTGACTCCTCTGATTGCTGCTTAAGAAGCGCGACCGCCCCCCGCCCACACTCACATGTCTGCCGTCCTGCGCGCATGCCTCACATCGGCCTGGCCCGATTGGTGCTAGTCCGGCCCAGCCCAGCCCTTGAATGCCTCACATGCTGCCTGTCCGCCTGCGTATCTCACAGTCCTGTCCCCCCCCGACGAGTGAACTCGAGCTGAGCTGACAGGTAAAATTACTACACATGTAAATGCGCATTGTGTTTGGTGTGGATATATGCTGTATATGTGGTGTGTATATCTTGTAATATGCTGTGATGTATTGTGTAGGTTTTTATATCTTGGATGTGTGTGTATATATGCTATATCTGTGTGTATGTGTTTATACCTGTATGTGTGCATGTATTATGCTGTATATCCATGCATATTTGAATATACTGTGCATGTGTATATATTTTATATACCTGTGTTGTGTGTGTATAACTGGATACATGGTATATAACTGTTAATCGTGCGTATTGTTTGTGATATACTGGATGTGCTGATATATGCTGTATATGGTGTGTGTATGTGTTTATATACTGGTGTGTCTGTATCTAATCTGTATATCTTTGTGTATGCTGTATATACTAAATGCGTGTGATATATGCTGTCATATCTGTGCGTATGTGTTGTAATACTTGAAGTGTGTGTATATTGCCTGGTATATTGTGTATGCTGTATATACTGGAGTGTTTGTATAGAATGCTGTATATCGTGTATATGCAGTATAAATGGATGCATGCATACATGTGTATATCTGTGTATATGCAGTATAATGGTGCATGCGTATACATGATGTATATCTGTGTGTATGCTGTATATACTGGATTCATATTATATATGCTGTATCTTGTGTATATGCAGTATATAATGTATGCCTGTGATACATGATGTTAAACTGTGTGTATGCTGTATACTGGATGCGTGTGTATGTATGCTTGTATATGTGTTGTATATATGCTTTTATATGTGTCTGTTTGAGTATATACTGTGTTGTGTGTATATATGCTGTATATCTGTGTGTATATAATGGATGCGTATGTATACGTGCTGTATAACTGTGTAGCTGTCATACTAGATGCTTTGTATATATCTGTAGTATGTGTGTGTATGTCTGTATATACTGGATGTGTGTGTATATATGCTGTATATCTGTGTATATTCTGTACATAATGGATGCGTGGGTATATTATGCTGTATATTCTGTGTATGCTGTATATACTAGATGCTGTGTACATATGCTGTATATGGGTGTGTATGCTGTTATACTTGATGCGTGTGTCTATAGCTGATATCTGTGTATATAATGTATATACTGGATGCATGTGTATATATGCTGTATATCTGTGTATATCTGGAAACTTCTGGTGTCTGTATCCCAACTTCAGCAGTCGGCTCAGACATCACCTTTTGAATATACAGTGTCATTCCTCTAGGGTTAATCACCCCTCATGTCCATCTTGATAGCAGAGCCACGACCTCAGGTCCGATAGAAGTGTTCAAAGAAGCAATGGACATCCAAACACTAGTTGTGTAAACTTGTCCAGATGCTGTTGCAGGTCATCGTACAAATTCCTGAAGTAACCTTTCCTAGGCCGGCTGGGCAACAAGGGAGAACCCAATACTGCCTGGTCCTTATTGTGTCTCTTCTGCAAAGATCATTGCTTTCAGAGTCACCTAAGATTGACCCAGTGCCAGAGAAGGTCATCCACATGGTTGCACTCTATGGAAAGAGCAAAAAATGCCTAAAACACAGCCAGGAAAACAGCAAGTCGCTACACACTCTCAGAAAAGACAAATGGATCGTCAAGTCAGATGACCAACTATTGGCTGGACAAGCTAGTGACATCATTTGCCAGTGCATCATTTTTTTAATGGCTACAGATCGTACGATCCATACATACTCGTACTAGTGGCAAACGTGCTGTAGTTTTATGTCCAAAATACAGCTGTATATACAGACAGGACAACACATTTTCTATGACTTCATCCTCTTAGGCCCCTTCCACAGTATGGCCATGACTGAGAGTAGCACACGGCCGGTTAGAGAAAGAGGGAGGGGCTCCTTCCCCCTTGCCTTTTCTATAGGAAGCCATTCAGTCACGCTGTAAATTTCCGGTAAAAAAAGAGAATGCTCTATATTTTTTTCTGGCTGCAGCATAGTACGGTAATACACATTGTGCTTACCATACTGTGCCAGTGCACAATGCACTTCCTATGGCTAGCATTTGCCTGCTATAAATTGTTGTGAATGTAACTCATCAGTCGTCTCTACAGAACAATCCTTCACTAACTTAAACTGGTTTTTTTATTTTTTGGTGGCTGTTTGATCACAGATTCTCTTTGAGTTGAATAATCTAAGGCACTTTCTTAGCAGAAACAAACTCAACCGGAAACATACAGCCACGGTTATAATTGGCTTTTGGTGTCTGGAATTGGATGTAAATATTTTTTTTGTGTATGGCAGCTCTAAGCATTTCCCAAATAATACAACACACTGATATACTGCTTTATTACACTGTGAAGTAGCAAGGTTCTCATGAATGGAACATTAGTTTTTGTCTTACCAGGAAACTGTTTTTCGTATGGCAGTCACAATATTATGCAGGTTTCCTTGTTCGTATGTTATTGGATCTGTTTTTGACTGAAGTAATTTATTCCACATCCTGCACATTGTTTTTTAAAACCTCCATTTTCCACAGTCTGCCATTTTTATATATTCAGCAAAAAATTTGCTTAAAAACCCTACCTCCGGCTTTTTACACGTCTAAAAAAAAAAACTTACATACTCACCTTTGTCACTCCGATGATGGTGGCAGCTCCCTGATGCCTGTGCGGCTCCGTGCGGCTCCTCTTCTTTCTTCTCTCGCTATATCGAGGAGCCGTGCCAGCATCGGGGACCCCACAAGGAGTATGTAAGTTATGTTTTTATGTGCTGATCAAACTGGGTCCTGGATGGCTATATACTTCACACGGGCTGGCTATATACTAAGGAAGACTGGCTGGGTACATACTCCCGGGGCTGGCTATATACTAACAGTGTGGGCTGTGCTGCTAATACCAAAGGTGGCTGGCTTATAATCCAAGGGGTTGCTGGATGTATACTAAAGGGGCTGGCTATATACTAAAGGGGTTGGCTGCTATATACTACAGGGAACTGGCTGGCTATATACAAAGGGGTCTGGTTATATACTACAGGGGGGCTGCCTGATATGCTACTGGGGTCTGGATACGATATACTACTGGGGTCTGACTGGCTATATTTTACTGGGGGCTGACTGGCTATATACTACTGGATGGCTTTTCTGGCTATATACTGGGAGGCAGACCAATGCATTTCCCATCGGCTGTATACTTGAGTCAGTAGTTTTTCCCAGTTTTTTGGTGGTAAAATTAGGGGTCTCGGCTTATATCTCGAGTATATCACGGTACATAAAACATATCTTTGAGGAACAAATGGACAAGTACTTATTAAAATTTTGTCATTATCGATAAATAAGTGTTTTAGACACTTTAATAGTGTTCTATACAGTGACGACTCAAATTTTTGTTATAACAATCCATTTCACATCACATGTTGAGCCTAGCGCAATAAATACATTGTGTTCACCCCTACATAAGCTTAACCCACCTTCCAAACAATGATTATCAGTTTCTCACAAACATTTTTCCACACGGAATAGAGAGACTCGCAAGGCCAGCTGGATCCTGGCATCTCATCGATGGAAACAATTCACTTTCTCATTCCCATTCTGTGAACTGTGTTCTATTTTCTGCCCAGAATTTATACAGCCACCTTATGGATGGATCTTGATCTTTCCATAATAGATTCCTAAATTCCCAAGATTGTTTTGGGAAAATGTTTTAACTGATTTTTTAAGCTACACAACAAACTTCTTCACATATAACTTGAATGTCTCAATTATGCACCATTATACCTGCACTACAATTTAACTGTTCTTCTGCTACTTCTTTCTGTTGATTCCAGGGCCAGGGCAGTTGGGTCGAGGGTTCTCTAGTCTGGCCTTCACCAATGCTGATATTGGGATGTCTGTAAGCCTGTAGCTCTTGGTGAGCAGGGCCCTTACTCCTTTTGTTACACTGACTGTTGTTACTCTGTAATGTCTTAATTTATTTTTATTACATAGTTCCCCCAACTCTAAGGCACTACGGAATTTTATGTGCTACATAATAAAGTTACTATTATTATATTCTTTAGGGTCTCTCTAGGCTATGCCAGCGTTTTGGCCATCAAAAATGTAGACAGTGTTAGAAAGCAGTACCATTTAATTAGCTTTGTTTATGTGTTTGCAGCATCAGGACTGTGAAAAATACATTTATATTCAGGATTTTAGCTGTACATTGGAACGGCCTGAATCTACATTGTCACGCCTAATGCTGAAAGAAGGGTGTGACAGTATTGCTTAAAATATGGAATGCCTATTGTAGGCAGCAATGTAGCAGCAGTGGGCTTTAAAACCACGCCATTTTTAACTATGGGACCAGCAGGAAGCCCCCTTGTGGCCGCAATGCTACTGCATGGCATCCAATTTTTTTGTTTTAACCCCTATAAAACACGTAAAGGGTTAACAAACTTCTTAAAAGTAGTTTTTCATATGTTGAGGGGTGTAGTTTCCACAATGGGGTAATTTATGAGTCTAGCTATTATTTAGGCCTCTCAGTGTCAATTAGAAGTTGAGCAGGTCCATCTAAGTACTGGTTTTGGCGATTTTACAAAAAATGTGAAAAATGGCACCCAAATTCTGAGCCTCATAACATTCTAGTAAAATATGTGGAATCTTTAAAAACCATGCCAACATAAAGCAGACATTTGGGAAATGTAAGTTATGAATTTATTTGGGTGCTTTGACTATCTGCATCAAAAGTAGAGAATTTAGAACGTTGAAAATAAAGAATTTTTCACAATTTTTGCCAAATTTTGTTTTTTTTCATAACTAAACGCAAAAGATTTCATCCAAATGTTTAAACTAATTTGAAGTACAATGTGTCACGAGAAAACAATCTCAAAATCCCCTGGATATCTCATAGCGTTCCCACGCTATAACCACTTATAGTGACACAGGCCAAAATAGGCTGAGTCCCCTAGGGGTTAAGAAGCGCGACCGGCCCCGCCCACCTCACATGCTGCCTGTCCTGCGTGCATGCCTCACATGCGGCCTGGCCCGAATGGTGCTTAGTCCGGCCCGGCCCAGCCCAGCCCTTGAATGCCTCACATGCTGCCTGGTCCGGCCCGTGTATCTCACAGGCCTGTCCATCCTCCCCGACGAGTGACATCCGAGCTGAGCTGAAGGTAAAATTACTACACATGTAAATGCATGCATATGTGTTTGTGTGTATATATGCTGTATATGTGTGTGCGTATATCTGTGTAAATATGCTGTATGTATGTGTGTATGTTGTTTATATCTTGGATGTGTGTGTATATATGCTGCATATCTGTGTGTATGTGTTGTATATACTGTATGTGTGCATGTATATATGCTGTATATCCATGCATATTTTGTATATACTGGATGCATGTGTATATATTTTATATACCTGTGTGTATGCTGTATATACTGGATACATGTGTATATAAGCTGTATATCTGTGCGTATGTGTTGTATATACTGGATGTGTCTGTATATATGCTGTATATGTGTGTGTATGTGTTGTATATACTGGATGTGTCTGTATATATGCTGTATATCTGTGTGTATGCTGTATATACTAAATGCGTGTGTATATATGCTGTATATCTGTGCGTATGTGTTGTATATACTGGAAGTGTGTGTATATATGCTGTATATGTGTGTATGCTGTTTATACTGGATGTGTTTGTATATATGCTGTATATCTGTGTATATGCAGTATATAATGGATGCATGCGTATACATGATGTATATCTGTGTGTATGCTGTATATACTGGATTCATATGTATATATGCTGTATATCTGTGTATATGCAGTATATAATGTATGCCTGTGTATACATGATGTATAACTGTGTGTATGCTGTATATACTGGATGCGTGTGTATGTATGCTGTATATGTGTGTGTATATATGCTTTATATGTGTCTGTTTGCTGTATATACTGGATGTGTGTGTATATATGCTGTATATCTGTGTGTATATAATGGATGCGTATGTATACGTGCTGTATATCTGTGTATGCTGTACATACTAGATGCGTGTGTATATATGCTGTATATGTGTGTGTATGCTGTATATACTGGATGTGTGTGTATATATGCTGTATATCTGTGTATATTCTGTACATAATGGATGCGTGTGTATATATGCTGTATATCTGTGTATGCTGTATATACTAGATGCATGTGTACATATGCTGTATATGGGTGTGTATGCTGTATATACTTGATGCGTGTGTCTATATGCTGTATATCTGTGTATATAATGTATATACTGGATGCATGTGTATATATGCTGTATATCTGTGTATATACTGGAAAACTTCTGGTATCTGTATCCCAACTTCAGCAGTCGGCTCAGACATCACCTTTTGAAATATACAGTGTCATTCCTCTAGGGTTATCAACCACCTCATGTTCGCATCTTGATAGCAGAGCCACGACCTCAGGTCCGATAGAAGATGTTCAAAAGAAGCAATGGACATCCAAACATAGTTGTGAAACTTGTCCAGATGCTGTTGCAGGTCATCGTACAAATTCCTGAAGTAACCTTTCCTAGGCCGCTGGGCAACAATGGGAGAAGCCCAATACTGCCTGGTCCTTATTGTGTTCTCTTCCTGCAAAGATCATTGCTTTCAGAGTCACCTAAGATTGACCCAGTCCAGGAGAAGGTCATCCACATGGTTGCACTCTATTGAAAGAGCAAGAAAATGCCTAAAACCACAGCCATGAAAACAGCAAAGTCTACCACACTCTCAGAAAAGACAAAATGGAGTCAGGGCAAGTCAGATGACCAACTATTTGGCTGGACAAGCTAGTGACATCATTTGCCAGTGCATCATTTTTTTATGGCTACAGATCGATACGATGCCATACATACTCGTACTAGTGGCAAACGTGCTGTAGTTTTATGTCCAAAATACAGCTGTATATACAGAACAGGACAACACATATTTCTATGACTTCATCCTCTTAGGCCCCTTCCACACGTATGGCCATGACTGAGGAGTAGCACACGGCAGGTTAGAGAAAGGGAGGGGGAGGGGCTCCTCACCCCTGCCCTTTCTATAGGAAGCCATTCAGTCACGCTGTATTTCCGGTAAAAAAAGAGAATGCTCTATATTTTTTCTGGCTGCAGCATAGTACGGTAATACACATTGTGCTTACCATACTGTGCCAGTGCACAATGCACTTCTATGGCTAGCATTTGCCTGCTATAAATATTGTGTGAATGTAACTCATCAGTCTTCTCTACAGAACAATCCTTCACTAACTTAAACTTGTTTTTTTATTTTTTTGGTGGCTGTTTGATCACAGATTCTCTTTGAAGTTGAATAATCTAAAGGCACTATTCTTAGCAGAAAACCGGAAACATACAGCAAGGTTATAAATGGCTTTTGTGTGTCTGGAATTGGATGTAAATATTTTTTTTGTGGTATGGCAGCTCTAAGCATTTCCCAAATAATACAACACACTGATAATACTGCTTTATTACACTGTGAAGGTAGCAAGGTTCTCATGAATGGAACATTTGTTTTTGTCTTACCAGGGAAATACTGTTTTTCGTATGGCAGTCACAATTATTATGCAGGTTCCTTGTTCAGTATGTTTATTGGATATGTTTTGACTGAAGTAATTTATTCCACATGCCTGCACATTGTTTTTTAAACCTCCATTTTCCACAGTCTGTCATTTTTTAATATTCAGCAAAAAATTTGCTTAAGAACCCTACCTCGGCTTTTACACAAGTCTATAAAAAAATAAACTTACATACTCACCTTTTGTCACTCCCGATGATTGGTGCAGCTCCCTGATGCTCTGTGCGGCTCCGTGCGGCTCCTCTTCTTTCTTCTCTCTGCTATATCGAGGAGCCGTGCCGAGCATCGGGGACCCCCAGAAGGTGAGTATGTAAGTTTATTTTTTATGTGCTGAGCAAACTGGGGCCTGGATGGCTATATACTACACTGGGCTGGCTATATACTAAGGAAGACTGGCTGGGTACATACTACACGGGGCTGGCTATATACTAAAGTGGGCTGGCTGGCTATACACTAAAGGGGGCTGGCTATATACAAAAGGGGGTTGGCTGGATGTATACTAAAGGGGGCTGGCTATATACTAAAGGGGTTGGCTGGCTATATACTACAGGGAACTGGCTGGCTATATACTAAAGGGGTCTGGTTATATACTACAGGGGGCTGTCTGGATATATACTACTGGGGTCTGGAAAGCTATATACTACTGGGGGCTGACTGGCTATATTTTACTGGGGGCTGACTGGCTATATACTACTGAGGGCTTTCTGGCTATATACTGGGAGGCTGAGACCAATGCATTTCCCATCCTCGGCTTATACTTGAGTCAGTAGGTTTTCCCAGTTTTTGGTGGTAAAATTAGGGGTCTCGGCTTATACTCGAGTATATACGGTACATAAAACATATCTTTGAGGAAACAAATGGACAAGTACTTATTTAAAATATTTGTCATGTATCGATAAATAAAGTGTTTTAGGACACTTTAATAGTGTTCATATACAGTGACAGACTCAAATTTTTGTTATAAACAATCCATTTCACATCACATGTAGAGCCTAGCGCAATAAATACATTGTGTTCACCCCTACATAAGCTTAACCCAATTCCAAACAATGATTATCATGTTCTTCACAAACATTTTTCCACCACGGAATAGAGAGAGTCTCAGAAGGCCAGCTGGATGCCTGGCATCTCATCGATGGGAAAACAATTCACTTTCTCATGCCCATTCTGTGAACTGTGTTCTATTTTCTGCCGCAGTAAATTTATAACAGCCACCTTATGGATGGATCTTGATCTTTCCATAATAGATTCCTAAATTCCCAAGGATTGTTTTGGAAAATGTTTTACTGATTTTTTTAAGCTACACATACAAACATTCTTCACATATAAACTTGAATGCTCACAATATATGCACCATTATACCTGCACTACAATTTAACTGTTCTTCTGCTACTTCTTTCTGTTGATTCCAGGGCCAGAGGCAGTTGGTCAGTGGGGTTCTCTAGTCTTGGCCTTCACCAATCTGATATTGATGATTGATCTGTAAGACTGTAAGCTCTTGTGAGCAGGGCCCTTACTCCTTTTGTTACACATGACTGTTGTTACTCTGTAATGTCTTATTTTATTTTTATTACATATGTTCCCCAAAATCTGTAAGGCACTACGGAATTTTATGGTGCTACATAAATAAAGATTACTATTATTATTATTCTTTAGGTCTCTCTAGGGAATATGCCAGCAGTTTTGGCCATTCAAAAATGTAGACAGTGTTAGAAAGCAGTACCATTTATATTAGCTTTGTTTATGTTGTTTGCAGCATCAGGACTGTGAAAAATACATTTATATTTCAGGATTTTAGCTGGACATTGGAACGGCCTGATCTACATTGTCACTCCTATAGCTGAAGAGAAGGGTGTGACAGTATTGCTTAAAAAAAGGGAATGCCTATTGTAGGCAGCAATGTAGGCAGGCAGTGGGCTTTAACCACGCCATTTTTACTATGGGACCAGCAGGAAGCCCCCTTGTTGCCGGCAATGCTACTGGCATAGGCATCCAATTTTTAGCAACACTTCACACTTCTCCCTTAGTAAGGTTTTTAATATTGCCCTCTCCCTCTAACCAGCCCTATTATCAGAAGATCATGTGCCATCCATCAGCCAAGCTCCTTCCCATCACACTTCATCAGTGCAGGAACCGGAGCCTCATCCTGCATGACACCTGATTGGACTAACCTGACTCAGCATGCTGATATGATAAGATGACTTCCCACTGGGTAAGAAATGATCTTTCTAGACTTCAAAAACTTTAATGTGAAATCTGAAATATGAAAAAAAATCTCCCACAAAGTAAGGCAAATGACTCTTCTCACCGCATTTTCATATGAGATAAGTGGTTGAAGGGGAGGGGTCATTTCAGACGCCCCTATCTAATGTTCTATAACACTACAAAACTGGTATAAGTTTAAATGGTTTGGAACTGGATCTTTATCTGTAACTTGCATTTCCAACTATGGCTTTAGTGGTTTCTATGTCTGGTTCTGTAGATCACAAAGCCATAAGCCAGTTGTGATCTGAATGAAGCAATCCTTATCTTTAATATGACACCAGTAGCATGTTTCTGAGTTATATAGAACACAAGATAGCTGATTTTTGTAATATGCAAACACAAAAGAGATAATTTTAGAAATCCTCTACCTGGCTGGTCCTGCATGTCAGCTGCTTTATTTATGCACTGCGGAAAGGCAGGACCAGCCAGGACTCGTAATGGGGGAGTGAATAAATTATAAGGCAAAGCGTCCTGAGGTGCTCCGGTGATGTAGCTGTAGCGCCCTTGACTGATTAACATAAGTTGTTAGAGTTAATAGAGTTATTATAAAAGAAGCCCCATGAAGAATAGTTCCTCAGGAACTGCTTAGTAGGACTCGATGAACTTATGGTAGATGTCCTTAAAAGTGACACATATTTGGCTGCTTGAATCTACTGGAGGTGTGGACAGAGCTGAATGCCCATTGCAGCTTTTGCTCCAGGCTCCAATTCTTCTTGTCCAGGGGGACCCAATGGCACTATAAGCCAAATGATACACCAAATTTTCTCCACTCTTTCTACTTTCCTGTCATCAGGATTCTGATAAAATTGAAAGCTGTGAGACAGCATGGAGCAATAGATTACTGCTTAAATTTACATCTTGACACTTTGCAATAGATAAGTGGGTTGTGGTTGTCTTCTGGGCACTCAGTCCCTAAAAGGTTAGCCATCACTGATTTAGGATATGGTGGGGAATAATTTTCCTTGCAGGTATTGATCTGCAACAAAATTGAAACTCTGCTGCTACAAAATTGAGGCTAAAAGAAAAATCAGAAACTAGCCAGCCATTGAACAATGATTCTGGAGATTCTGGAGATACTTGCCAGTGTGTATCTAAGGCAATATTTTTGTGCTGCACTGTGATTTTCAGTCTGATAAAGAAATGTAAATATATTGATCCATATAGGCTAAGTAATTATATAAACATGTATTTATATATACATGTATAGCCAAACAACTAGCACCTGATTTATTCTTTTTAAGGAATATGAAAAGGGCAAACGGACATCCATTAAAGGTGCAGAAAAGACAAATTAGGCATTTATATAATAAAGAATACATTATGTACATCCTATCAAAATGTTAGTACTAGTAGATACTATTGTATATAAAAAATGTTCAACAAATGTTAAACTTAATGTACCGATATCTTCTATCTAGTTTAACCCGTGTTACGAAGTTGTTCTAGTACATAAAATACACAAAAAATCAGGAACTTTAAATCCTATGTGCTTCTATTTCCTGCTTGCATGAAGCTTTGACTAATCGAGAAAGAAAACATGTCTTCATCAGGATGCCAAACATAGATGCCAAGAAAAACAAAAGGACCTGGGAACTTTAACTGTAAGAATATGCTTGGTACTTCATGGTTTAATACAAAAACAATTAACACCACACAAAATTTTGCATTTGTACCATATACCATTTCTCAATAGCTTTTTCTTATTAACAGATAAATGGTCAAGTTCTATGTAGCCTTCATGTATAGTATTTCTAAAATGTAGGCAATTTGGAGGCTAGTGCCCTGTAGGTTCATATATCCCAGTTGTCTACCCACCAATTTTCCTGCTCCAGGCTAATCTCTACAGGTACCAGTAAATACCGTTGCACCACTCCTCAAATTAGGGCAAAAAATAGCTTAACCATACAGGTGTGTGCCCCTCTTGCAGGATCTGCTGTTCTTTTAGCTTCTTATGCCCTTGTTTTTGAGAAAAAAGGGCTTTCAAAATTGTGGAAATGAGTCTGAGGGGCTCCAGGCTCCCTATGGAGTCTGGAGCCCCTCAATCTCATTTGCATAAAAGCACTCAACAGAGATCTATAGAGAGCTGAATTTAACACTACCTTGTTACCAACAAGGGGCTTGACCAACATTTGGTATATAATATCTACCTGATGTATTAATACTGTACATTAATGGCCAATAAGGCACTAAAACAATGGCAGAGATTTATTAGGACTTGTACGCAAGAAAACGGGTGTACAAGACGAGGTATAATCACAATTGTTAGTGAGCTAGATTTGCCTAGTGTACCGCCAGAAATTGCCATTATTTCCTCCTTAATGCCATCTCTATGCCAGTTGGTTATGTAGTGGCGCCAGGAGAGTGGGCCAGCACGGGCATGCTAGCCCAGTGCCTGTGCACTTGCTGCAATTAGCGACCATTCAAGCTGAATGAAGCTAATTATTTGCACAATTTTACGCCAGGATAGGACCTGGAAATACATGCTGCGCAGCTGTCCGCCGGATACATCAAGAGGCCAGATCCTTTTGATGTTTCCGGTGGCACCAGTAGGGACTTTGTCTCCAGCCCCGGAACTCTTGCGTATGATAAATGTCCTCCACTATATTTGTAAATGTAGTTAACAACTTGATGAATCACCAATGAAGATAACATATCATATGTGCTAGATAATAAAGAGAACAGCTCCTGTCTATAATGACCTTTCTACATAGCAGTGATGTAATATTCACATACATAGTCACAGGCCTTATTCTTAGTGGTGAATGTCCCCTTGTGTGTTAACCCTGAAGTTTGTTTACGGAGTAGATATAATACTACATAAATAATAGGCGTGAGTGTGAGTGTTGAGAGATGATTTGGGTGATGTAATGTGGTTATTCTTAGCTTCCAATTGTTGTGATGATTGATGCATAATTCCTTTACTGTTGTTCCTGTCAGCACATTGAATATGTTAAGCTCCTTTGAGCAGATATATACTGAATATCTAAAGGTATATGAGTATACTACTGCCAGGAACTAATAATTGCATCAGGAACCACAATATGTCTGGCCAAACTATATTATAGCAAAGCTCCATCTGGAAAACATATCAGTGATATTATAGTATTTCTGTTAAAAAGACAAGTACCGATGTGCTGAAAGATTTGTAAAGGTCACTATATACTTAGTATGCTTCAGGTCATTGTTCATTTGGAAAACCCATTTGCGCCCAAGCTTCCTGGCTGGTGTCAGATGTTGCTTCAGCATTGCACATAATGTTCTTTCCTCATGATGCCATCTATCTTGTGAAGTGCACCAGTCCCTCCACAACATGATGCTGCCACCCATGTGCTTCTCAGTTGGCATGGTGCTCTCAGGTTTGCAAGCTTTCCCCTTTTTTCCAAACGTAATAATGGTCATTATAGTCAAACAATTCAATTTTATTTTCATCAGACCACAGGACATGTCTCCAAAAATTAATGTCTTTGTTCCTGGGTTCATTACATTAATCTGGTCTTCTATTTTTCTTTTGGAGTTCTGGCTTCTTCCTGGCAGAGTGACCTTTTAACCCTTGCCAGTCCTAGTTTAACTGTGGATAATGACACACTCTTACCTGCTTAAGCCGGTATCTTCACAAGCTCTTTTGCTTTTGTTCTTATGCGAATTTCGGACCAGAGCACATTCATCTCTGAAACACAGAAATCATCTTTTCCCTGAGCAATATGATGGGCGTACATTACCATCTTTTTTGTATTCGGTATAATTGATTCTACAGATGAACGATGCACCTTCAGGTATCTGGGAATTGCACTCAAGGATGAACCGTATTTGTGCCCCAATTCTTTCTTAATATCTTAGCTGATTTCTTTAGATTTTACATGATGTTACATGAAGAAGCAGTGTCTTTCAGGTGGCCTTTGAAATACATTTACCAGGTGTGTCACTAATTAACTTGTTTGCAATAAGCCAGGAAATTCCAAACAAGCTTCCTGACATCATCATATGGGCTTTCCTTATTTGTTTACAGGCATAGTAATTTTTGTTTATGTAAACAAATCAATAACTCTTGGTATGTCAAACAACTTTGCCTATTGTCTTTCCTATTATCCTGCTAACAGAGGAGGAGGTCATGTGACAGAACCCTCTCTCTGCACCTCATGCTGCTTTCCTCCCCCACCTAGTTATCGGCACTATCAGCTATGTGCAGATAAGCTATTAACCCTTAGTGCTCAAACAGCACAGGCTATAGACTGCATGTAACTGGTGTACTTATGATTTCTACCAATTATTACATGTTTCTTGCTCCTCCATGTGATGGAAGCTGCCAGGCTAGTCACCATATATACATCCTGTGTGTGCACTGTGCAGTGTTCAGTGGATTTACTTGTGGGAAACTAAATGGATTTAATGCTAAATTACTTTGAGAGAGAACAAAAGGCATCATGGGATCTGTGGGCGAGCTAACTGGCCTCAGCTTTAGGGCATGGACAAACAGACATAAGTCTCAGCCCACTTCCCCTCTGGTGAGAAAAAAATTTGTAGAAATTTCAGAACTGAAAATGTCATAACTTTGGAAAGAAAAGGACAAGCAGAACAAAGTATGCATCATTCTGTTTGTTTTTAAGGGTGGAATCAAATATAATAATTTGGATAATAATTTGGTAAAATCATTATAACTTTGTAGTTTACTGCTTTAAATTTTAGGATTATTTTAGGATTTTTTTTAAATTGACCACCGGGGGAGTAACAACCAGACTTGGAGATGATGGGGCATACATGCAATTTATTATAAGAGCAGGCACTCTTAGATGAAGTAATTAATCATGCCATTTGTCTCCTACACTAAAAGCCCTAGGAGCAGAGGTACTGAGGAAGCACTGGAATGTGAAAGGTAAGTAATTATTTTGGCTACAATCCTGGTGCTGATGAAGTGAGAACCAGTGCTACAAAGTTACCCATATGCCTCTACTGCCATATTAGTAATTCCTAAAAATGTTTATTAAGCTATTCCGCAGTTCTGTTACTTACTTTTGTGCCATGTGCAAGACCCTCTGTGCTTCATTGTTTATATGTCTGAGCTCAGCCAAATAGATGAAGCTGTAGCAGGAAAGTTATTCTGCTCCCCTGCGCTCTTCCTGTATCTGTAAGTGAGGAGAGATTGTGAGAAGAAGTGGCAGACACTTTGAGGAAATATATATAAAAAAAACAATAATTAACTGACTTCTCATATCCTTCAGGGATCCTGAACTTGACATTGGTGGCAAGTGGTGGGATTGAGATAATAGTGTGTGTGAGTGTGGGGTCCATACTCCCAGACACTAAAGATTACCAACAGTAGCTTTTATGTTGGGGATCTTACTACCACTGCAGCACTAGACACAGGCAGTGTGCAATTACAGTAAGGTGTGAGGTACATCAAGTTGCAGTTTTGTGTTAGTTACCAACAGCTGAATTAAAGGCTGGTAGAAATAAGGCGCAAAAGAATTTTTCTAGTACTATGGAGAATACTGAGGATGACTCCCCAGTGAACTGGTCGCTGGCGGTGAGTCCCACATTGGACTGCCAACTATCTGCCCACCCTCATGCAAGCTGCCTTTACCAGTGTCCAGACAGAGAACTATGCCACATATGAAACCCTCATGGATGCTTCAGAACTTTAACTGCCCACCCCAGCTAGTCCAGCTAGTTCCAAAGCTGTGAACAGAGGACTTTCCCCTCCTGGATAAAGGTACAGACTTGGATATGTTCTTGTTGGCCTTTGAAAAAACCTGTCAGCAGTACCATGTACCTATAGGTCAGTGGGTCTGGTACCTCACTCCTCGCCTCAGAGGGAATGCCCTTGAAATATTTGGCTATTTGTCCAGCAAGACCACCCTGACCTATGAGGACATCAAACAGGTTCCTATCCGTCAGTAAAACCTGACCCCTGAGTTCTTCTAGAAGAAGCTCCAGAGCGGGGGTCAGTGACTAACTACCTCACAGCAGCTGAAGGAGCAGATCCCCAAAGAGCATTTTTGTGGAATTTCCTAGAGGAAATAAAAGTGGCACCTCTGTGACCAGAAGCCAAAGGATGATTTGGAAACAGCTGGCCTTGCTGATGAGTACACCAACAACCATACTCTGGAGGCCAAGAAACCTGTCGGCTAGAGAGGGGGTAAGACCAACACCATATCTGCTATACTGCCCATACTCACCTCTCCTCTGTTTGTAATCTGTGTTAACAGCCAGGACAGTTCAAAGCCATGTGCCCCCAGGGTCACAAGGGACCAATACCATCTCTAAATACACCCTTAGTTTTGTGTGTGTCAGGTGCTGGGAAGTCCCCTGACAACTTGCAGCATGATAGGCCAGTATGTGACCATGGGGCCGAGAGAAACTGGGGCTGAGTTGACGCTTGTACGGCCTGAACTGGTGTCCCCAAAGGGTTTAGTACCAAAGAAAACCCTCACTGTTTCAGGATTTGGAGGAACTGAAGCGGCACCTCCCACTGACAAGGTCTATTTGGACTGGGGTGGGGGGAGGGGAGTAAAGGAGTTGGGGGTCATCTGACATCCCTGTGAGTGTTTTGCTGGGAACTGGCTCAGGCCAACTGCTGTCACAGTACGTGCCCCGAGAATCAACAGGGACTCATTCAGACCGCAATATCCAGTCTGCAGGTGTAGTTGACACTGTAATTTATGATAATTTTTATTGATGATATTGATGTATTTGACATGCTTACTGCGCTCAGCATGTAGGGATTGATAATATCAGGGACCCTCTTTCCCTGGGAGGGGGGAATTCTTTCAGAAGAGGGTCAGTCTACTATAAGGAGTGGAGAGTGAGCCTCTGGACACATGTTGTCCTCTTAGACTGCCAGTATGGGGAGAGATAGGGTGCTACCCTCTCGGTGGTCTCTTTGCAGGTCAGGTCTCGGTGCAGAGCCTATCCCCAAATGGACCGGGCCTCTCTGTATACCTTGATTACTGTGTCAGAAGCGGAGAGAAAGTGATTGCTACCCGCAAGCGTTGAGCCTCTTGGAGGTCGCCCACTTCCTCCCTTTTGGCAGCGTGGCAGCCAAGTCAGACAGAGGCCAGAAGACATCCTGGGGAACTAACAGAAGATGTGGGGGTCTCTTCTATTCTCACCAGTCAGGGGTTTTACAGTAGGAGGGCCTGAAGGTGTGGATGGGAAAATACCTAAAGCAGTGAAGCTCCCAGATAATGACTCATTGCAGAGCCTATCCCCAAATAGACTGTCCATGTGCCTTGACAACTAGGTCAGAAGCAAAGAGGAAGTGGATGCTACCTCCGGTCAGAACAACCACCGCTGATGTCATGTGACAAAAGACATGGCAGTCACCCTTAGTGTCGCTATGGTATGCAAAACAAAACTGACTAGGCTGGGAAACTAGTTGTTTTGTTTTCTAACCAATGTTGAACCTTAGGTTTGAAGACAAAATGGAAACAAAACAGAGGCAAAACGCAACAGATGCACAACAGACACATGCACATACACATGCCAGGGGCATTTTTACATTGGTGTTTTTTTCACATCAGTGATTTTTCACTGATGCCTTACTGAACCATTCTTTTCTGTCAGGCTCTACTGACAGATCCACTGGATCCACTGTACCACCGAGGACAATGACATAAGCCAACATCTGGGACCATTATCAAAGTGGTTTTCACCTGAGCTCACCGCAAAGCGGAATGGACTTGCTGCGGCATGGTACCACCAGGTAGCCAAGGCAAGGTACACAGCCGTTGAGCAGAATCATAGTCGGGGACAGGCAGGAGGTCAGGACAGACAGCACGGGATCAGAGTAGGGAACAGAAGAATAGCTCATGGCATCCAGAAGGTTTTTCAAAGGCTGTGAGGCACAACGATCTGGCAGGGTGTGCAGGGAGAACATTTTCTTTTCTCACATGCCTATTGTTTAACACCTTGCAGCTATGAATTTATTCACTTTTGGATTTCTGTTTTCTTCTCCAACTTTTCAAAAGCCTGATGAATTGTTTTCCACTTAAAGGGAATCTGTCACTAGGGACCTCATTTTCACTAAAGACAGGTTATAGAAGCCCATTACAGCCTTTCTGCTTTATTTAAGCATTTGTATTACCATATAATTGTGTTTTTTTTAACTTACTTTTGCACCCTGACAGAATTCTCTGTTAAGTCCCAGGAGTTGGCTATGATTTGGAGGCACTTCAAAAAATAACACATGACTACTCACACCTCAGCTCTCAGCCCCCACCTTTGTTCTCTTGTACAAAGCTCCTTGGCAGCACAGACAAGTCAAGTGTTGTTTTTTGAAATGCATGCCATCGTGAAAATACCAAATTTATATAGCACATCACAGATCGCAGGTATTAGTATTAGTCCTAAATTTATCCACCTCTATTCCCTCATCTTCACTGACCCCAGTGCCAGTGCTATATTTGATTGCATCTAGTGCAAACATAATCATCATGTTCAGGGCATGCATACATTTCACAAGACACACACTTGGTAGGCATGTCCATGAAGTGTGAACTGAAATGGGGAAGAACACAGATAATACAAAATCCTTAGTAGCAATTAATAAAACACCAATACAATAGTACTGCCCTCAAAAGGAATAAACAAGCCAAGTCCTTTTCCCAAACTATGCTTTTTTTTAGGTTTTTCTTTACCAAACTATGAATCAGCATTCTTGCACTTTGCCAAAGTCTTGAAGTCCTTGCTCTACTCTGTATCTTCACTTGCAGTCTCTGTGGAATACCGTATAGCATAATGTTAGCATAATGCAGCAGACATCCATTCTGTATGATGAGGGTTCAGTCAATGAGATCTCTCCATACACCATTAACATGTTGTACTGAAAATTTTTGAAATACCCTTTTAAGAGGCCAGCACCCATTGTACCCTGACCTTATTCGCTGCACCTTCTGTACACAAATTGTTGTGCAATTTTTTGTTTATTGTACAGTGCATTTATGAATAAAATACACTCAAACTACTATATTGCACAAGGACTACAAGTAAACTTTATAGTCACATGGATAGTTAGATTAAAGTCCAAGGCAGGCAGGATAACACTCTTGCTACAGTGACATCCGGTACAGTGAGATCTGTGTACCTATGTCATGTTATTAGTTCTGCTGTAAATAAAAAAGGAAATGCTTTTTATGGTCATAATGATGGAGTGAAAAGGTTTTCAGTATTTTTACCATCTTACAATCATACACATCTCTGGAGTTTATCGCCACAAGATGGTGCTAAAGAACATACAAAGCTGATTCCATACAAAGTTATTTCCTCAAGACTATTGGACACCCTAAATCGAATCCATATATTTCAAGACTGGACATTATTCACAAATTGCATGGACCGCACAAATTGCTTGTTGTTTATTTCAGCGGATATGCAGCGCAGCTTGGCCTTCAATGGAGAGGGGAGGGGTGAAGGGCGCTAACTCCCCTTCCCTTTGCCACCTGGCCGGTGCTACACCTGGGATCTGATCAGGGCAAGCACGTGGCTATGTAAATAAAGCCTAATGGAAAGTTACTTTTTAGAAAAATATAATTTGTAGTTGAATAAAAATTTGAGTAGATGTTCAGATAGTACTAGTCCTACTGCCTTATTATTAAGACAGTAAAGGGGCCATGGCAATTTATTATAAAAGAGTGTCTGGCCCCTTTAAGTAACTTAAAGTGAATCTGTCACCAGGAATGTAAGTTTTAGCTAACAACAGGTTCCAATATGCTATTAATTCATTAGAAATTCACAAGTGCCCAACATACTCTAACACAGTACCTAGACACCAGAAAACTAAGCACAAAATATAGACCACAAAAGGAGTCTAATTGCCATACATAAAAATTATCCATACTTTATAATAATAATAATTACAATACACAAGTCATGAATCCAGTGGCCTAATGATCGGCAAGACGCTTCCAGGGAGAAGCGTTCCAATCGGCGCTTCCCCATGAGCTGCCTGGCGCACGCGCAGATGGTGTGTACCATGAAACCACCGGCAGAGATAAATTCTTTGTTTCTACCTGTTGACAGTAAATTACTCAATAAAACTATAGCTTATGCTATGGTGATTTAAAAATGCCTTTGTCAGCATTCTGAATCATTTCAATAGTTTATAATAGTTTATTTTACATTACCTGGCTCCCTGCCAGCAGTGTGCGGTAAATCCTGGGAAGGGGAATTAGCTGCAGCCTGTGTGCCTTTGTCCCCTTATGCATTCTTGCTCTTCTCCACATCATCCCTCTCACCTGCTTGCTGAATTTCCTTGTCAATCTAAAATTTACTAAATCAAATTGTCACTGGGACCAAAAAATAATTTGTCTGGAGTTATACAAACAAGATATACTTGTTCCAACAATATAAATTCCACTTAGGAACACACCTATAGAACCAAAAGGACCTTTTTTAAAACAAAGTGGGACCCTGGGCAACACTATTTTATGAACAGTTACATTCAGTAAGAGTCTCCTTACACAATAATAACACTTTGTAGTTTACAAACAGTAGTATTTTAAGGCAATCTGCAGTAGGCGAATTGTATAGGACAGTGGTGGTGAACCTGTGGCACGCGTGCCAGACAGGGCAAGCAGAGCCCTTTCTGCTGGCACGTGCACCATTGCCTCCACCATGTCTGTTTTATTAATGGAGCTCCGGCCAGGCTTCAAGCTGCTGCTGCGTGCTGGAGCTTCAGTGATTCAATAAGTATCGGAGAGGCAGAGCAGAGAGTAACACACTCTCTGCTCTGCTACATACACCTCAGCCCTTGGACGGACTCTCGGCTTCACAGTGCAGGCAGCAGCTGACCTGTCCTGCCATCACTTGTGAAGCAGCAGCGGGTCACTGCCTCCCTCTTTGCTCCCTCCCCCCTCCACCTCACTGAACCTGAGCCCCGGAAACCGAAGCCGACAGCCAGGAGTTCACAGCAGCAAGATGACTGATAATGAAGATAAGGGAATGCAGTCCCTCACTACAGGCAGGGGAAGCCAGGTACTCCATTGTCTGCTGTCTGTGTAAGCAGGCAGCAGCTAAAGTGTTAAATAATTGACTTCAGTGTTTTGTGCCCTCCACCCCACAACACCCACTTTGCCCCAGTGAGGAGATCTTGCTAAATAGGTTTCCCCATCCCCCTCACTGCCCTGATAGTTTGCATTTATTTTACCAGATGCGACTTGGACCTCATTTAGTCACTTTTCCTGGCACATTCAGTCCCTGCCCTTTTTTCCCTCACCCACAGTGCAACTTTCACCTTCTAAATTTTGATAGATTAAGGCTCCTCTGACACTTGCGAGTGTGATGCGCTGAACTTGCATGCGCTGGATTGCCCGGGCTGAATGCTGCAAACCAGAACTAAACCGACATGCCCCAGAACAGGGGGCCCCAGGAAAATGCCCAGTTTACTGCCTCCTAACGCTTGCCCTAAGAACAAATTGTAACGTAACCCGTGGCCTACCTGTACATAGGAAATACATGTAGGCACAAAACAAGGAATAAATTAACCAAAATAGGATAGCTATTTCTTGGTTATGAAGAACAGACCAAAAGAAGAACAGAAAAGAAAGCTTAATTAATTACAATCAAATACGTTATCAATGACAAGCATTAGAAAACTCCTTAGTAACCAAGCTCACTTGTGCCTTGATGACTGAGCACTCATTTTCAAAACTGCCATATGTGTTGGCGTTATTTTATAAGTGTCCATTTGTTTTATTACGATGGTAGAAAGAACAGCCAAATTTTCAAGAAAATATTTGAATTAATGAGGTTTGCCCATGAAAGTTCTCAAATCTCAATACCCCAGTGATCCTAACATGATCTTGAACATGATAATGATAATAATCTTTTAACCCATTACTTTGCAATTTTACTAATTTTCTTCACATGGTGCAGAGCAAACAATTTCTGATCCCTCTGTCTGCATTGCTCGTGCACATGAATCTCCTGCCGCTGCCTGTGCTGACATTTTCTAGTAGGGAAGCTGTGACACGGAGGGGGAGGCAGTGCAAAAAACCTCAAAGCATAACTGTAAACTTATAGTGATTTTACCAAATTATTATATGTGATTCCCCCTTTAAAAACAAACAGAAAGGTGCCTTATTTGTGCAGCTCGCCCTTTTATTTCCAAAATTCTGGCTTTTTCTATTCTGAAAGTGTTTGACAAAAATCTTTCTCGCCAGAGGTGAAGTGGGTGGAGATTAATGTCTGTCAGTCTATGCCCACATGCTGAGGCCAGTTAGCTTGCCCAGAGATCCCATTATGCCTTGTGTTCTCTCTCAAAGATATTTAGAATTAAATCCATTTAGTAGTCCAAGTAAAGTAAATCCACTGAACACTGCACTGTGCACATACAGGATGTATATGGAGACTAGCCTTGCAGCTTCCACCACAGGGAAGAGCAGGGAACATAGAATAACTGGTAGAACTTATTAGTACATGAAGTATATGCCTGAGCTGTGTGAGAGTTAAGAGTTAATAGCTTATCTGCACAGAGCTGATACTGTCGATGACAAGGTGGGCGAAGGGAGTAGCATGGGGTGCAGAGAGAGACAGAGAAAGTTCTGTAGAATCACAGACTGGGATGGAGGGACTGATAGGGAACAGGGGAGATCTTGTACCTTACTATTCTTTGCAGGAGACATCTGTATCCACACATCCAGCTCTGCTTCATGCACAGAGAGCTCTGTCACATGACCTCCTTCTCTGTAAGCAGGAAGCAGCAGCTCCTCCCCTCCCATGAAACCATCTGATAAATATCAGATAAACAAATCTTACAGACTCCAGGGCTTATCAGCAGAGGGAGAGGAAGCAGCTATTGCAGTTCTGAGATAATCTGAGGGTATAGCAAAGAATACACCTTCAAGTCTTTTTGCTGGACACCCCATGGTCATTATGTTTTGATAAATCTAGGTCAATTATAAGTCCAATCCATCCTCCTAGTATTACTTTCTGTTTCTGCTGACAAACTCCTTCAAATCACCACCTCACCACCACTCCATACTACACATTGCAAAGCACCTCACACGCACATCACCACCACCAATCTAACATACTCTCTGCAGAGCATCTCACCCATACCACTCCAGTATACACCCTGCAGAGCATCTAAACCACACCATGCCGCCACTTCAGTATACACACTTCAGAGCATCTCAACCACACACCGCCACCACTCCAGTGTTCTCCCTGCAGAACATTTCACATGCACACCGCCACAACTCCAGCGTATATACTGCAGAGTATCTCACCCACTCCACACCACCATTTCAGCACATGCCCTGCAGAACATCTCACCCACACCATGCCACCACAGCATACACAGAGCTTGTGCTGCATTAATTAATACAACACAAGCACCCATGGGTGGACCGAGGCCTGGACAGAGCTGAACACAGTGATGACAGCGAGGAATAGAGCAGGCAAGGCAGAGCTCAGAGAGAGTGGACATAGTTAAGGAGATGACAGGTCCTGTGATACCAGTGGATAGACACTAAGTACAGCGATGAGGGGTAGTGAGGTGACCAGTGCTGATTCGCTTGTACATCAGCTGCTATAGTGAGCAGAAGGGAACGGACTGCGCATGCTCCATTACAGGAGATGCGAATTCATGTTTTGGGAATCCAACAAGAGAGGAAGACCTGCCGACTGTAGTCAGGACTGAATTTATTGTCAGAAACAGTGGGCAAGAAAAACGCACACCAGGATTGATTGAGAAGGGTTAGAAATATATCTGTGAAAGGCTGCTTTTTTGTTACTGACGTCAATATACAGAATATGCTCTATAGCCATTCTAAGTTTTTTTTTTTTAGCATTTTGCCCTTGTGGGTATACTGCTTTAATTATTTTAGGGACCAATGGAAGCCCCCACAAATTACCCCATTCTAATAACATTACCCCTCAAACTATTCAAAACAGCACACAGCAAGTTTGTTAACCATTTAAAGGAAACCTGTCACCATGGACCTAATAATCACTAGTTTGGATGCATTTAAAAATCAACACTGACTTGTCTGTGATACTCACTTCTCAGCTCTCAGCCCCCACCTTTGTGCTTCTGTACAGCTCCTCCCTCCTGCTCCTTCACAGAGGCCATAGTCTGGTGAGCTGACATCAGTGGGAGAGGGAGGAGCTGTACAGGAGCACAAAGATGGGGGTAGTCTGCAACACAGACAAGTCACTTGTTGTTTTTTGAAATGCATCCAAACCAAAGCCCGACCCCTGGGATTACCCCAGGATTTTGTCAGGATGCAAACGTTATAACACACAATTATATTGTAATGCAAATGCTTAGAAAAGACAGAGAGGCATTTTTGCACTGGGGGTGTGATGGGCTTTTGCAACCTGTTTTCAGTGAAAATAAGGTCCCTGTTGACAGGTTTCCTTTAAGTATTTTACAGAAATCCGTTTTTTAGCTATCTGGGCAGAGGGCTGGCACAGAAGCCATTCCGCTAGACAAATGTCACGATAATTTCATAATGGATTTATTGATTTTTGGTACATCTTAGGCTAGTGGTGCATAACAGGCCCTGGAAACTTTTTGTTTACTTACTGAGACTTTTGGAACTACTACATGTTATATAATCCTGTTATAGACCAAGATTATATCTATGGTCTATTGTAGGCAGCCAAAGCATTGAAGAGGTTTATATTGCCCCTACTAAAGGCATCAGAACAAGGGGAAGCAGTGCTAGAATATATTTCTGCCTTCAGTGTCAACCCCCTGAGGGTGTTGGATGTGGAGCATGTATTGCAGGTCCAGAAACACTGGTCATTACATTCATGTAAATATTTAACATTTCCCTTTATAAAATATTTTGGTAAAGAAGAAAGTGTTTGTGGAGTGGAGATTTCCAGGCTAAGCTGTTTTGTATGAAGTTTTAGTTTTCTCTTTTCTTGTCATGCAGCTTGAATCTCAGAAGGATGGCTTTTGTCAGGCAATCGCAGGGTTTTTTCTTTTGCACCTGGTCTGACAGATTTAGTGTCGGCGCCACAAAAACAACCTTTTTTCTGACAAACCTTTTTTTGTCGTTCTCGAATCCTTGAAACTTTTCCTGCACTTCTTGTTTCCTGACACTTTTTTGGGTAAATTTTTGGTGCATAACTAGACCTACAGAAAATAAGTCTACCAATGTCTAGGTCTCCAAATACGCCAAATAAATTGCAGTGCGCCACAATAAAAAAGCACAGTGTAAAACACTGCTAAAATTGGATGGCAAAGATAATACATGCTCCCCATAGAGTTTTCATCTTTCTTTTCATCATGTTCTTTTTAACAGTATGCAAATGTATTTTTCAGACAACAAATGAGTTCTTTATAAGGCAATTTCCTATCATTCCTCAGGAGGAAGCAGCTCATTACTATAGCTGGATCAATTAGGGTTAGGAGTTTTATGTGTCGCTGCTCTTTCCTGCGAATGAATAAGCACATTGAATATAAAGATGAACTGGTAGACAAGTAAATTAGTAAGGTACAATTACTTCATCTTAGAAATAAAATTAATAAATTATCTTGTTCAAAAATGGGAAATTGTGTTTTATTTTCACATTTACTTATCAGAAATAATCGAAACATTGATATTAAGTAATGGGTCAAATGGATCATATTGAAAAAGAGTTGTAAAATGACTCCATGTAAAATGACGTTATTCATTTCTGAATTTAAAATTTTGCAATAATATACATGATTCTGTCACTATGGAGTCAGAAATCTGAATAAATCTCTGTCAGTTCATCACAATGGACTCTAAGTAAAGCAGTCAACACTGGTAACTAAAAACTTTGCACCTTTGAACCATCTCTCTTTTCAGTAGATTTCTATACAAGTATCCGCAGTTATTGCGTGAATATTCCTGCATATTACAGATTCCTCTCTGTCATATGTTTCATTTCTGCAAAATAAGTGCAGACCAATACATACATATCAATAAATACATATTCAGTAGCTTATACTTTTAAAAAGTTACTTATGCGTTACTGTACATTTGGGAAGGACCTATTCTGCCTACATTCACAGCTGTGATGCAGCCATATCTCATGGATATTGTCCTGGGCAGCACACATGTCTACTGCCAATTAAAGACAAACTTAAACCTGGGTATTCACATTTAATTTGACTCACCTGCCATATATACATTTCTTCAATAGAATGTTATTGAAAAAGTTAACCAATGTAAAGATAATTTGCCATAAATGTAGCCATGTTGTCTCTTAGAATCAAGGCACCGGCGCACTCTGGCAGGGGGTGACATGCATGTTCTGTTAAGGTGCCCAATTAAGTTGATTCATTACCACAGGAAGGTTGTGGGACATACAGTAACTCCTGCCCATTTTATATGCAAAAGAAATGTATTCCCTCACTGCAATCACTCCAGCAGCTGTGGTTGTATCCAAGGACAGCTGTCCTTCCCAATATGGTTTGATATATGGGAAATTATCTTTACACAGGTATGTTTTTGCAAAGGAATCCTACCATAATGGATCTACCTAATAAGGTACATCTGGTGGAAGGTTCCTTTATTTACTTGTAACTTGATGCTGGAACTTTTAGTGGCCCAGATGTATATTAAAAGTTTATCTTACAAATATGTAAATTTTCTTTGGAGGCTATTGGGGCATGGAGTAGCAGTGCCATGGCATAGCAGTGCCTGGGCCACTTTTTTTTAAAATAAAAAGCATCAAGTTGCAAGTAAATAAAGGAGCATACACCCTATTAGGTAGATCTGTGATGGTAGGTTTCCTTTAATAACAAGCAATTGAAGAAATGCAGATGAATAAAATTTAATGTTCATGTCCAGTTGGTAATATCCCTTTAATAGGGTCATACTCACAATTTTTTTTATGTACACCCAGGGTCCTCAATAAAAACATTGTACATTACCTGGTTACATTTTTCAGACGAGAATATCATATAGTTTCATGGATGATGAAAAAATGGCCATGTGTCTAAGCTTATTTGTTGTAAAGGTGAGAAAAGTACAAAATCTGATGAAAATCTTTTCACATTTCTTTCTTTATATATTTCAGGAATCTTTAGCTGTCACTACTAAAGGGTTTTTTTTTAGTAGAGGTGTTATAGCTTGTTCCAATCCTGGCTTTCTTTGATTCTAAATGATGTGACTGCTGCAAAGAAAACACCTACAGAATTATACTGTAGTATTTTCTGGTGGCATCTCCCCTATAACATCATGACAATCAGCCCGCGTAAAATAACAGGCTGGTCGTTGTCAAGGGGTATAGAGAAGGCTCAGTGGCTCCATACACAGTGTGTGGGTCAGTTGTATTATACAGCTGATACCTTCTGGTAACTCCCAGGATGTGGCATTGATCACAGCAGTTACCCTGTTAGGTGCTGTGGTCAAACTGTTGCTTGTGGGTGCCTTTAAATGCATATCAGCTCCCCCTGTGATGTCATTGAAGGGTGCCAAAAGGTTGCCATGAGGGCTGGGAGCTTGTTAGATGTCTCCATACTCCTGCAAGGTGGCATTAATTTGCAAACTCTCCACGAGGAAAACTCTTTCTCCCTAACCATAGCTGTCATTAGGCTGCGAGAGGCAGACTATAATATAGAAGCAGTATAATGAAAATATACTGCAATACAGTTGCAGTTCCCAGTACATGGTAGAGAATATTTTATGGTGTCACTAGGAATTACAATTTGTCCCGCAGATAACAAGCCTTCATACAGCAGCGTACATGGAAAAATCAAAAAGAAATGGCTTGTGTTCGGATGGGAGTAAAAAACTAAAAATCTGAAAAACCCTGAGCTTCATGGGGTTAAGAAAATCCTATTTGCTCTAAAGTTAATGCTTCTGTTATAGTGGAAATGGTGATTTATTTGCATTTTTTCTAAGGTAACTATGTCATTTTATATCATTTAATGTACCATATATTTTCCTTTGGAATGTAGGATATGCCCTTTGACCCCTGAAAAACACCATTCTTTATAAGAGTTCACAGTGTTAATCGCATCACAAGTTCTTCAAGAGTATCAAGCTGACATACAGCTGTTCCATGGATCACATTAGGGCAGACACAAATAGCAATCGTGATGTATCACTTTTTACCAGAGAAGATCATGAGGCAGAAATAAATGGGTGTGTTCATAGATATAAACACATTTATTTCTAATGTTGCGAATAAGCCTGTGTGGAAGAACTGAGTGGGCACATAGTAGTGGTATATCTCTAATTACATTAAGATGAGCCACAGCAAAATCATGTGTAGAACTGATCATAGCTTGTGAAGAAATGTAACCCACATGCTAGACTAGCTGATAAAAAGTCTGTAACAGAGCCTTATGTGTTCATAACACATACCATACAGTTAAAGCGCCAGGCAGCGGAATATTTAATTCCGGCCTAATATCCTGGGGAAAACTGTGCCAATTAGCTTCTCTGACTGGGAAATGGCAAGTTAAATAGAACGTATTTGTTCGTTACAGCCTTGAACTCTCTAGCAGACCGCCTGTCAGAAATCTCTTTAATTTATTCACCGGGGCCAGACTGGGATATTGGATTTCACACCACAAAGCAGGCTGGCTGGGGTGACAACTATTTTGGTAATTTTAACCTGAGAAATTTCCCGTCTCTTGATCCCATGCAGACAGTCTTGTGAAAGGCAGCCCTGTTCAACTAGAGGAAGTAAGGGGGGATGTGAAAGTTTGTAGCTTTCCCTCACTAAGTTTAATAACAGGTGTGGGGGATCTGATTCAGTGAAAATAACACGTGTCACAACATAAAAGATTTCTAATGCTCTGTGTTTTGGATAATGTAATACAAAAACATTTTACTTTCAACATGTTGTTGAAAGGCTGTTGATGTTACAACTCTTGTAATACCATATTAAATGCCCACTGTGTACACATAGGTAAAAAAATATATAACATAAGCCATAAGACTCTTACCATTCTTTGAGCGAGACGAAGTGTTGAGAGTTTTAATGTCAAACATAGATCTCATGACCTAGATATGCAGTACCTTCTCTAAGATACAAGTGTCACTACCAATGTTTTTAGCCTGGTGTCCTTTGACTTTAAAGCGGGTGATCCCAAATTACTAGCATTGAGGCGCCATGATAGAAGCTATGAAGCTATAATACGGCATGTAACTGCTGTAGTAATGACAATACTGCAACAGTCAAATGCCATATGCATGTGACAGGTGAAATAATCTGTTCTTTTGCTTGGTGTGATGACCCCCCACTCTCGGTCATGGATGAACCTTACACCAGGTAGGATCCAAATTTACAACATAAATCCAGCCATACTATCCAAAATGTTGTATTTACGCTAAAACTACCTACTGGCACTGTCATTAGAAATGGAAATTAAACTAAGAGACTGGAGGGGATAAACTCAATAAATTATGGCTACCCTACATACTCAAGTATAAGCTGAGGCCCATAATTTTACCACAAATAACTGGGAAAACATTCGGAGCTGCTATGTACTGCTCCCATGGCAGTCCAGTTAACTTCCTGTGGTAATTTCTTTTTCATGAGCTTATGGTAGTACCCGGCCATAAAAAGGTCATTGCCTGTCCTTAGTCCTGGAGGCGCACCAATTGGTAATACTATCTACTTTCCCTGGCTCCAAGTCTCCCCTCCTACCAGGTGTCCCAGGTACTGCACCTAAGACATGCCTATCTGACAGTACCCAGGCTTGATGGTCAGACCGACTTTCTGGAGGCATTTGAGCACCTGTGACAGATTTGTCAAGTACTCCTCCCAAGTCTGGCTAAACACTGCACTGTCGTCTAGGTACGCAACGACAAAAACTTCTGACTTACTCAGCTGTTTGTTCACCAAGTGCTGGAATATGACAGGTTATTCGTCATGCCAAAGAGCATGACCTTAAACTCATAGAGTCCAAAAGAGGTGAGGATGGCAGACCTGTGCTTCGAGTGTCTTGGGAATCTTCCGATTATCCCTACTCAAATCCATGATGGTGATGTATTGGGCACTAGCGAGTCGATCCAACAGCTCATCTATGCGAGGCATTGGGTACACATCAAAAACTGTGATTCTGTTCAGCTTCCTGTAGTCTACACAGAAGTGTGTGGTATTGTCCGTTTTCGTGACAAGCACTACAGGTAATACCCACGCACTTTGAGACTCACTCACTTTGGATCACTCCCAGTCCCAACATCTCCTCAACCTCCATCTTCATTTTAGCCCTCACCTCTGTAGAAACCTGATATGTGCTCTGTCTGTAATTTGAATGGTTTGGAGGAGGCGGACTTATATTCCTAGGTGTTGGAAACTAAAACACGATAATAGTCATAGACAATATTATGTCCATTCCTAGGCTCTTTTGTAGTCAAAATCAATCTTTGTTGAGATGGATATCAATCTTTGAGTGGAAGGATATCAAAGACGCATTCACATGTTTAACACAAAATATTGGTATCAAAAGGTGAGGCTTTATTAAGAATTTCAACAATTACAAATTTCAACATTTACAAATTCTGCTAGTCTTGCTTCTAGGGCTGTATTTATCAGTAGATACTCAAGGACCTGTGTCTAGAGGGGTCTATTTCTGAAGGAAGTGTCCTCAAAAGCTGGACATTTTTTTTTTGCCATAAACTGTTGGCACATAGAAGTAATGGCACAGTATGTGTAGTAGTGGGACAAAGGTTTTAATGGTTTATAGAAGAGGGGACAAAGGATTTTATTGTATATAGGAGTGGGGCAAAGTAAAAGTAATAAAGGTACAGGCAGGTATATTCTTTAGGAGTTGGGCACAGGTGGTAATAATCTATGGGCACAGATGGTCTTAGAATATACTTATATTTTCATCCAGGCAGTATTTGTCTAGAGCGCTATCCCCAGCATCACAATTATCATCATTACAAAAAAAAAATATATTTTTCTTGTAGATCTGTTTTGTTAACACTGCCCAAATATCACAATAATTTATCAGAAATTAGTGTACAATTGTGACAATGAAGTGTTATAGTAAGTAGTAAAGACAACTTTATATCTATTCTTATTGTATAAATATTTTCCAAAAAGCAATTAACATTAGTTTTCATCAAGTAATGAATTGTGGATTATTTGTAAACACTTAGCACCATGACAATTCAGACAGAAACTTCAGTTTGATTTGAAGTACAGGGAGGTTAACAGATTAATTTAGTTATTTGCTTTGAACGCAATAAGCAGACTGCTAAGTCATAGTCATCTTTATCACAGTAATGTGAAATCCTGTGTGTATAGTCAATTCAGATTTTAAAGGTAATATGAGAATGAAGAATGCAATTTCACATGAGCAGTGTAAATTCCAGGATCAGATAAAGCTTAGAATACAGAAACCCGTCTCTAGCTCAAAGTTGTAGACTCTCTGTCGCACCTAACTTGTTCTGGGTTACATATTTGGCAGTGTTTATCCAGGATCAAATTTCATTGCAGATCTTGTCTGTATATGTAAGAAGACTCATATAGCAATAGTGGCTATACTACTTTAGAGGCAAACACTAAACATACTAATGATAATTCTGATTATTTATTCAGAATGGCCAAACACTATTATAATATTAACCCCTTCGACCAGGATTTCAGTTTTTCCATCCTTACTTCCACAAGCCATATCTTTTTTATTTTTCTATTTACAAGGCTATATGAGGGTATAAGACAAATCGTACTTTGTACCATTTAACATTATGCACAAATGGGAAAAAGATATGGGCAGGGAATTTTCCTTAAAAGAGTGGCAAAACACTTGGAAAACAACAAATGCATATTCTGTGTGTATTAATCATATTCAGCTAGTGGGAAAGATATAATTAAGATGGCAACATGACCCAGGGAAAGTCAGTAAGTTCAGTGTTGGGAAGGATAGTAATTTATGTCGGAAAGGTTATGGCCGGATTGGTGGCAAATTGAGCAATTTTGGAGCAACATCTTTATCTCAAAAAATGTGTCGGAAAATGAGTCCTCTCCATACCCAATTACATTGGCTAGTTGTGAAGGGGTTATTGATCAATAAAAATATTGTAAAAAAAATCTACCATACTTATTTGTCTCTGATTCTCCTTTTTTTCTGCGCACACTACTGGTTGAATCCTCTGACTGTTGTGAAAGAGTTGGTGGTCAAGAGGGGAAGAACAATGCCGCTCAACATGTCATCACTGATCACTTACATTTGTGCCCACTGATCCACTGACACAACCTCCCTGAGGTGTGAACAAGGCATCAAATTATCTTAGAGCAGAGTGCAGGGATCTGGAGAGTTGCCCACTCCCTGTCCTGTGGTAAATTGTTATGTTACATTTTTTTTTTATATGTAACAGTAGGTACAGTCATCAAGTAACAAAGTACTTAAAAGCAGCAGGGCCGGATTAAAGGAGGGGCTCCTGGGGCTCGAGCCCCGGGGCCCCCACCACTTTCACTTTTTAAGGGGCCCCCACCAGTTTCCAACAATCAACAACTCAGCTCAGCTGAGTCGCTGACTGTCTCTGTGCGCAATGCGCAGGGCCCGTGGCTACCCACAATGCACATAGGGGTCTAGGATGTCAGCTGTGTCAGTGAGACACAGCTGCTATCGCTGGGGGAGGTCGCCGAGATCGCTATTTTCTGCAGGGGACTGGCGGCTAAATTCTACAGGGGCTGGTGGCTGTATACTACAGGGGCTGGTGGCTGTATACTACAGGGCGCTGCTGAAGGCTATATACTACAGGGTCTGGCAGGCTATATACTACAGAGGTCTGGAAGGCTATATACTACAGGGGGCTGGAAGACTATATACTACAGGGGGTTAGCAGGCTATATACCTCCAAAAACATTGTTGGAAGGGCCCCCACCAGTTTGCGCCCAGGGGCCCCCACCACCCTTAATCCGGCCCTGAAAAGCAGTATAACAAACATTGGGGGAAATTCATTGTCCCTTCATCTTCTACTCCAGGACAGTTTCCTGGCGTTGCCACCCACATGCCACTTTGAATGTGGCTGGGTAGTGGGCGCTGAGCAGGGCTTTTTCTGTAGCCTACGACCGAAAACTGGTGGAGACTATAGCAAAAATTTCCACCAGATCAGACCTGGTCTTAGGTCCAAACATGTGAATAGGAAGAAAAAAGTAGGCTGATATTGCGCTGTTCAATGTTCACAACGTTTTATTTGACTCAAGGTGTATTACAATGGACAACCAGTTTCGGGGGCGTACTGCTCCCTTCTTCAAGTCCGAAATACAAGTGTCTATGACATAATATTAACATAAAATCAGAATAAATAGATATATAATATTATAAATGGTGAATACATGCATTAAACATTTTATATTCCAAATAGATCAATAAATGACACATGATTTGTATAAATATAGTTAATAAAAGTATATTCATAAAAATGAAATTCATAAAAATATATATACAAATAATTCTTCCTAGATTCACAGTAGATCAGGGTATAGTGTTTTCATAAGAAGAAAGCTGTCCGTTGAAACCCCTGTCTCGGGTCCTGGAATCGGGAACATTCTTTCAGGGCATATCGATAGGGAGCAAGACATTGCGTATGATGTGATATTATTTATGAAAAATATTAAAGAAGTCCTACTGGGGGACAAACAACTTATAGAGGAATATGGAAGGTTCTCCGGATTTAGACTTAATCTTAGCAAATGTGAAATTCTCCCACTAACAGGCGATGGAAGGGAAAGACTAGAGGGAAATCAGATGGAGGGAATACTGATAGTAAGGTCTAGTATAAAATATTTAGGGATTAGAATAGGACGCACACAAGAATCAATTTATAGGTTAAACTACCCCCCACTAATAATAAAGATTATTCAGGAATTGGATAAATGGCACAATCTTCCTCTCTCCCTACTGGGTAGAAATCATCTCTTAAAGATGATGAGCATGTCCAAGTTGCTATATCCATTGCAAACGATTCCAATATTGTTGAAACACACAGATACGAAACGACTGGAGAAGGCTTTCTTCACCTTCTTATGGAAGGGATGAGACCCCGTATACATAGGGACAAACTAGGGGCAGCCAGGGAAATGGGAGGGATTAACACACCAAGGATTAGACTATACAATCTAGCATGTCTGGTGAGGAATATTTCCGATTGGGTAAAAGGGACAAGTACATACTCAGACTATGAACTGGAATCAGCATTCACGTCCCCATATTCTCTAGCGGCCCTCTTGCACGCTCCGTTGACTATTGTACCACTATCCCTTAAAAAAGCAATTATATGCAAAGACAATAAAACAATTTATAATGAACAAACTAAGAGATGTGTGTAAAGAAATAACTAACAATGCTTTTGACAGTACAATCCTGGTGGGATCACTAGGTTCCAACATATCCCTAATATATAAAAGGCTGAGAGATGAGTGGACTAAAGGGGTAGCAGAGTGAGCATTTGACACTCTGGTCAGAAATCGCGGATCACGGGGTCACCCGTGCCTCTCGTCCCTCGCCTGCGCACCACAAGTGCAACTTACGGGTCCTGGCTCCTGCCCTGGCCTCTTCAGTTCCGGCTGCCGCTGTTCCTTCGTCCTCGGCCATGCGCGCGCGTCCCCGGCTCCTAGGGTACGGGGGCGCACCAACTTCTGCAGATTTAAAGGGCCAGCGCCCTTACCATTACCATTTCAGGTAATCTATTTATTCCTGCCTCTTCCTGTGATCCCTGCCGGATCTTTGTGCCCTGTGCCTTGGAGAAAGCTTTGTTTATGCCGTGTGCTGTTTATGTGATTTCCCGTTGTGACCCTGGTTCTGCTTTTGACTTCGCTCCTTTGCCGCCTGCCTTGACCTATTGCTATGTCTCTGACTCCGATCCTGTGCTGCCCGTCCTGACCTCCTGCCTGTCCATGACTACGAGATTGCCTGTCTTTTATGTACCTCGACCTTGGCTGCCATTGCGGACAAGTCACGCCTGTGGAACGACCTGGTGGTACCACGCCGCAGCAAGACCAACCTGCTTTGCAGTGGGCTCTGGTGAAAACCGGGTACCACTTAGACTCCGGTCCCAGGTTGTGGCTTGTGTCATTGTCTGCAGTGGTCCAGAGGATCCACAACCTCGAAGCTTGACAATGGGGAAGAAAAGGGGAAAAAGATCCAGGAAGGCTGGATGACTCTACGAACAGCAGTTCTCAATGAGGTATGGCGAGATACGCATTATCGCATAATAATTCATAGAGCTATCTTCGGGTTTAACTTTCCACCCTCTCCATTGCACCAGGATAGAATAACAAACTGCCCGAAGTGCAACACACCGGGTACAGATCTATGGCACGGTCTTTGGGAATGCCCAAAAATAGCAGCTCTATGGGAACAAATTAAACGATTATGTACCTCATTATGGGGATGGGAAGCACTGTTACACCCTTTGGTACCCATATTTCATTTTAGGGATGAAACAATGGGAAACAACCCCCGCTATCTACCTAAACTGTTTCATGTGATTTGCCTGGTTACTAAAAGATGTATACTACAACATTGGCTGCAGGCCAAAGTACCAGCAATCACATTGATTATTGATCAACTGACTAAACGTTGATATATAGAAGAATGGAGACGGAAAGAAATAAAAGGAAATTGGCAAAAAATTTCTTTAAAAAATGGCGTATGTTTATTACACATTGTATGTCCCAGGCAGAGAGGGTCCAGGTAATGCAACCATTCACATTGACGGAATGGTACTTGACTGAGAGTTTGAGGGGCACATGAGGTCCGTTACGAGTATAGAGAAATAAGAACCTATTTGATGACATGAGTCTTCTCCCACCAGTAGGGACCACAGATTGGTCTCAAGAGGTCTTTCCATACTTCCATAAGCACTGTAATAATTAAGAAGAAAGCAAAACAAAACAAAATAAATTAAAACGGCTTATCACCTTCAGAGACAAAGTATAGTTTTTCTTGTTCTGGAAAAGGGAGGAGGGCTTTTGTGGGTCTGCGCACTCAAATGTTGTCTATTTTGTTTTGTGTAAAAAATCTAATTAAAAAAATATAAAAAAAATAAGAAAGCTGCCTTGGTCTTTAGCCTAGATTAAATGTGTATAAGTCAGTCGAGTGGACATATCAGGGCAGTCCATGCAGTAAGGTGTGTTGGCTTTACCTTAATCTTTGTTACTGTGAGTCCAGGATAAGGTATAGTGTTAGGGCAGATAAAAGAATGATAACCATCAGGTGAGGGAGCTTAAAGGGAACCCGTCACCACTATTTTCACAAATACAGGTAGTGACAGGTTCCTATAGAGCTCTAGTAACTATCTGACACCCTGCTTGTAGCTAAAAATTATGCCCCTGAGATTCCCATATATTCAACTTTATAGTTTTATCTGGTAACTAAGCGTGGCTACATGGAGTCCAGGTGGGCGTGGCCTCCTCAGGCTGAATCCAGCAGCTCCTCCCCATCCCTATCTCTGTATGCTGCTATAATGTCATGTGACCAGGGTGACATCATCGCAGGTCCTATAACTTTTGTAGCATTAGGAACTGTACACTAAGCATATATGTCATGAAATCACAGCATATTTTATCACATGAAATCACAGCAGGCTGCATGCAGAGGAGTAGAAGTTCATGGAGGCTGCTGTGATGGTTTTATGTGGTCAGATATGTACATGGAGTATAGTTTTCATATTAAGTAGCTCAAGGACCTTTGATGATGTGACCCTGGTCACATGACATTAGGCCACGCCCCCCCCATGGACTCGCTCCAAAGCTGCATAGATACCAGGCAAGATTATAACTCTGATTTTATGGGGATCTGAGGGGAACAATTTTTAGCTAAAAGCAGGGTGTCAGATAGTTACTAGAGCTCTATAGGAACCTGCCACAACCTGTATTTGTGAAAATAGTGGTGACGGGTTCCCTTTAAATATTTATAGCTACCCAATACCCAACAGATATAAGTGGTAGAAATTTACTTACAAGAGTGGTGGTAGCAGGGGTAAAGTGCGCACGCACTGGAAAAGGAACCATGCACAGTGTGTTCTGACTATCCGCTATTGAGAGGAACATCACTAATAATAATGACAATAATTCTTTAGTTATATAGCGCCTACAGATTATGCAGCGCTGCACAAAGCCAAATTGGTCCCTGTCCCCATGGGGCTCACAATCTAAACAACCTAACAGTATGTTTTTGGAGTGTGGGAGGAAACCAGAGGACCCAGAGGAAACCCACGCAAACACCGAGAGAACATACAAACTTTTTGTAGATGTTGACCTGGGTGGGATTTGAACCCAGGACCCTAGCGGTGCAAGGCAGAAGTGCTACCCACTCAGAAACCATGCCGCCACTAAGGATGGCGCATGCTCATGTGCAGAGCGCATGCGTAATGTGTCCTGACTGTTCGCTGTTGTCGGGAACTTAGCTGGAGATTGAGAGGTTGGCACTACATTTCTGGAGAGGTATGTATAAAACATTGCGAAAGGTTAGATGGTAGTAGTAATGTAGGCATAAATGAGGCTGACTGTTAGACTAGTCTAATATGTAATTGGTAGGAGTAACATACATTGAGGAATAAAAGTGGTAAAGGGAGAAAAGCACTAGAACACTGAACTGATCTAAAATGGGATCAGTGAAGGTTATATTATACAAAGGATGAAAAATGGGATTTAGTGAAAAAACAAGGAACTGTTTGAGTGGATGGAGAATGCATGAATGGTAAACTTGTCTAAAAAGAAAAAGTAGTGATAACTTAAGAGCAATGGATAATGCTGATGTAAGGAGATATACAGTATACGTATACAGGATACTATATTTATTTTACAACAAGCAGTAGGATAGAGGAAAATGATTCTTATTTTTGTGAAGAAAAAAAAAAATAATGTGCAAATGAAATCTGTGGGAATAGGATTCATACCCGTTCTAGGGATTCATTTTAACCGTATGGGCACATCATGTTTAGTTTGAAAATCCAATAGTTTTCTTTTAATTAATTGCGATCTGCACCATTGACCAATTTGACATGCTTTGTGCAGCGCTGCGTAATCTGTGTGCGCTATATAAACAAAGAATTATTATTATTATTATTATTATTATTGTACATTCATGCTAAATTGTATTACTTATATGCAGATAAAAACACAAATATACAAATACAGGTTAATAATGAATTTCCATCACAAGATGTGACATAACCTGAATTTATTTTTATCTGCATATAAGTACCATATATACTCAAGTAAAAGCCGACCCGAATATAAGCCGAGACCCCTAATTTTAACACAAAAAACTGGAAAAACCTATTGACTCGACTATAAGTCAAGGGTGGGAAATGCATTGGTCACAGCGTCCCCAGTATATAGCCAGCAAGCCCCCTGTAGTATATAGCCTGCCAGCCCACTGTAGTATATAGCCTGCCAGCCCCCTAGCATATAGTCTGCCAGCCCCTGTAGTATGTAGCCTGCCAGCCCCCCCATATATTGCCTGCCAGCCCCCCCCCGTAGTATATAGCCTGCCAGCCCCTGCCCCCAAAGTATATAGCCTGGCAGCCCCCTAATATATAGCCTGCAGCCCCTGCCCCCAAAATAACAGTGTACTCACCTTCCGGCACCGCCCAGGCAGGTCCTCTTCTATACAGTGATGCTCCGGCGTCGGCTTTGTGTCCCCACGCTGTCCTTCGAAGGCATTGGGACATCAGCTAATGCCACCATCCCTGCGACGGACAGTGCGGAGACATGGAGCGGATACCGGAGCATCGCTGAATAGAAGAGTACCTGTTGGGGGCGTCGGCAGGTGAGTACACTGTTTGTTGTTTTTCTTGACTTGAGTAATAAGCCGAGGCGAGGTTTTTCAGGGCATTTTTTGCTCGGCTTATACTTGAGTATATACGGTAATACAAATTATCATTAATCTATTTTTTAGGATATATGTTGCTGGACCAGATAACCTTTAACCCCTTACTGACATGTGATATATTATACACATCGACTGTGGGTGTATGCTAGTCAAAAAATGTCAAAAGAACATAAATAAAAAAACCTAAAAGTTCAAATCACCCCCTTTCCCTATAACTCATATAAAAATAAACAGTAAGTATCATAAACATGTTAGGTATTGATGCGACCCAAAATGTCTGATCTATCGCAATATAATAACAGATATTCCCGGTGTTATAAAAAGAATAATTCTTTATTTATATAGCGCACACAGATTACGCAGCGCTGCACAGAGCTTGCCAAATCCGTGCCTGTCCCCATGGGGCTCACAATCTAATCAACCTACAAGTATGTTTTGGAGTATGGGAGGAAACCCACACAAACATGGAGAGAACATACAAAATCTTTGCAGATGTTGAACTGCATGGGATTTAAACCCAGAAACCACTATGCCACCCTGCTGCCCTATTTTTGAATTTCAAATCGGAAAATAGCATCCAAGTGTCTGAAAAAGGGGTATTGGACCCACTTGTCCACTGCGGACAATGGTGATACGACACTTGAGAATCTAAGTGGTACCTGGTCTTCACCAGAGCCCACTGCAAAGTGAGTTGGACTTGCGGTGTGGTACCACCAGGTCGTTACACAGGTGTGTCTTTGTCCGCGGTGGCAGCAAAGGCAAGGTACAGTGAGGTTGAGCAGAATCTCAAGTCGGGGATAGGCAGGAGGTCAGGATGGGCTGCACGGGATCAGACTTGGGGACGAGCTATAGGGGCAAAGCACATTACAAGCAAAGTAGCATAGCCAGGAACGGAAATGGGGTCACAATGGGAAATCACAATAACAGCGCAGGGCATGAGACAAAATGTTGTATGGTCCCCAAAATGGTAGCAAAGAAAACGTCAGCTTGTCTTGCAAAAAAATGGCACCTCAAACAGCTCTGTACACTAAAGTATGAAAAAGTTATTAGCGCCACAAGATGGTAAATGAAGAATTTGTTTTTGTGCAGGAAGTTTTAATTTTTTTTAATGTATTAAAACACATATAAACACAAAATAAAACCTATATATATTTGGTATCCCTGCAATCGTACCAACCCAAAAAATAAAGAGACGTGTTATTTGAGGCACACAGAGAATCCCTTAAAAACCAAGCCCACAACAAGACAATGCAAATGTGTATTTTTACCAATTTCACCACATTTAGAATTTTTTTTCCCACTTCCCAGTACACAGCATGGAATAGTAAATACTGTCACTGTTAAGTACAATTTATTACGCAGAAAAACAAACTCACACATGGTTCTGAACATGGAAAAAGAAAAAAACTTAAGTGACAACCTTATTGTTTTTTGAGATTCATTAGGATGAAATAAATCGAGATTTAACAGGCTACCACGATAAAATAACATCCTGCACTCACGGAAATGCTGTTGACACAGTTTGTAATATTACCTACATCTGACATGAAATCTGAATAAACCTTTTTAGTTTTAGGTCAATTAGGATCACCAAAATTATATTTTAAGGCATTTTTATTACTTTCTGCTAAGTAAAAAGTTTACATACACTAAATTTACTATGCCTTTAAACAATTTAAACAGCCTTGACGTCCAAAATTGATATAAATGAAAATGTCAGTTTGCCCCTCAAAAAAATAATCTGGCGCACCCTGCACTGTTCTGGAAGTAAGTGTGCACCCTGTCTTTTTTCGATGCACATTTAAATTCGATGTGCAACACAAATCTATCGGGTCGCTGTATTCAATGTGTCGCAAACTCCGACTAAGCATTAACATGGATCCTTTATGTGCACGTTTTTCTGTCTTGTCTGACACAGAACTGGCGCAGACACTTTATAAATACATGTGCAAGCTCCAAAGATGTTCTTTCTCATGCAAAGGCAGACAGAAAACTGGTGCATCCAGAATAATAGATTTGGGCCATTTTGTCCCACAGATGACAATTTCTCATATCATGCAAGTCAAGTACATGTTCCCATGTCAATTTTGGTTTACAGCATTGGGACACTTGTAATCGGCGGTCACAGTAATGAGCTTAACCTGTAGGCCTACAATTTTCATTATGAACAGATTAAAGACTGAGTAACTGCTTCAAAATTGGCTTTAGTGTCTTGTAGTTTGGAGCTATTATTAGTGGAGAATCATACAAGCATCACTTGCTGCAATGCAGTGTGAAAATAATAAAACAGACACAATTTAAAACTTTAACTGGGTAAGTTAAGGACCTTAGTATGCAAGTATTATATACATTCACTGGAAGCAATCAAGACATGGGATGTCACAGGAAGTCCTGAGTCCTTCTGCCCTGGGGGTCATGTGAATGACAAACTGACAGTGAATGACAAACTTTAATAGGGTAAATATAATGTATCTATTGTCAGGCTTCTGTGGAAATGGACCCACTTGACCACCACGGACGATGATGTAAGTCAACACCTGGGATCGGAATATAAGTGGCATCCGGTTTTCAACAGAGCCCACCGCAAAGCTGGTTGGACTTGCTGTGGCGTGGTACCGCCAGGTTGTTCCACAGGTGTGACTTTGTCTGGGGTGGCAGCCAAGGCGAGGTACAAAGACTTTAGCAGAATAGGTACCAAGACGTTAAGCAGAATCAAAGTCAGGGGCCGGTCAGGAGGTCAGGATGGGCAGCACGGGATCAGAGTTGGGGATGTAGCAAAAGGTTAAGGTAGGCAGCTGAGGAGCATAGTCAGGAACGGAACACGGGTCAACACGGGAAATCACAAAACCAGTAAAACCAGGTATGGAACACAGCTTTCTCTAGGGCACAAGGCACAAAGATCTGGCAGGGTGTACAGGGAGAGGCAGGTTTATATAAAATTCTGTGAAATGGCCAGCGCCAATTAACCCCTTCCCGACATTTGACGTAATAGTACTGCATGGCGGGAGGTGCGTTCCTGCAAAATGCAGTACTATTACGTCAAACTTCCGTTCAGGAGCCGGGGCCAGAAGCTGCGGGTGTCAGCTATATATTATAGCCGACACCTGCCTCTAATAACCGCGATCGGATATTTCTCCGATCTTGGGTGCATCCGATTTTGTTTTAACCCCTGTAAAACAATTAAAGAGTTTACAAACTTCATAAAAGTTGTTTTACGTACATTGAGGGGTGTAGTTTCTATAATGGGGTAATTTATGGGGTTTTACTTTTATTTAGGTCTCTCAAAGTGATTTGAAACCTGAGCAGGTCCCTCAATAGCAGGATTTTGCACCTAACGTTAAAAGCCCCATAACATCCTACAAAAATAAGAGTATGCATAAAAAACCAAGTCCACATAAAATAGACATTCGGTGAATGTTAGTTATTAAGTATTTTTGTGGTAATGACTATGTATGGAAAAAGTAGAACATTTTGAAGTTCGAAAATCAAGAATTTTTCCAAATTTTTAACAAATATCTGATTTTCTCATAAATAAATGCAAAACATACCACCAAAATTTTTCAACTAACATGAAGTACAAAGTGTCATGAGAAAACAATTTTAAAATCACTTGGATATGTTAAAGTGTCCCGAAGTTATAACCACTTATAGTGACACAGGGCAGATTTGAAAAAATGGGCCGTGTCAGGAAGGTGAAAAGTGGCTTCGGCGTTAAGGGGTTAACGGTGCGCTGGCCTGAGGAGCAGGATACCTTGATCTCCTTAGGGTCTTATTTTTACCGTGTTAAAGTTTGATAAAAGTGGTCAACCTCTTTAAGGTCAATCTGTGTGTTTTGTATGTGCCTCCTCATATATTAGCTGCATGGATCCCACAATTTAATCCAGTAGGGGATGGGAGTAAATTTTAGCAAGCTTTTACGCCAGAAACCTTACAGCTGGGCCCTTTGGCCGTGCTTTTCCTGCCCCTATTAAGGCAAGAGCTGTAAAAAACACGCAAACCACAGCTCCCAAATGTCGTTTTTTTACCTTCAAGCAGGCTAATTCTTTAGTCTGGTTGACATAAATAAACTATTTTACTGGCTTCCCAAAGTAATTATATTCTAAATACATAGAACAGATTAACTACTGTTTTATAGCAGTTTGGTACTAAAATTAGGACAGTTTTTACATTTTAATGTCAGCCTTGGGGGACTAAGTTCTATATAGCCATTACAACTTTGTGTTTTTGTTTTCCCTCTGAGAGACCATGCCTCTTTAATAGAAGGTCACTCCTGAGGGTTTTTTTCTATCAATTTTACCTTATTGCAGGAAATGACACTTCTCAATAGTGGCGTCAGATTTCTGAATAGTTTCCAATATATTGTGCAGAAAAAATATTCAGGGTTAAAATGTAGCATTGGTCTTTCACTCAGTTTTGCTCATTTAAATTCTTTGTGGTTTAATACAAGACTTTAGACATTTGCACTAAAGAAGGACTTTTTTAACTGCTTTTTCTACATACATTAACAGTTCACAGTAGGTGGCCACACACACTCATCCATTTTATTCTTGATCAGGCATGTTCATTAATGTGCACTGTCTATCTTGACAGCAAAAAGAAGATATTTTTGCTAATTTATGAAACAAAAAAAATGAATTATTACAATATTATAACATATTCAGACCCTTTGCTGTGACACTTATATTTAACTCACATGCTTTTCATTTCCTTCTGAGATTTCATTGGAATCCAGCTGTGTTTAATTAAACTGATTGGACTTGATTAGGAAAGGCCTATATAAGAGCTGTCCGGGTTCTTTGTCTGTGGACCCCCTGGACCACTGCGGGAGATGGTACTTGCCGACACCTGGGACCAGAGTCTAAGTAGCATCTGGTTTTCACCAGAGCCCGCCGCAAAGCGGGATGGTATTGCTGCGACTGGGTGCCACCAGATCGTTCCACAGGTGCAACTAGCCCGCAGTGGCAGCCGAGGTACAGTTACAGAATCGGAGTCCAGGGTCAATGTCAGAAACAGGCACAGAGTCAGGGCAGGCGGTGCAGAGGTCAGAGGTCAGGTCTGAGGTCACATCAGGAATTCAGCAGAGCAAGGAACAGGAACAACATAGGGAACACAGGGAACACAGGGACACACTGGGAAGCTTTATCTATGGCAATGAGCGCAAAGATCCAGCAGGGAATCCTGGGAACAGCCAGCCTTTAGGGAAACCTGGGAGTGCCAGCGCCAATCCTTGAGTGCCAGCGCTCTAGGGGGCGGGGTCATGCGCAGACCAGGCCGGAGGGGAGCAGGAGAGTGGAGAGGCGAGTTTGGTGCTGGGGCCAGGGGGCAACTCCACTGACAGGGGCACGCGATCCGAGACATGGATCAGGGGGGGGGGGCACCCGTGGCAAGAGCTCACAGCTCACAGTGCACGTTAGCGCTCAGAGACAGAATTGTGGCATGGTCAGATCTGGCCAAGGGTACAAAAGAATTTCTGCAGCACTCAAGGTTTCTAAGAGCACAGTGGCTTCCATAATGCTTAAATGGAAGAAGTTTGAGAAGACCACAACTCTCCCTCGACCTGGCCACCCAGCCAAACTAAGCAATCGTGGGAGAAGAGCCTTAATGAAAAAGGTAAATGAGAACCCCAAGATCACTGTGGTTTAGCTCCAGAGATGCAGTAGGGAGATGGGAGAAAGTTTCACAAAGTCAACTATCACTGCAGCCCTCCACCAGTCGGGAAGCCTCTATTTAGTGCAAGACACTGAAAGCTGCTTACAGTTTGCAAAAAAAAAAATTGGACTCCCAGATAGATTTTCTGATTTGATGAGATGTAGATTGAATTTTTCATGTTAAGTGGTTTGTGTGGAGAAAACCTGACACTGCTCATCACCTGCCTAATACAATCCCATCCGCGAAACATTGTGGCGGCAGCATCGTGCTATGGAGGTGTTTTTCAGCTACAGTGACATGACGACTGGTTGCAGTTGAAGGAAAGATGAATGTGGCCAAGTACAGAGATATTTTGGATGAAAAGCTCTTCCAGAGTGCTCTGGACCTCAGACTGCTTTTCTCTTTGAATGTATCTTACAGTTTTCGGCTGTTTTTGACAGTTTTCACCTCCGTGTGACTCTTAAGGAGAATAAAAATAAGTTGGATAACCTGTGATTCATCTTGGTTTTTGCAAAGCTTATATTGGGAAATTTATCATGTGTTATCATAAATATCCTTGGCATTATCATATCATATAGGCAATATCTACATTCAATTAACCCTGTGGCTTCTTTACAGAACCCTCTCTTTTAAGACTTCATTCGCTGCAACAAATCATGAACAGATGTGGGCTGTGTGCTTACATTTTGTCATGTAAATGGGAGAAAAAGTGAATTACATTTTTTGTAATTTGACGCTGTAAGATTAAAAAAATACTTTTAGTTCTCTGCAAGCTGCATTATAAGGAATGTGATGCCAACCACTACTTCCCTGCTTACTTCATGAAGATTGTTATTGTGTTTGTTACTGAACATGTGATTACAGCAATTGTCATCATTCTTTGGCCCCTCCTCAAGCATTTGTGTCTGCTTGGGATAACTTACGCAGCTACATGTGCCCCCTGCATAATTGTAAGCTGCTCAACATTCCTCAGGAACATGATGCTCAGACAATTGTCCTTGTACAGTATGTGTTATGAACTTCGTGCATGACTATGCGGAGCAAACACTCAGTAAATTCCCATTTAGAACATTTCTACTATTCAAGACATAAACTAGAAGCAGCTGTGTGTAAAGGAGAATTAGACTGAAAATTACATGTTACATATCAAGACTGGGTATAAAAATGCAGTATTTACTTATACTCACTTTTCAATGAGTTATCAACAATGGAAAATATATGTTAATACCCCCTTCCCAAAATGCCCCACTTCTTGAAAGACTTATCTAAACACCATAACAATAGTCTGAAAGCATGCAGCAAAATTGTATTTCATAGTTATTCCGACTGTGGCAGACCTACAAAAACCTGGTTATGGACTACGGGATTTGTGTAAAAGGATATTGTTATCATTAAGTTACATTGTTATTGTATTTGTTACTTTCTTAGTAATCATAACAATCAATCTAAAAACCCAGTAACAACAGATACAGCCCCAAATACACTCCTACCTCAAGTCGAAGAAGGATCCCCACCAGCCCTCCCTCCCACTAATTGCTGAAGGCCTTCTACTAACCCACACATTCCAGTAAATGCACATACATTCTGCCCAAACCATTTCCTCAGATTTGTCACAAGCCTCCCACTCTTCCCCATGTACTCACACAGAGCCCCCCCTTACTTATTCAAATGTATAAGTAAACAGACTTATATTAATGTTTTTGGAGGGTTCCAATATGCAGGGTTTATATGTTTATAAAGATGCAAACACAAGGTTTTGTGGTCATTCAGACAATGATGAGAAAAGATCACTATCTACCCAGGTGAAAAATCTGTGCTTGCTTCATCCTCAGTCTGTAAAGTACACCGATGCACTGATAAGATCCATTCTATATTTTCTAGTCTAAATACTGGCCTATTCCTTCCCTAGCAGTCTTTATTGATTTCTATCACACCCATCTGTCATGTGTGAACTGCTCACTAGCATTTAATCCACTGTGGTGGACATCTCTCCCCAGTCTCATTGCAGCCCTGTCTGATTTCAGAGAACTGATCCAATCATTTTCTGTAATGGGGCTCTGGCATTTCATGAAATGTTTTGTGTATTGTTCTGGCCTTGCTAAAGACTTGTACTGAGCTAGCTAGTGATCATTGTGCCTTCTATATACTCCTATAGTTGACCTTTTGTGTTTCTTAACTGTACTGTCATCTTGGTTCTGACCCATATAGGATAGGTAGGGTAGAATTGACCTTGATATATATATCCTGGCTATAACTGTATAAAGCTATATCATTTTGGTACTTATCATCTGATGGGCAGTCTTGTGTAACATTCTAGTATAATGTTGAGCAAACTGTGAACAAAAACCAAACTAAAAAATGTAATTCTTCCAAAGCAGACTATGGTTGATATGTTATGATATGATATGAAGTGCCCAAAAATTTTCGTCAGCAGTTATGTCTTCCAGTATGTTACCTTCTTCCTTCCGTTCTCTGAACGCCATTACGCAACACACGCGGTGGCAGGAATAACAGAGCGAAACACAAACTTGAACAGCTGATACGGCGTTCCATTGTTCTCCGACATAGAGAAAAACACCGATATAAGATCCAGCAAGATCCAACTAACTGTGAGTGCCTGACTATAGTAATGACATTTGTCATCATTTTTGGGCTCCATCCTATTTGAATTGTTGCAACATATACTGCAGGTATAGGGCCCTACATCCTGTCAGTTATAAAAAAAATACCTTCTAGACATTCAACTCACCTTTTTCATATGATACATGAACGTTTTAATATATTTTTATTTCATTTTTTATGCATCTCTGTGATATTTCAGATTAGAAAAAACCACACACATTCTTATGACGTTTCCATAGATCTCTGTGACTTTGTATTTTATCTGAACAGAAACATTTTTCGATGTAAGATTATTTCTACAGCTGTTTACAGGTTTTGACCTTATGTATTTATGTATTTTTAAATTGTAAAGATTAAAAATATTACATGTAAAGCAAAGAAGCCTGGAACCGATCCTTACTAGTGCCCACCCATATACAAACCATTTAGAATGCCAAATTTACTTTTAATGCTAGAACACTACATTCATTGTTGTTACGGACATGTCCAGTATACCTTGATTTATGCTACCGATACAGATTGTGAAGCTAATGGTGATGTCACAATGTGGAACTGCTGACAACTCACACTATGAACACAATGTTTAGATCTTAAGTTTTGTTTATAACAATTAGACAGCGATGAATCTGTATAGGAAAGTCGCCAAGAGTTTGCTTATTAACAAGCTTAAAATGAAATCCCCTGTTTGTAAGCTACTTTTTATGTGTATGCTGAATCCTCTGTACATTGTTCCAATCCAAAAAGAAAATAAACAGCACATTCTAAATCCTCCATAGCAAACTAAGGCATGTACATTAAACTGAAAAAAGGAAAAATTAAATGTGCATTCCTTTGATATGGCATAAATGTATTGTCTTGTATTGTATTAGCTTTCACGTCTGAAACCTACAGCTGTAGGGAGAACAGGGTCCAGTTAATGCACATATCTTTTCAGATCTATTGACCTACTCTTACTTTTCAATATAGAATTTGCAATATTGAGGCCATGATATATCAATGCAAACATATTACTTGACTTTATATGTGTGCTTGAGTTATGTCATTCCATGCTGCCTACATACATATCCAATCAGGGGAGTTGCTCGGGTGGTAAAAGATATGGGATATGGGACCCAATGCATATGTCCCAAAAATTTTTGTAAACCCCCCCCCCTCACTTGTGTCAAAAACAACCATATTCCACATGCAGTGATGTATTTAGACTTGCTGACCCTTGTGGCACCCATGTGACTTACTCCCCTATTGGTATTAATAGGTAATTGTTTATGTCCATAAAATATAGCCAGCCAGCCCCTTGCCTCCAGTATATAGCTATCATGCCTATGCCCTATTATATAGCAGCCCCCTGTCTCCAGTATATAGTCAGGCGGCCCCCCAGTATATAGCCTGCCAGCCCCTAGTATATAGGCTGTCAGCCCATAGTATATAGCCTACCAGCCCCCAGTATATAGCCCAAAAGTATACAGTCAGCCCCTGACCCGAGGATATAGCCATCCAGCCCACAGTAGTATTTATCCAGTATACAGCTAGCCACCAGTATATAGCTAGCCAGCCCCCACTGTATAGCCAGCCAGTCCCGGGTAGTAAAAAGCCAGCCCCTGCCCCCAGTAAATAGCTAGCCAGCCCTCAGTAGTATATTGCCATCCAGCCCCAAGTAGTATATAGCCAGCTCCTTCCTCCAGTATATAAGTATATAGCCAGCCTGTCCATAGTATATAGCCAGCCTCGCCCCCCAGTATATTGGCAGCCTTCCCATAATATAGAGCAAGCTCCCAGTACACAACCAGCCCCTACCCCCAGAATATAGCCACGCAGCCCCCAGTCAGGGCCGGTTCTAGACAAATTGGGGCCCTGGGCAAAACTAAAAGTGGGGCCCCAAAATAAAACAATTTTATGACAAGTCAGTATGGTAAAACAAACTGTAATATTAAAGGCGATAAACAGATCATAGGGAGATGATAGGCAGCACAGTGGTTCTGTGGTTAGCACTACAGCCTTGCAGCGCTGGTCATCATCGGCAAAGAGTTTGTATGTTTGTGTGGTTTTCCTCTGGGTCCTCCGGTTTCCTCCCACACTCCAAAAAATTACTGGTTGGTTGAATAGATTGTGAGCCCCATGGGGACAGGGACTGATTTGGCATTCACTGTGTAATCTGTGTGCGCTATATAAAGAATTATTAATTATTATGATAGAAGATAAATATGAGAGATTATAGATCTGCATCTAGAAATCTATCAAGTAGATGATATATACAGTAGATGGATATGAGAGATAAATACACTAGAACAGAAATAGAAGATTGATTGATAAATAGAGAAAAAGCGAGATATATAAATGTTCAGATTATAGGAGATAGATATATAGACAGGAGAGAGACGATAAGCATCTTCACCCAGGAATTCAACAGTCAGGTATTTCTGGATATTTTGCCCCGTTATTGACCAGAGCAATTTTTACAATTTTGGCGTTTAAAAATAAAATCGAAATAACAGCAAAAAAAATTAAAGTAACCCAACAAACCACATATTTTCTGAGGGTAGACACTTGCCCCATTTTCAAAATTGCATTAAAGAGTTTATAGACATAGATGCCTTCATGCAATTTTGATTCAAACTGAAGCATTTTATAAAAAAAAAATAGTTAAAACTTGAATTTGATGGCAAAAATGTTCTCCAAACAGAAAATATTTACCTTCACATCTCCTAAATGTAATAGAGTTCACAATATCACTAAAACTGTAATAACTAGAGATCTGCTTTTCAGCTAGAAATTCCATTATCTGTGAGGAGCAGCAGCTCCTGCAGGCAGCAAATTCTCCCTGCAGCCTGATGGCTAAGAATCTGGAGGGGGTGGGGACTTCAGAGGGCTGTATCTTTGGTTTTGTGACACAGAACATCACTTCTTTTTTCCTATGAAAGAAGAGTCTCCTTTTTTATATGAATCCAAATTTGTGTTTCTAAGTGTAAGGAAAACAGAGATATTAACTGTTAAACTGCCGTTGGGAGTGATTGTTATATATAAAAATGTCACCTGATATTCTCACTTTAAACCTGAATATCTCTGGATCCATGGTACCTAGAAACAAAATTCAAGATTTATTTGAAAGAATAGATTCTCCCCTGGGCAATTGCCCACTTTGCCTACCCATAGCGCCGGGCCTACCCCCAGTAGACAGCCAGCCCCTGCCCATAGTATACAGCCAGTCAGCCCCTGTATATAGCCAGTCAGCCCCCAGTATACAGCCAGCTCCTGTCCCCTGTACAAAGCCAGCCCCTATCCCCACTATATAGCCACCCAGCCCCAGTTTATAGCCACCCAGCCTCTGCCCCAAAATATATCCTACCAGTCAATGGTATACAACCAGCCCCTGCCTCCAGTATACAGCAACCTCATGCTCCAGTATATAGCCTGCCAGTCCATAGTATACAGACAGCCCTGCCCCAGTATAAAACCTGCCAATCCATAGTATATAGCAAGCCCCAGACCTCAGTATACAGCCAGTCCCTACCATCAGTAAACAGCCAGCCCATGCCCCCAGTGTACAGTCAGCCCATGCCCCAGTATACAGCCAGCCCCTACCCCCTGTATACTGCCAGCCCCTGCCCCAGTATACAGTCAGCCCAGGCCCCAGTATACAGCCAGACCCTATCCCCAGTATACTGTCATCCCCTGCCCCCAGTATATAGTCAGCCCAGTCCCCAGTATACAGCCAGCCCAACCCCAGTATACAGCCAGCCCCTGCCCCTAGAATGCAGCCAGCTAGGATGGTAAAAGATTTGGGGCACGGGCCCCAATGCATATGTACTGAACTTTCAGTAATGTCCACTCCTGTATACAACCTATACACAACACATACAGCTACCGAAAACACAGGAGAAATCCCTACTTGTTACATCCAGTGACTGCAGGTGATGTGTCCTCCATCTCCTCCATTAGGCCGACATCACCATGTCTCCTCTTCATCCATGTGTCCTCCCTGTGGAATTTATCATACAGACATCTTATGTTCTTTATTGTCCCCATTATCTTAGTCCCGTAACAGTGTTATACTGCTACTACCCCAAACATTCTCTCTCCTTTACTGTAAGGCCCCTTCCACACACATGAATGCTACGCCCAAGCCAGGATTGCTTGGCTGTGGAAGGGAAGCGGTGACTGCTCCTCACCTCTTCCCTCTCCATTAGAAGCACTGCAGCTGGGCCTTTCTTACAGAAAAAGATCTTTTTTTCCAGCAACGGCAGTGTGACACACAACTGTGCTCATGTTACCGTGCACAATGCACTCCTATGGAGGCCGTAAGCCAGCTGCTTTTTGTATGACTAGCATACAACTGCCATATACGATCATGTGAGAGGGGCCTAATAGAGATACACAGAAAGTCCTTCTGAAAATACTGTTAACACAGAAATAATAAATGCTTCCTAGTATAACATGTTGTAAAACCTCCCTAAAGCCCCCTGTAATGTCACCCCACAGCTCCCAAGTGATGTTCCCAAAGCCCTCTGTAATGTCACCCCACAGCTCCCAAGTGATGTTCCCAAAGCCCTCTGTAATGTCCCCAACACAGCCTCCCAATGTCCTCACAGCCCTCGATGTCCCCCACAGCCCCCTGTAATTTCCCCCACAGCCCCCCGAAAGGTCTTCACAGCCCCCAGTAATGTTCCTTAAATCCCCTGTAATGTGTCCCACATCCCCCCATGTCTACACAGCTCTCAGTAATGTCCCCAAATCCCCCTATAATGTGTCCCACAGCCCCCCATGTCTTCACAGTTCCCAGCCCCCTCTAATATTCTCCACAGCCCCCAGTAATGTCTCCAAAGCCCCACAGATCCCCCCAATGTCTTCACAGCTCACCGTAATGTGCCCAAAGCAACCTCTAATATTCTCCACAGCCCCCAGTAATGTCTCCAAAGCCCCCAAAGTCTTCACAGCCCCAGTAATGCCCCCAAAGCCCCCTATAATGTCCAACAAAGCCCCCAATAATGTTCCCACAGCCCCTTTTAATGTTCCCCACCAGTAATGCCAAGTCCCCTCAATGTGCCCCCCCCCCTTGCATAATAAAAAAAGACACTGACGCCCACCTCTGTCTCTCCTCTGGCTTCACCCAGTTCACTGCAGGACAGAGGAGCGGTGACATCATCACCTGGTGTCTCCTACTCCCATACAGTGAGCTGCTTGAAGCACCTCAATTCATGAATCTGGCGCACCCTTAACACTTCAGTGCAGCTTACACTGTTTTTGATAAATATGGGCCATAGTTTCTATAATCAGCTCGCAGTTACAATAGTTTAGATTTCTAAGCATCCTTGCTAATCTATCAACAGACAGACTTTCATTTCTCTGAATAGCTTTCCGACTGGGAAGTATGGAATATTCCCACTTATAAAGGGAACAATTCTGGTAAAAGTATTTCTCAGAAAAATTGCTTAGTTTGTGAGTTGTATGTTCTAACCCATTTTTGTAATAGTAAATGTGGATAGACATGATTTAAAGGGCCAATAGAGAGGCATTAGTTAAAAATTTAAACAAGAGTTTAAAACTCTTTCTGCTAAAAATGTCCTATTGCAAACAGAAAACATAGTATTGGATAAGTGGTGACTTATTGTGGTGACAGTATTGAGGACACTATCACTATACATTTCCCATGAAATCTCAGGATTTTTTATAGCCTGGGAATTAGTTATAATGTAATGTAAGCAATGCTAATAACGATAACCAGAAGAACAAGATCAGCATTTTCTAAAACTGAACAACAGATGCAACATTATAAAACCACAAAGAGGTGATAAAATATAACAAAGCAAAAGAAACATTATACTTGGCTCAGATGCCTCATACAGAGTATACAGAAATACTGCTGCCATATACTGTAATTAAATCATTGAAATGCAGATATCTCCTATAACACCACTTTATAATGGTTAAGGAAAATTCTTCTTATATTTGTTATCCATGGTCTCCTTCCTTTTAAATTATGCTAATGAACCCGAGTGCTAATGAGAGCTGCAGATTCAGAGGCTGTTACAATGAGCAGAACATGTCTTATCCAACCCCCACCATCTCCCTCCTCCCTCTGCCTGTGTAATCTACCAACAGAAGCATGAAGTGCAAGGGGAGGGGGGACCTTCTCTGCTTATTGTATCAGCCTGTTTATCTTCAGCACTGAGGGGCTCTGGAAGCACCCACCAAAGCCCCTCTTTAGCAAAGAAAATGATAAATGTTGATTTTACAAGTAAGGAGGTCATGGATAACAAATATAAGAATAAGAGTAAGTGCCCCTGGTTTATCAATGTTGATTTTGATGATAGAGTTCCTTTAATCTCTTACCATGGGCTGAGCCCTCTCCATAGCTGGTAAGTCTTTGCTAGCAGCTGCTAGTGTTTCCTCGTTGAACGCCACTGGCAATGCTGCCGGCGTCTTAAAAAAGATGGCGGTGCAATCTGCCGAAGATTGTTGCTCTCCGTGACATCATCAGGGTCCATTTCGTTTTAACCCATTCATTACAATGTGCTAATTGCACATTGTAATGTATGAGGAGGAAAATCCTCTTTTACCCTAGGGGGTCTGAAAAATAGTCAAAATAAAAATAAAGAAAAGTTTAAAAAAAATTATAATAAAAGAAACCTAAAAATTCCTTTCCCTATAACTCATATAAATACAAATAAACAGTACAAGTCATAAACACATTAGGTATTGCGGTGTCTGAAAAGGCCCGATCTATCAAAATACAATAACGGTTTTTCACTGTGTTTAACCCTGTAACGGAAAATAGCGCCCAAAGACAAAAAATTGCACTTTTTGCCATTTTGAAAAATATATAAAATTCTATAAAAAAGGTTGTACAGTCCTAAAAATGGTAGCATTGGAAACGTCATCAAAAGTTGCACAAAATTTCACCACCCACAGCTACATTCACCAAAGTGTGAAAAAGTCAGATAATAGTAAAATAAAAAAAAAATTGTACACGAAGGTTTTAATTTTTGTAAATGTATGAAAACATTATAAAACGTATACAAACCTGTTATACCCGTGATCGCACCGACCCAAAAAATAAAGTAGACCTGTCATTCGGGCGCACATTGAAAGCCGTAAAATCCAAGCTCACAAGAAAACGGCACGAATGGCATCACTATGAAGTGCAATTTGGTACGCAGAAAACAAGCTACCACAGAGCTCTTTACATGTAAAAATAAAAAAATATAGATCTTTGAAGGTGGGGAGTGAAAAATAGAAATGACAAAACAAAAAAGGGCCAGGACGTTAAAGGGGTTAATGTCATAGCAAAACCATATGCAAATGTATGCAAGCGGGTACTTGGGTGAACACATAATTTAGCTCTGTGTATATGCAACAATAACATAATTCTACAGCACTAACTGCCTTAGCAGACTCACTGTAGATGCAATAGTTATATGGTTATGTTTTATTTTAATTTTCTTTTAACATCTTTCCTGTAGATGTATTGTAAAATGTATTCTTACTTCTAAAGAGGTCATTTGACAACGGTCTACATTGTATTATGCATTCCCCTAACCCTAGATGATGTCATTTTACTTGTCACACATCATCTGTTGTGAATCCTAAGCAGCTTTATGGTGCATACTGTCCTAATTCTAAATATGCTGTCAAGTAAGCAAAATATATTTTAGTCTTATGGCATTTAAGTTGGTGAACATTGTTTGGTTTGGCAGTTGCACCTGTTCAGTGTCCAGGCCTTGCTGTCAGACAGTCTTTCAATCCTCTACATTTGTTATTCACATTGTGACTGGTCTTACTGTAAATACTCTGTCCAGCACAAACTAGAGATGGCAGCAGTGTCTGCAGACAGATTTATGAGAAGCTTTATAAAAATAGCTAGTTGGTCTACAGGTCTAAAAATGCAGAAACAAGCAGTTCTAGTACAAAATGTGCTACTGAGTCTGAGATGTCAAAGCTCAACAAGTAGCCCCAGTAGTCTTAAATAAGATCACTCCTGCGGTTTAGGTTAACATACTGTATGAGCATGGGGGCAACATCATGATCAGCCACTTAAAAAGGATCTATGGTGAATATGAAAATGGTTACAAGATCATTAGAATAATTCATAAATTAGTAATTTGCTCTCCGACGGGTAGTTTATAGGATAATCTAAACTTTATTTTGGAATAGCAACATGAACAAGTAAGAACATAAATACAAATTGTTATAATTAGAGATGAGCGAACATGCTCGTCCGAGCTTGATGCTCGGTCGAGCATTAGGGTACTCGAAACTGCTCGTTACTCGGACGAATACTTCGCCCGCTCGAGAAAATGGCAGCTCCCGCCGTTTTGCTTTTTGGCGGCCAGAAACAGAGCCAATCACAAGCCAGGAGACTCTGCACTCCACCCAGCATGACGTGGTACCCTTACACGTCGATAGCAGTGGTTGGCTGGCCAGATCAGGTGACCCTGGGATAGACTAGCCGCTGGCCGCGCTGCTCGGATCATTCTGTCTCTGGATGCCGCTAGGGAGAGAGCTGCTGCTGGTCAGGGAAAGCGTTAGGGTGTTCTATTAGCTTACTGTTAGGCAGGAGTGATTCTCAAAGAACCCAACAGCCCTTCTTAGGGCTACAATAACGTTCTACTTTTTTTATTTTAATTTGCATCTTTTACCATTTTGTGAGGAATTAGCAGGGGGACTTGCTACCGTTGTGTTTAGCTCTTAGTGGCACACATATCCATAGCAAAGACCGAAGTGGGAAAATTCAGTAGGGGTTGGATTTCTATTAGGCAATAACTCAGTGTCATCGCACACGCAGTGTGACCACAACTGTGCTCATGTTACCCGTGCACAATGCACTCCTATGGAGGCCGTAAGCCAGCGGCTTTTTGTAGGACTATCATAAACTGCCATAATACGATCATGTGAGAGGGGCCTAAAAGATACACAGAAAGTCCTTCTGAAAATACTGTTAACACAGAAATAATAAATGCTTCCTAGTATAACATGTTGTAAAAGCTCCTAAAGCCCCTGTAATGTCACCCCACAGCTCCCAAGTGATGTTCCCAAGCCCTCTGTAATGTCACCCACAGCTCCAAGTGATGTTCAAAAGCCCTCGTAATGTCCCCACACCAGCCTCCCATGTCCTCACGCCCTCGATGTCCCCCACAGCCCCCTGTAATTTCCCCATAAGCCCCCCGAAAGTCTTCACAGCCCCCATAATGTTCCTTAAACCCCTGTAATGGGTCCCACATCCCCCCTGTCTAACACGCACTCAGTAATGTCCCCAAATCCCCCTTAAATGTGTCCCACAGCCCCCATGTCTTCAACAGTTCCCAGCCCCCTCTAATTTCTCCACAGCCCCCAGTAATGTCTCCAAAGCCCCACAATCCCCCCAATGTTCTTCACAGCTCACCGTAATGGTCCCAAGCAACCTCTAATATTCTCCACAGCCCCAGTAATGTCTCCAAGCCCCCAAAGTCTTCACACCCCCAGTAATCCCCCACAGCCCCCTATAATGTCCAACAAAGCCCCAATAATGTTCCCACAGCCCCTTTAATGTTCCCCACCATTAATGCCAAGTCCCTCAATGTGCCCCCCCCCCCTTGCATAATAAAAAAAACACGACGCGCCCACCTCTGTCTCTCCTCTGGCTTCAACCCAGTTCACTGCAGGACAGAGGAGCGGTGACATCATCACCTGGTGTTCTCCTACTCCCATACAGTGAGCTGCTTGAAGCACCTCAATTCATGATCTGCGCACCCTTAACCCTTCAGTGCAGCTTACACTGTTTTTGATAAATATGGGCCATAGTTTCTATAATCAGCTCGCAGTTACAATAGTTTAGATTCTAAGCATCCTTCTAATCTATCAACAGACAGACTTTCATTTCTCTGAATAGCTTTCCGACTGGGAAGTATGGAATATTCCCACTTATAAAGGGAACAATTCTGGTAAAAGTATCTCAGAAAAATGCTTAGTTGGTGAGTTGTATGTTCAACCCCTTTTGTAATAGTAAATGTGGATAGACATGATTTAAAGGGGCAATAGAGAGGCATTAGTTAAAAATTTAAACAAGAGTTTAAAACTCTTTCTGCTAAAAATGTCTCATTGCAAACAGAAAACATAGTATTGGATAAGTGGTGACTATTGTGGTACAGTATTGAGGACACTATCACTATACATTCCCATGAAAATCTCAGGATTTTTATAGCCTGGGAATTAGTTATAATGTAATGTAGCAATGCTAATAACGATAACCAGAAGAACAAGATCAGCATTTTCTAAACTGAACAACAGATGCAAACATATAAAACCACAAAGAGGTGTTAAAATATAACAAGCAAGGAAACATTATCTTGGCTCAGATGCCTCATACAGAGTGTATACAGAAAACTGCTGCCATATACTGTATTAATCATTGAAATGCAGATATCTCCTATAAACCACTTTGTAATGGTTAGGAAAATTCTTCTTATATTTGTTATCCATGGTCTCCTTCCTTTTAAATTATGCAATGAACCGGAGTGCTATGAAGCTGCAGATTCGAGGCTTACAATAGCAGAACAGTCTTATCCAAACCCCACACTCTTTTCCCTCCTCCCTCTGCCTGTGTATCTACCAACAAAGCATGAAGTGCAGGGAGGGGACCTTCTCTGCTTATTGTATCACCTGTTTATCTTCAGCACTGAGGGGCTCTGGAAGCACCCACCAACCCCTCTTTCAAAAAAATGGTAAATGTGTTGATTTACAAGAGGAGGTCATGGATAACAAATATAAGAATAAGAGTAAGTGCCCCTGGTTTAATCAATGCTGATTTTAATTATAGAGTTCCTTTAATCTCTTACCATGGGCTGAGCCCTCTCCATAGCTGGTAAGTCTTTGCTACCGCTGCTATTGTTTCTAGTTGAACGCCACTGGCAATGCGCGGCGGCTTCAAAAGATGGGCGTTGCAATCTGCCGAAGATTGTTGCTCTCCCGTGACATCATCGGGGTCCGTTTCGTTTTAAACCCATTCATACAAATGTGCTAATTGCACATTGTATGTATTAGGAGGAAAATCCCCTTTTACCCTAGGGGTCTGAAAAATATAAAATAAAAATAAAGAAAAGTTAAAAAAAATTATATAAAAGAAACCTAAAATTCCTTTTCCCTATAACTCATATAATACAATAAACAGTAAATGTCTAAACACATAGGTACTGCGGTGTCTGAAAAGGCCCATCTATCAAATACAATAACGGTTTTTTCACTGTGTTTAACCCTGTACGGAAAATAGCGCCCAAAGACAAAAAAATTGCCACTTTTTGGCCATTTTGAAAAATATATAAATTCTATAAAAAGGTTGTACGTCCTAAAAATGGTAGCATTGGAATGTTCATCAAAAGTCAAAAATTTCACCACCCCAGCTACATTCACCAAAGTGTGAAAAAGCCAGATATAGTAAAAATAAAAAAAATTGTACACAGGTTTTAATTTTGTAAATGTATGAAAACATTATAAAACGTATACAAAACTGTTATAGTCCCTTGATCGCAACGACCCAAAAATAAAGTAGACCTGTCATTCGGGCCACATTGAAAGCGCGTAAAACCAGCTCACAAGAAACGGCACAAATGGCTCACTATGAAGTGCAATTTGGTACGCAGAAAACAGCTACCACAGAGCTCTTTACATGTAAAAAAAAAAATAAAAAATAGATCTTTGAAGGTGGGGAGTGAAATAGAATGACAAAACAAAAGGGCCAGGACGTTAAAGGGGTTAATGGTCCATAGCAAAACCTATGCCAATGTATGCAAGCGGGTACTTGTGGTGAACACATATTTAGCTCTGTTGATATTGCACCAATAACATAATTCTACACACTAACTGCCTTATAGACTCACTGAGATGCAATAGTTATCTGTGTTATGTTTTATTAATTTTCTTTTAACATCTTTCCTGTAGATGTATTGTAAAATGTATTCTTACTTCTAAAGGTCATTGACAACTGTCTAACAATTGTATTAATGCATTCCCCTAACCCTAGATATGTCATTTTACATTGTCCACTCATCTGTTGTGAATCCTAAGCACTTTATGGTGCATACTGTCCAATTCTAAATATCTGTCACAGTAAGCAAAATCTATTTTAGTCTTATGGCATTTAAGTTGGTGACATTGTTTGGTTTGGCAGTTTGCAACCTGTTCAGTGTCCAGGGCCTTGCTGTCAGACAGTCTTTCAATCCTCTACATTTGTTATTCCACATGTGCGGCCTTACTGTAATACTCTGTCCAGCACAAACTAGAGATGGCAGCAGTGTCTGCATAAAACAGATTTATGAGAACTTTTATAAAAATAGCTAGTTGGTCACTACAGGTCTAAAAATGCAGAAACAAAGTTTCTAGTACAAAATGTGCTACTGTGTGTCTGAGATGTCAAAGCTCAACAGTAGCCCCAGTAGTCTTAAAAATGACACACAGGGTGCAGGTTAACATACTGTAGAGCAGTGGGTGGCAACATCATGATCTCCCACTTAAAAGGATCTATGTGATATGCAATGGTTACAAGATCATAGAATAATTCATAAATTGTAATTTGCTCCCACGGTAGTTTATATAGATAATCTACTTATTTTGGTATAGCAACATGAACCAGTAAGAAACAAATACAAATTGTTATAATGTATTTATAAAAGAGCAAAACAAGAATAATGCCACATGTACAGGCAGCCCCCGGGTTACATACAAAATAGTTTCTAAAGGTTTGTTCTTAAAGAAAATCTACCATTTCATTTTGTGTATTATGAACCAAACATACATTGAGAATGTTGTAGCTACACTCATGCAGCAGCATATCTTGTTTAATCCCTGAGTTGAGTGGTTTTGCTGAAAACTAAAATTCAGTATTGGAAAAGCTGGATACACATTACACACATTACACAAGGAGCTTTCTGAACTGCCAAGACAGGACTAATCAAACTGAGTTGGATCACTCATACACAGTAGTGGGGGATGGTGCAGCAATTGATTATTCTGCCTGGCAAGGGAGAACAGTGATTACATCATCCTCTGAGCAGTGCATAACTTGTCAGGTTCGCTAGGGAGAATGCTGGGACTTCTGGTTCTTCTGGTGGTGCCAGCAGCCTTCTCCGACCCCCGGCGCGTATCCGCGCAGACTCCACCTCTCGTCCAGGGCAGCGGCTGCTAAGATCTCGCGCTGTCTAGGAGTTGTGTTCGGAACTGCTGGGACTTGTGGTACCTGCCTGGTTGTTTTGCACCATGAGGGGTTAATTCCCAGAAGCTGTCCAGCTCCTATCAGGTTCTGGAGGTGGAGTTCTGGCTGCATAAATTGCAGCTTCACTAGTCACCTGTGAAAGTGTTTGAAATCCCATCATCACTCGCTCGCTGCATTAGGTTGTCTTGCTCAGTATCTGTATCTGTATTGTTGTGACCTCGGCTAGTTTTTGACATTGACTCTTTGCTTACTGATTTTGCTCTTGACGTACCCTCTCGTTGTTTACCATTCTTTTGTGTTTTATGTTTGTCAGTCTGTTTGTGTTTCCCTTCCCTCACTTGTATTTCGAGTCTTCAAGTAGTCGCCCCACAGTTTAGGGTGGGGGGGCTATAGGAAGGGACAGAGGTTGGGGCAAACTCAGGGCACACTATCCCCTGTCTTCTGTGTTACCCAACCCTAACATAACTAATGTGAAAGAAAAAGTGCAGAGCCCAGGCACAGAAGCAAGAGAACTTTGTTATCATAATTTTACAATTGTTTTTTTCAGCAAAACCACTGAGCTCAGGGATTAAACAAGATATGATCCTGCATCAGTGTAGCTACAGCATTCTCAAGGTATGTTTGCTTCATAATGCATCAAATTAAATGGTAGGTCTCCTTTAAGTTAAATTTGTATGTAAGTCAGAACTGGTATATTTTGTAAGTGTAGCTCCAGGCAAATTATTTTTGGTCCCTGTGACAATTTGATTTTAACATTTTTTTGCTGAAATGGGAACAAGAATGACCAATAAAACTTACAGCTGATCATTGCAGCCTAGGCTAAAGTTTAGTAAATTAACATTGTTCATAGACCTTCACCATAAGTGACAGCATCAGAGGTCCGATTGTAACTGGGGCCTCTGTAATTGGGTGTTCTTAAGTCGGGGACTACCTGTAGTATGTTACTTTTTAAAGGGAACATGTCACCACAACCCCCATTTTTCACCATGCACATATTTCAAAAGCCGGTAACATGACAATTGCATAGTTGCTTTTGATGATGTAAAGAGTCCCATCCTCAGCAGTGTTGTCAGTCATGACACATAAACTGGTCCACTCCTTATCTGGACACAGAAAATGGTCCACTCCTTATGGACAGTGTGAGCCTGCCCTTACACTCTGATGTCCAACCAATACCCTCCTAAACTGCCAAACACTGCACTGCATGATTAGATAAAACAGCTACCTGCCTCAGGAACTAGTTGTGAATTTACACTAATCTAATCTTTTAGGACTTGATGTTGCAGCAAAAGCAAGCCTAGCTAAAGACCATTGCTCAATGCTGCGGCATGTGTGGAGTTGAGAAACCACAAGTCCCCTTAATATCTTAAGAATGATATACATGATCAAACTTTGCTCAATTTTCCCATATCCCATCAGTATCTATATGAAATTGAGTTGTGAAATCAAAAACTTTTCAAAAAGTTTCAAAAACCTTGATCTTGGCTTTTCAGTAACTGAAATCCCAATGTGTTATTGCACACATTGGGGCACACAAGAATCACGGGCGACACAATTGCAGCGCAGACACTTTTTAAATACCTGTGCAAGCCATTTTAGCCATGAAGAACATCTACGGTCCAATTGAAGTGCAGCGCGCGGCCCTTAGTAAATGTGCCCCATTGGGAGAAACTTTGAGAATACAATAACTTACTTTTACATAGCTAAAACTGGAGAAACATGGGAAGGAATTACTGAAGGTTAGCTACTTTATAATGAAAGATAGCTAGTCCATTGCAAATTACATTAGCTACAAAACGATAGTGGGGCACATTTACTTAGAAAGCCAGTGTCACGGGTGATCCTGCAACCCATATCACGGGTCACAGGCTCACTCGTGCTTCTGCCACCTCACCTGCGCAACGCCCACGCTACTTACGGGTCCTGGCTCAGGCTCCAACTTCCTCAGCCGTGCGCGCATGTTCCCGCCTCCTCGGGCTAAATGTCGCTGGCCATTTTGGAATTTCTACTTAATCCTACCTCTTCCTGCAAGCCCTGCCGGATCTTTGTGCTTACGCCATTGAGAAAGCATCCTTGCGACTATTCCTGAGTATTCCTGCGTTCCAGTGTGTTCCTGCTCCTGTGTTGCCGTGTTCCTGTGTTACCAGAATCCCTCCGTGTTCCTGTGTTACCAGAGTCCCTCCGTGTTCCTGTGTTACCAGAGTCCCTCGTGCTCACTGTGTTTTACCAGAGTCCTCCGTTTTCCTGTGCTAACCAGCGTCCCTCCGTGTTCCTGTGTTACTACCAGATCCCGCTCCGGTTCCTGTTACCAAGTCCCTCCGTGTTTCCGTGTGTTACCAAGGTCCCCTCCGTGTTCCTGGTTACCAGATGTCCCTCCGTGTTCCTGTGTACCAGAGTCCCTAGTGTGGTTGGTACCAGAGTCCCTCCGTGTGGATGTGTTACCAGAGTCCCTCCGTGTGGATGTGTTACCAGAGTCCCTCCGTGTGGATGTGTTACCAGAGTCCCTCCGTGTGGATGTGTTACCAGAGTCCCTCCATGTTGCTGTGTTCCTCGCTCCCATGTGCCTGAGTTCCCGTTCCCATCTGCCTGTACCTCCCGCTGCTGACCCCGGATTGGACTTGACTTGGCATCTCTGCCGCCTGCCATGACCCTGTGCCTGGACCCAACCACAAGACTGTCTTCCATTAACGTACCTCGGCCTCGGCTGCCACTTCGGGCTAGTCGCACCTATGGAACGACCTGGTGGTACCCTGCCACAGCAAAACCATCCCGCTTTGTTGCGGGCTCTGGTGAAGACCAGGTGCCACTTAGACTCCGGTCCCAGGTGTTTGCTAGTACCACCTCCCACGGTGGTCCAGAGGATCCACTGATCCCGAATCTTGATAGTCAGAAACTTCACTAAAAGTGTTATTTCCGTGTATAATGCTGGGTGCGACAAATTCATTAGAACGTGCGCCAGAAATTATGAATCTGTCGCTTCCGACAGAGATCACCAACTTTTTTGTGGTGCACCTTTAATATAGGGCGTGCGTCACAATTTGCAAGTTAATTATGATGCTCGGTCTGAATCAGTCGGACTGACCGCCAGTATGCCCCCTAATTTGTGTTGCATGGAGGCCAACGCAGCTGCTCCACAAAAGGGTTGCGAGCGACACATTTGTGGCGCAGACAGTTCTTAAATACCTGTGCAAGCTGTATTAGCCTACAAGAATGCGCAATGTCCGACAAAAGTGCGGCCTTAGTAAATGAGCCCCAGTATCAATGCAATGCTTTTTGTTGTTGATGCTGGTCACTGACTGCATGAATCTCAGTGGAAATGCATGTATGAACAGGCCAAGATCCCACCTGGTTATGATTACATTTCATTTTTTCATTTCGAAACATATGACATGAAATATGACATGAATGCAGAGTGAATATATTAACACCACATTAATAGGTTCTAATATCAGATTGGTGGAGGAACAACACCCACACATCAGCAATTCTAATAAGACAAAGAGAACAGAACAGGCAGCAGAAAGCTTTATTCCCTGCTTCCTATAGGCAGAACCTTCCACTATAGAAATAGGTCCCAGCCTTATGACTTATTTTGCCTTGTTTTTATTAAACTTATTTATTTTCTTTTGCTGACTGAAGAAAAACTGATGAATTTTATACGGATGTGAAAAAAATGGATGCAGAGATACCACGGATGGTTCACAAGCCATTGTTTTCTATGAGTGTTTTCAATTGGCTTGTATTTTCACTGATCCGTTGTCTTTCAAAAAATTTGAATTTTTTTCACTGATGCTGATCACGGAAGGTAATAGAAGTCTATGGGGCTCATTTATGAAGGGCCCACCAGACCGCATTTTCGTTGGACATCCCTGCGATTTCCGTTTGCGCTGCTGAGGATTTTAAAAGGGTTTTTGGCGCACGCGATCGGATTTGCGCTGCAATCGAGCCGCTTTTCATGCAACACAATCGGGGGCGTCCGTCGGACGATCCGACGCATTCAGACAAACCGCTTGGTTTTAACTTAAAATTGTGTTCAAGCCCAAGCCCTAAATGCACCGGGAAGAAGATGGTAACTCCTCCGCCAGACCTGAGTGAGGAAGCAACATATGCAGGATATCGGGGGCACGATCTTCAAAATCGCGGCAGAGTTCATCCTCTTCGGACAGTCCGGCTCGGATTGCACAGGGACTGGTAAGTAAATGTGCCTGATTAGTTTTCAAAATAATGGATGACACTCGTTTTTTTTTTTACTGATGACGCTGAAACCCGTGTGAAGTTTTCAAGCAATGTTAAACCTTCATTCTTTTTGCGGATTCTGAGACAAAACAGATACATTCAAGATGAAATGCAACCGATGCGCAACTGAAGCTAAGCACCAACACCATATGAAAGAGCCATAAAACATTGAATGCCACTTGTGACCATACCTTTATAGAAAAGACCGATTTTTACTCCTACTTTGTGCTCTCCAACTACAAACCAGAACATATTGTGATTGTTCCTAAAAATGCCTTTTTGTGATCCTGCCTTAAAAAAACTATGCTAGCTCTATATATTTTATATGAAACAATCTTCAGATTTACTTTGAGGTTCTTTCTAATGATGTGTGTGAACTGGCAGATTGCCTTGTACTATAAAGGAATTTGTTTCCTAATGGCTCTGAATGCTTCATGGTACTGGCAGTAAAAGACAGTACTGTACAATAGACGAGATGAGCTGCTGCTGCATCTGCCTTCTGTTTTGCGCAGTATTAGAACGCTCAGGTGAACCTGAAGACAGTTCTTTGAGAGTCGTCTTTCAGTCATCATCAGTGAACATCTTTTCTCAAAAACAACCAATGATCTTGACCAAATTACACCCACAAATGTTTTTCATTGAGTGCATAGTCATTCTTGCGCTCATGAATCAGTTCAAGCTTCTCATCACAGCTGTAATAAGGTAACATCTTGTAGAGCCCCCTCCAACCGCCCCACAGTAGCTAATGTCCCCACACACTCCCCACGGGACCTCAATGTTCATAGCTATGTGTTCACTGGTGTGGTTTCCCCGCGAGGTCATGTACCAGACATCATTCCAGGTCCGGCAGAGTATTATTCCTCCAGGGGCTGCAGCCCTTGCTGGGAAAACATTGACTGCACTCCTCTCACCCTCATCACTATCTGTGGTAGATCGGGGATGAAGAGCATGATGATGCGCAGGGGAAATCCTGGGCTCCAGCCAAAAAGATCTTTTGACCTAGCGACGCCCCTGAAATATGGTCCCAGCCTTATGACTTATTTTGCCTTGTATTTTATATAGACCATTATTTATTTTCTTTTGCTGAAGTGTAGAAAAACTGATGAATTTTATACGGATGTGAAAAAAATGGATGCAGAGATTACCACGGATGGCTCACAAAGCCATTGTTTTCTATGAGTGTTTTCACATTGGCTTGTATTTTCACTGATCCGTTGTCTTTTGAAAAAATTATGAAATTTTTTCACTGATGCGGATCACGGAAGGTAATAGAAGTCTATGGGGCTCATTTATGAAGGGCCCCACAGACCGCATTTTCGTTGGACATCCCTGCGATTTCCATTTTGCGCTGTTGAGGATTTAAAAAGGGTTTTTGCCGCACGCGATCGGATTTCGCTGAAATCGAGCCGGCTTTCATGCAACACAAATCGGGGGCGGGCTGTCGGACGATCCGACGCATTCAGACAAACCGCTGGGTTTAACTTAAAAATTGTGTTGCAAGCCCAAGCACTTAAATGCACCGGGAAGAAGATGGTGAACTCCGCCAGACCTGAGTGAGGAAGCAACATATGCAGGATATCGGGGGCACGATCTTCAAGAATCGCGGCAGAGTTCATCCTCTTCGGACAGTCCGGCTCGGGGATCGCACAGGGACCGGGTAAGTAAATGTGCCCCGATTAGTTTTCAAAATAATGGATGAAACATCGTTTTTTTTTTACTGATGACGCTGAAAAACCCGGTGTGAAGTTTTCAAAGCAATGTTAAACCTTCAGTTCTTTTTGCGGATTCTGAGACAAAACAGATACATTACAGAGATGAAATGCAACCGATGCGCAACTGAAGCTAAGCACCAACACCAATATGAAAGAGCCATAAAAAGCATTGAATGCCACTTGTGACCATACCTTTATAGAAAAGACCGATTTTTTACTCCTACTTTTGTGCTCTCCAAACTACACCACAAAAGTATTGTGATTGTCCTAAAAATGCCTTGTTTGTGATACTGCCTTAACAAAACTAATGCTAGCTCTATATATTTTATATGAAACAATGCTTCAGATTTACTTTGAGGTTCTTTCTAATGATTGTGTGTGAACTGGCAGATTTGCCTTGTACTATAAAGGAAGTTGTTTCCTAATGGCTCTGAATGCTTCATGGTAACTGGCAGTAAAAGACAGTACTGTACAATAGACGAGATGAGCTGCTGCTGCATCTGCCTGTTCTTGCGCAGGTATTAGGAAACGCTCAGGTGAACCTGAAGACAAGTTTCTTTGAAGTCGTCTTTCAGTCATCATCTAGTGAACATCTTTTCTCAGAAAACCAATGATCTTGACCAAATTACACCCACAAATGTTTTCATTGAGTGCAATAGTCAATGCTGCACTCATGAATCAGTTCAAGCTTCTCATCACAGCTGTAATAAGGCAGTCTTTGATAAGACTATACCTACTGTCTGAGAGGTTGTAGAAAGGGAAGTCATGTTATTATGTATGCTGGCACTCCCATAAGATCATTGATGCAAGGATGATTATTATAGTTGGGGCACTGATAATGAATGGCATTGTGCGTCTACACGTGACTTTGACTGCAAGTCATCCATTTTTGTTTTACAAAGACCTATTATGTAAGAGCAATGCAAATCAACCCCATGAATATACCACGCAAAGCATGCTTACAACTACACGTTAGTAACAAAGATTTGGAGAGATTGTTTGCATTTTATCAATGAACATTCCAATTTTGTATCAAAAAATCCCAGCCACTGATGATGAGATTTATACTAGTACCTTCCACACATTGCAAATAAAAAACATGCATTAAATGCTTTATATTCCAGGGTTCGGAATTTACAATGCAAAGTTTAAGGTGAACACTCTCAGCAAAATGGAGGCTCAAACCATAGAAGCATAGTCCCATTGCTTTTTATACTTTTGCTTTTGTTTTACTTTTGCTGTTTTGGTTATACTATTGCTTTTGTTGTCAGAGATGTCCATATATGTTAATTTAGCCCAGAGCCCTAAGGCTCATTTGCATAATTGTTAAATAATTTTCATAAAAATAAGGATATAAGAAGCTAAAAGAAGAGCGGATCCTGCCAGAGGGGGCATACACCTGCATGTAAGTGTGCTTGGCTTACAATCTTTCATCCTGGTATTATGTTTCCTTTAAGCTAAGTCTGCATTTAGTTTTTGGATACATATTCTAGTGACAACTAGGGTTGGATGTAAGTAGCGTATTGGGTTTCCATTCTGAAGGAGCTAAACCAGGCAGGTCTGGAGAATCATACAAGTCTACATACCTTTATTTGGTATCTCCAAATGTATACCACAAACCTACAAAATCATTCAAAGGGATTCTATCATCGATGTTATAAAAACCACTGACAATCCCTTCATGCCCATTCCAACTACAATTTTACCTCTATAATGGGCAGTTGGCTGATGCTTCTTTGCCAAAGAAACCTCCTAATGTTTATTTCCATCATGTGAGTTTTACTTTCACTAGACATTTATTTATTGTGTGATATTTATTACCAGTGTGTTCCCTTCCATTGATTCCTTCCCCATCTTTGAGCCAGAGCAGGACCATAAATTCATCTGAATGGCCTCCTTGTAGTAATACCTAAAATGATCAGATGATAGAAAATTCACCAAATGTAATGAACTGCTTGCTGGATGTCTGGTCATCTCCAATAATAAATTCATTAGAAGCTGAATAATTAATAGCCCCGATACCCCTGAGGACGCCACCGCGAGTGGCGAAACATGTCGGGGGGGCTAATATTGATCCTATTTTAATACAGCACTGTGTAGCAGCCTTATGTAATAGGGAATAAGGCAAGAGTCTATCCACCACCTTCACATTACGCTATTCAGTATCTGTAGCAGGGATAGCGGATCAGCTTAGCTTGATAGGAATCCTCCCTTTCCCTACCTCCCCCTCCTCCCCTTAGGACGCTGAGGTCAGCCATTAGGGTTACAGGGAGTATCGTCTCCCAATCGAATGAGGGGTAGATGGATAGGGATACGCTGCAATAGGGGAACCTCCTGTACCCACTACAGTATATTGGTGGCTCTGACTTAATCCTACCCAGTCTTAGTGGCTGCAATTCATCTCTGCTGATAATTTTAAAGTCACAATAGTGGATGGAGTTTTGCCAATCTACTTTTTAGTTCTTTTGTATAAATAAAAGTTAATTTTTAGTGACGAATGGGTATAGTTGTCCCTGCAGGACTCTATCTCTCTTTTGTAAAAGTGTATGAACCTGGCTTTTATGGGATTGTCTGCTAAAGACAATCGCTGTACATATGCCCTGTAAAAACATATGAATGTTTTTATGGAGGTCCCCTGTTTAAGACCCCCCTTTATTACCCAGTACTTTAGGGGTCCCATAAGTTATCTATTCCCCATATAAAGAGACAAGTACTGTGAACATTACATTATAGTCAGGGAACTCAACAGCTTTAGACCTTTTGCTACAGACATTTGTTAGGCATTACATATATGACAAGGGGTGAGCGGTGGAGTGTGGGGGGCAGGAGAAGAGGTATGCGGGAGCGTAATTATGCGGGGGCGGGAGTGTCTGCCAGCGGCCGGAAGCACGGAGCTGGACAGAGCACTGGAGTGCCAGAAGCACGGTGTCAGCGCCAGCAGGAAGCGGGCGCATGGTGGCAGCGGGGCAGATGGTCCCGGACGGTGGGCTGCAACGTGGCAGCGGGGGTCAGGCGCACGGTGCCGGCGGCGGGCAACTTGGTGCCTGCCGGTGAGGAGTGGGAGCACGGTGCCGCCCCCTCGTCGAGCAGGAGGCGCGCCGCCTGAGGCGAGATGCTCAACTCGCCTCATGGCAGGTGCGCCCCTGGCCCTGTGGCTCTATCAGGGTGTACCTGTAGGTGGTATTAGTCATACTCTGGTTTGGTCATGTACGAAGACCCCTCTGGTACTTAAGAGGACATTATTGTAAATGTCACACAATACATGAATTACCTATTGTGAATGTTGTACCGCAGCCCAGGACCTTGAAGTTACAGTATACCTTTGGTAAAAGTTAGAGGTCACATACCCTTTCTGATGACTGATAAAAAATTATTTGACTTACAACATTGTGTAGATCTTGTAAAGTAATTCTAACTAATTGCTGAACTGCATCACATGAACAAATAACTTTGTAGTATATAGCTAGCCCTTTTATCAGTTTAGATAACTACCTTTATAACTGCGGCATGTGATCATGGGGGTTTACAGTATATACAGTTACACAACTGTATGATTCACTACAATATAATAAAATAGAAATTTTTGTGACTAGTACTCATAGTACTTCATGTTCCAGTATTTCCGATATCCGACATAAGATAACGTTCAGCACATGTGACATACTATGCATCCAAAGTGTGAGTTCTCTTACCGCCATTTTAATTACCGGCTTTTAATTTGAAATTCTTTGAATAGATGACTTATACTTTATTAAGGTATTGATGTACCTGGACAGGGGATAGGCTAATGGAATTTTCCTTTGGCAAGATATCCCTTTAGTAAATTTACCAAATATGAAATTTATGTGGTTATGTTTTCTCATCAGCACCTTTCTCATTGCCTTTAGCCAATGGTGTTTATCACTGTAACAATATTTTTGCAGACTTTATTATGCCCAAAATATGATGTATTAAATGAATATTTGATGTTAATACTGCTTACTTGCTTAATCCTTTCTCATGTAAGCTCACTTTTTATATCTTAAAAATATAGATTTGCTTTGGAAAAGTGTGTGTTAAACTGTAGAAAAGACATCATACTTATAAACATAGCAAACAATTAATGTTTATCTGCAACAAACTGTCATCATATAAAGAAATTGGCAAGATTCTTAATTAAATCAGTGTATGAACCTGGCTTTTATGGGATTGTCTGCTAAAGACAATCGCTGTACATATGCCCTGTAAAAACATATGAATGTTTTTATGGAGTTCCCCTGTTTAGGACTCCCCTTTATTACCCAGTAATTTAGGGGTCCCATATGTTATCTCTTCCCCATATAAAGAGGCAAGTACTGTGAACATTACATTATAGTCAGGGAACTCAACAGCTTTAAATTTTGTCTCTGGTTTTAGAGCCTAAGGTTTAGAGACTTAATAGCTCTGGCTGAGGGGTTTTGGGAAAATACGAAAAATGCTTTACTACATTTCACGTATATTTGGTTGAAATACCTATAAAGCTGATGCCTAAGAAGGATGATGATGTTGTGAGAGAGTTAGACCTTTTGCTACAGACATTTGTTAGGCATTACATATATGACAAAATCCCATGGATGACCCATTCAACATTTTCAATTTAAGAGGCTAGGTTCACTTTTTCCTTTGCATTTTGTTGTACCGTACCAACTGATATAAAATACTGTAATCTACATAGATGGCAGACAATAGTAGACCTGTAAAATACTTTTTCTGATCTGGTTATTTTTTGTATTGCAAATGCAAACTGAACCTTATAAAATTACCTGTGGGAAATGTTACACCTACTGAAGAGTTTAATCATGAATGTATGAAACACTTAGACCTGGCATCCATTTAGTATTTCCAAGAAGCAAATGCTTTACTTATAAGATGGCCATATGTCTTACATAATGCAGCTGCCTTGGGTCATATTAGTTTCCAGAATAGATTCCTAATATCATTATTAACAAACATAATATATGCGCTGCATTTACATTTATAAAATGTATTAGTTTCTAAGTCTGAGCTTCTCATTCAATTTCAATGAATAAATTAGATCACAGGGAAGTGTATAGGTAGAACATACATTTTAGGTCTATTGTAATTAATAATTTAAAAAATTCATGAAAATATGTAAAGGGATGTACAAATCTTTCTAAATGAAACAACTGTCTTTATTGTCCATAGAAACCAATCCCAACCCAACTAAAGTACAAGCAAGCATATACACTTAATATATGGCAACAACCATACAATACTAAAAAATATTAAATGTTGAGCCTTTAAACTCTTAGGCTACATTCACACGAACGTATGGAGGACGTATATACGGCCGACGTATATACGGCCGATATACGTCCCCCATACACTTCTATGGGCGCACGGCACCCTACGGGAGCGGTACGGTGCCGCACACGTGCGGCACCGTACCGTTCCGTACCCGGGAAAAAGATAGGACCTGTCCTATCTTTTCCCGTAATACGGGGCCGTGCGCAATGTATCGCTATGGAGAGGGGCGGAGGTGAGCTGCGCTCACCTCCTCCTCCTCTCCCCGTACACTGCCGTTGCCCGCTACGGTACGGTACGGGCGGGCAACGGCAGTGTGAATGTAGCCTTACTACATACAGTGCACCCCTACTCTTATTTGCATAGTAACAAATCACTTTGAAACATTCATTTTATGTGAAACTCTTTAAAAATAAAGGTTACAATGTGGCTTTGTTTTAGACAGGTTAAAGTCATAGAAAGTTATGACAGAGAAGCGTCAGACTTGTTTATGGTGACATATACCAACAATGTATAAATAATTAACATTAATTACTTCTGCCCAGCTAACAGATCAAATAAAAAATCAATATGCAGAATGTACACAAATTATCCATGTAATGAATTTGGCTGTTAAAAAAGCTACTTTTTACAGATCCTTTACTATGCCATACAGTGGACCCTGGCCCCACAAATACTCTTCATGTTTATTTATCCAAAAGACTCCAGGGTGTTTTCCTCCCTACTACATGATGCAACTATTTTTGTAATGTTAAACTGGTTTAAAGATCCTGCATTCTGTACATCATGTCTTATATCCCTACTGTGAGCCAGCCTGGAGCCAGACTTTGGAGTAATCCCTAATTTAATTGCATGAGTCAAATGTCTCCTAAATTGTGGGACATGGCAGAGATGTCCTCTATCCCCCATTGTATTTCCCCTGTCAGAAACATTGGCCATTATGCAGATGATATGATACAATTCTCTATTTGACAGATTCTTCCCTTTCTGGAGAGCATTTAATCTCATACAATCATGGTACTTTCTTGGAATTCCAAATATAGTGAGACAAATCCTTAATCAACCCCTTTACCCCTTCCCAATAAGACAGGAACATTCATTTATGTGTGATAAAAAAACGTTCCTAAATTAACACAATAATATCAATGACACAGTGGAGTCTTTTTTGTGTTATTGTTCATCTGATATCATTTTTACCTATATGTAAGACCTTCTATGGTTGTACAATAATATCATTAAATTTTTTGTAAATTAAGTACCTCCTGCAAGCACCGCCCTTATTACAGAGAATTAAGAAACAATGTCATAGCAGAATTCACATAACTATAGCAGAAGGGTTTTTTGTATTTACTTACTTTTAAGTAACACTTAGTTTATTGGCCAATTAATGCAGAATTACTACTCCAGTTAGTCTAGTAAAAGTATCTTTTAAGTAGTATCTCTTGCAAGTGTAATTTACTTTCTAAGCTTTACAGATTTTTAACTATGATTAGGAGTTTCTTATAGATTTGAGTCAAATGAAAGTTCTCATACTAGTGTAAATTATTAACAATAACACAATATTAGGATGTGCTGAGAAAAAATATAATTGTGGCCTTTAAAATAAACAGAAAGTCAAACAATTTACTTACTCAAATTTATAAGCACTACCAGGCAATTTAATTAAACCAATTCCTGATTTTATTGAGTATATTAAAAGTGCACAGATACAGCTTTTAAAAGTAGAAGGATGCAGAAGGCAAAAGTATTGGCCTTGACAGAAAATACATACTATCAATTCATCAGCACATTTTTAGCTACAAAGAATATATTTCATAATGTACTAAGAAATAGAATACATGAACTATAAATTATATTTTCAGAAATATCCTAAGTGCAGCACCCTGATGAAACATTAGCGTTTCCTCCAGGACCCCTAACTATCATAGGCACACACACAATTTATAAACCAAGGTTACTCAAAAGAATACATAGTAAGAGAGTGCAGGTAAATCTTAATGCATATAAATATGGCAAAATGTTGATACTGTACCATAAAGGATAACTTATGGATTGCCCAAGTCAAGTTATGGATAATTTGAGATACAGTATGGGGAAAAGGTTTTATGTATGTTTATAGGGCTATTAACACAAATGTTGTGCTCTGATCAGTCTAGTAAATGTACTTTAGTTTACCTTATAACCTATACAAATCATTATGTACTGTAGGTAAATAAGTGTTCTCACATTTGTAAATGATCAACAGTATTCATTTATAGAGAGCCATAATTCACACACTACAGGTAGCACAGACTAGACGACACGTAAACACCCTTACCAATATATCTCGCTGCATAAAATTGTACCCTGAACTTTGACTTCTGTTGGCTAAATGCCAAATTGTAATCATTTACTTCTACCTACTGTACTTTTCTGTGGTTACTGAAAGAACGTTTTCTAACTGCTGCAGTTTCCAGAAAACTAACAGCTTGGCACAGAGCAAGACAAGTTATTTTATAGTCAAACGTACAGCTGAAAATCACACCTGATTGGATAGTTTGTATAAATCTTCACCAATGTATAAATATTCTATGAATTATCGAAAAATCTGTGGATTTCTATTACTAAATCGTATTAGATTGTGTTAATGTTAAAAAAAAAAAAATTCTCCTGCAATCTGCATGGCAAATTCATTTTGGCTGGTAGTGAAGACCATCGGGAGCATTTACTAATGAATGGGCAGAAGCTTACCTGTATTTGGCACACTTTGTTTGGAAGCACTGTGTCTGTCATGCAACGGGGAATAGTGTTTTTAGCATATACTGTAGGGACACTGTTTCTGTTACATCCTGAAGCACACATAGAACTTTACCTGTCACTTATGGAGTCTTTGTAGCAGTCTTTCACGGAGACAAAATAGGGGAGATTTATCAATCTGTCTATGCCAGAATTCTGAAATAATATGCACATTTATAAAAGGAATCCATCAGAATTTAAAGGAATCTACCATCAAAATCAAGCATCATAAATCAGGACTACATACTCATAGACACAGTGGTAAGATTCTTATATGATATCCAGGGTGCCTTTCTTCTAAATTCAACAGCAGGGCTCAGGTGGGCATTAGCAGAGTCCCTCCGTGTTGTAGCTTCACCAGTTGCTACAATGTGCAGGAGCAGTTTCCCCTTCCAAGCAGGCAGAGGGAGGGGGAAGTTCTGAGGGAGCAGAGGGAGAGGGAGAGACAGTGCAAGAGATTTTGAATCTGCAGCATGTACAGGCTCTGGTAACACCCCATAGCCCTTCTAGCTCATTAGCATAATTGTCTAACTGTGTATTGAGTTCATACTTCTATCCAGATGCCAAACTACAACATAAATGTGGCCATTGTGTAAAACCTTAAAGATGACTTGAGACATTCAAACCTCTTTGTGAAAAACTAATAATCATTATAATGGTATTGTTAATCTGATCATTGTTTCTTCTAATCCAGTAGCACCTGAATATCTTGGCCAAATCTACATACAACTTGATGGTCAATTTATGAGATATTTACATTAACGAGGAGATGCGTGTGGACACACATGTGCACACACGTATAAATACATCATCTAGTTATATAGTTTTACTGTTTGACCCACAATGATAAAGCTTTGTGGAGTCAAAGAGAATGATGCATAATTTACAATTACACCCAGGGCGTGGAGGTTCATTGCTTTGGCAATGAAGTCTAATTTGTGTAAACACTTTACCTAAGATTGCACGTCTAACACGTCGTGCTTTGTAAAAGATGGTTCTGTGCGTGTTCATTACATAATATATTTGATTTTAGAGTATACCTCCACTTACACTCCACTTTGCATAAATTAGTGGTTGACAACAACATAATATACTTTAAATTGTAATTTAAGTGAAAATAATCCAACAAATGCAAGTCTAACATAAAAGTGATCAAAACTTACACATTAAAATACAGTAAAATCAAACACAAATGAAGGATTTAGCTTCAGTCATTTAGGTTTAATCCACAAAAAAGATACATTTAATAGCTCATGAGAAGCTATTCAAAGCTGAGCAGCAATGTGGCCAATTTAGCAGTAGTTTTGATAACATTGCTATTTTAGGGCTCTTTCACATTGGCATTGTTTTTCACATAGGTGCTTCAGTTATTTCCACTGATTCATTGAGCTGTTGATTTCTATGGGTGTTTTTTTACTCATCCGTGGAAAAAAAAGTGAAACCAGTCCATTGGTTTTCAATGATGCAGATTACAGAAGGCAATAGAAGCCTATGGATCTGCAAACAACTGATGAATGGGCGTTATTTTTCACTGATAAGACTGTGAAACCAGGTTTTGTGTTTTCAATATGATGGTAAACCTTCCATTAGCTTCCAAACATTAGCAAACTGTTCACCATGTATATATCTGATCACATGAAATAACAGCATGTCTGCATGGACTTCTAATCCTTTCCATCCTCCTTGGATTGCTACTTCTCCTCATCCTCCATGGAGGCTGCTGTGATTTCATGTGATTAGATACATTAATGGGTTAGACATTGTAGATGTCGATGACCTTTGATAATGTCATACTGTCATGATGTAACAGAGCTTTTCATACAGCAGAATATCATAGGGTGTCAATCAGAAACAAGGAAGAAGGGCAATACAAGTAAAATTTACTATGCAGCGCTCACTTAGTGTGATGGACTAACATCAGGTGAGTTGCATATAAATTTACAAACAATAAGGGCAATGCCATTTTTTAAATTCATTATGGCTGCTTATAATGCACAATAGTAAACCTAAAACCTAAAAATCAAAACAATATAAATCAGCTGCTGAAAGAAGCAAGTAAATGTGTAGACTGGCACAATACGTTTTTGCAATGTTGTATTTATTGTATTCCAATATTATGGGGAAAGGGACATGTTGGAGCAAGAGGCTTACTTTGTTTAAATAAGTATTATGACGGTGGTGTTTTGGAAAACTTTTGATAAAAAATACTTTAGAAAAAAAAAGTGACAAGTAGGTAACAAGAGGGAATATGATTCCCCTCTGTTAGTCAGAGGTAATGCTGGGGCACTGGTGTTGTCCAAAAGTACAAAGTGAAGCACTGCCAAATGCAACAACTCTCTACTTTTACTGTGTCACTCCAGTACAAATAACATTATGCAGAGCCCATATCCGGAGTTCACACCAGGCTGGACGAAAGCCAGTAAGTGAAAATGAGAGTTTATCTATCTGGATTCTACAGTACATGAAAGAAACATATTTGTAAAATAAAAAATAGAAACATAAATAGTTTTTTTCCCAACATTTTTTTAAAGTGCTCCTTACTTCCAGCAATTTTAATGTAATTCAACAGTATCTACATTAGGCTCAAAAGCAATCCTTAAATAAACATTCACAAAACACAGACAGTTAGGCCCCATATATATGTTCGTAATTGTCAGGTGGCAATTTGTGTGGCCAGATCACAGCCACAACAGAAGTCTATGGCATTCGGTCACGGTGCTGTGAGCTTACTGTGTCTCACCTCACCGGGACTGAGTGTGGCCACTCGGCTTTCAATGAAGATGTGAGGCTATTGTCCAAAGATCTGGTCCGGGCAAGCAAATTTGGCCTTAGCTATATTATGTATACATGAGACTACTAATTTGGTAAAATGCACTTTCTGTGTGCAAGAGTTGGTGAAAATAGATAAAATAGATTTTAAAGATTTTAAAGAGCTGTCACACAAAGCCACTCTCTCTCTCACCTGCTCCTCATCTCATCTTCAGGATCTCTCTTTAGCCTCACAGAGGTGAACAGGTAGACATTAAGAAAGCTGTATACGTCGGTGGCAGAATATTGCAGATGGTCTTTAAGGACTAGTTCCATACCAGCAGCATGGTGGTGGTAGTGAGAACTGTTAATCAGGAACAGGGAAACAGGGCAGTGCATGGAATAATGAATATGCAGGACTCACTTTAGGCGAGTTGCATATAAGTTTACAAACTAATTTCTTAACATTGAAGCCAGGGGCGTAACTTCAGGGGGTACAGAGGTTGCGTCGCACCAGGAGGTTTAGGGGGCCCTTATGGTGTCACTTTCCCATATGAGAAGACTAGTACTATAAACCATACATTATAGTCGGGGGCCTGACACACACTTTGCACTGGGGCCCATGAGTTTCTAGTTACGCCACATGATGAGGAACCATTTAGGGTAACGGGCAATAAATGAAGTATTTATTTTGGGTAGGCTAATTTGAATGACAGGTTCCCTTAACACATTTCCTCTTAGAATCATTAATATAACTTCATGTTGTCTAGCTATTATTTACTTAGTGTCTAATACTGATGAAATATAATTAATTGGCCTATATTGTCCTATATTATTTTTGCACTGGGAATCAGTTTAACATTTCAGTATCATTTATATAATTATATACAGTAAGAGAGAAATAAGTAGTACACCTATATACAGATGACACTGAAGAAATGGCAATAGTTTACATATCTATATTAAAAATGTTTTGTTTTAAATTTAGTATTAATTTATCAGAAAGTTAATATATTAGCAGCAGGTTTTAACCTCCATAAGAGGTAACACATATAGCATGAGAAGGAACAGATCTATTTGCTAGTCCAAATGAAGTCATCATGCAACAATCTTGCTCATGATATGAAGCCAGTGAACATATTTATCTTTCCCTTATCACTACTTAACTAAGAGTTTCCTTTGCCATCTGACGTTGGCACATTTTATTTCCTGCCAAGTACAAGTACACCTCTCCTTTCTTGGCCTTGACAGCAAATGCAACTGACCTGACATTTTCATGTAGCTGAAATGATTTTGTTTACTGTGTCAATGTTTTCCTTTTTCTTTAGACTAGATCAGTTTTATGCCTATGCTGTATCCCCCAGATTCTCCACATGACTTACCTTTTTTTTACTTTCATTAAAGCTAACAATGGGGCACATGTATCAAACTTTTGGCTCACCTTTTTCTTAAATTTTTGAGACTTTTCATGGTGCAGGTGCTCATTAGTGACCTTTTTTTGCTCCTAAAGTTCGCCATTGTCTAGTTTTCTGCAGTGTTTCCTGAGTTATCCACTAAATCCAGATGTGAAAGTTGTGACTTTTTTAAAAGGGCTCAAAGAAGTCACAAATTTTACTGTAAATCTATGTCTGCCCATGACAAGGCATAGAAAGTAGCCTGAAAATGATTCCGACTTATGGAGACTTTTTGCGACTTTAAAAAAAAAAAACGTTGCAAATTCACCAAACGTCACATGTATCAATAAGGAAAACCCAGTGGGGGGGATTAACTAATTCTGTCGCAAGCACGACTGTCAGCATCGGAGATCAGTCTCCTGAAAGCACAGCCCGATGTATTGAAGTGGGCACGGCTGCAAGTAATTAATGGGTAGACTGAACAATTTAGTTGTATGCCATAAAAATGCCGACACCAATGAGATGTGCGCCAAAATCGTACATGGACTGCGCCTAATTTTGCTTTCTGACCATTTTTTTCCTGGTCTATTGTGTGCCAAAATTTGTGCCAAAAAATGCCGACAAAATGCACATAAATGTGATGGATATTGTGGAAAAGCTAGGCCATGCCCATTTGCGCCAAACCCCCCCCAGAGGAGTAGGGATAGTCAGAAACATCTGTTCTTTCTGGTGCAAACTCATTATAAATGACACACTACACTTTTGCGCAAAAAAACCCACAAAACCATACATTTTTCGGTGCAAAGTATGATAATACATCTGTCCCAGTGAGTTAAAAAAATGAGCACATCAATTTTTTTTACTAGTTTTATATTTAGTGTAGCTGAGTATTGATATACTGTATCATGTATTTGTTGCTTCCCTACAGTGTTGAGTTATTTCTCTGTGTCCGCCATTCATGAACTACAGACACAGAAAAGCAATTGTGGCTTGTGTGTTGTGCAAAATTTGGATGCACTGAAGGAAGCTGTTTGATCCCAAAACATGTTTATTTCCAGTAAGTAAATTCCAGTAAACCAACTATGACTTTACCTCCTTCTGATCCGTATTACCCAGTGATACATGACCATTAGGGAACACAGGATATGCAGCACAGTACTCTCTACACCTATAATACAGTTGTGCTTAAGTTGACCTGTTATTCACAGAGGAATTATAAATGAATACAAAGATTGTGGCCTCGTAATTGCTTTAAGGAAGCAAAATTCAAATTGCAAGCAAAAAGTAATAATTTTACCACATCACGATCTGCTTTACCAAAGTCTCACATTTCAGCATCATTTTTTCATTTTTAATACTGTAGATTTTGTACAGCACTATGTTGATCTGGATGTGGTTAATGAAGGTGTTTTTGCAGCTGTGTTATAAAGCTGCTAGAATTTTGCTTTGGTTAGAACCGCTTAAATATAGTCAATAGCTCTATTTTTATTTTTCCTATGGTGTATTTTATGTCTAGATTGTAAAAGGTGTAAATAATGAAGTGTTAGTTCAGTGCACACATATGGGTTACAGAGAAGCATTGCTGACTTTGGAAAAGATATTTTGACAAAAAAAGAAATCCTAAACCTGGTCATTTTGCTGCTTTGGTAATTGAAGGTGGAAACATTATTTACTTATGCGGTAGAAAAGCTGTTATTTTTTTTTAACTTAAATCCTTTTTTTGAAGGATTAAGCAGATTTTTTTATGTTTTTCCTAGGACAATATTTAGTTAAAATGCTAAACATATTTTACTGTAGTCCTGAGCCTACAGTTTTTAGTCTGGTCACTGTACCTTATAATAGGATGCTACTGACTCTTCTATATAGATTGTTTTTATCTAATTATCAATCAACATAGGCAGGATTACAAAGTGGGGGGCGATGTAACATTGCACCAAATTCATTATTTGCACAGAATAGTTTTTACCTGTTTTCATCAATTCATGACTTTCTGTTTAGGTGCAAGTTTTGGCGCAAATTGATGCTACTCCCTACCCTGGTCTTTGTTCTGCAACTTTTGATGTTTTTTTGCCATTTTTTATGTAACTCCAAAGACAGACATACAACTGTTGCAATAAGCCGCCTAGTGATAAAATGCCCCCAGTATCTTACAATAGGCAATCGGTGATAGGTGCCGTAAAAAAAAGTCTCAAAGTAGTCACATTGGGGCAAATTTACTTACCCGGTCCAGTCGCGAATCCCGCGGCACGTTGTCCTACGCTGATTCGGGTCTGCCTAAGGACCGCGTGCCAGATATCCAGCAGGCTTCGCTGCTGTGCCAAGGTCTGCCAGAGTTCACCTTCTTTGTCGCGGTGCATGTAAGTGCTGATCTTGCGACACAAATTTTTTAAATTCTGTGGTTTTTCCAAATCCATTAGGATTAGGACACACTGCCAAATCTGAGATATACCTTGAATTTTAATATATTAGATTAAAAGTTACATTTTATTATATATTACACTCACTTTTCTCCTATGCTTTATTTATATCGACATTTGTGAGTACATTGTGTTACCTATTGGTTGCTTTTTTGTCCATGTATAGTTGTACCACGACATGGCGGGTTTTCTATCGGCAGGAATTGACAGACAGCAGTGGCTTTCTGAGGCAAAAGATGTCTTCTCAGAAAAAGACTTGATACAAAATAAATATACCCCCTCTTTCCAAACAGCTTTTAAGGACCTCACCCGTATATATAAGGACCACTGTACCTCGTGGTGGGAGGTCCAGAGCCTGGAAAACTACCTTAAAAATAATATTGTCCCTAGGGGCCTACGTATCACACTGACCCCAGGTAACCGCCTCAAAAGCACCACCCTCACAAAAAAGTGGGAAAAAGAGGCGACGACAAGCTCTCTCAGGTTTATGAATATACTCCTTGAGGAGGAAAAAATAAACCTTGAGAGACTAGACAAATCACTTCAGGACCATATTGACACTGTAAAGAAATTTGAGAGCGAGCCGGAGTTCCTCAATAAAGAATCAACCTTAAAAAATACAGTCGAGAAGTACCAATACTTTCTGAAGGAGAGGAAGCACCGACAGTTTGTCAGGGATCTCCAAGACTTTAAAGAAAATAAAGTATACAGTGTATTAAGTCAACGCTCCCACCCTCGGGTCACGGATACCGAGGCATCATCCACAGAGGCTGAAATTTCTGATAGTGAGGGCTCGCAGAGGGAAAAGAAAGGACGGAACACGAGAAGAGGGGCCCCTAGAGGGAGCAGAGGATCAGGCAGAGGTACACCGGCCCGTTTTTTAGAGAACCCATACCCGCTCAGGAACCGAAATCCGGGTCAAGCTCCATTAGTTCCCCCCAAATAATTAACCTCTCAAAGAGGGACCTTAAGGAATCGGAAATGGCGATTCTTTCAAAAGGCCTCTCTTTCGTCCCCACTTCGGACTATGATGCGTTCACTTGGACGAAGGATGTCAACTTATTTGCCCGCAAACTCCAGTGGCAAAAATTCTTTATAAACAAAACTAAGAAATCAAGTAGAGAGTTAGGCATCCCTCCGGATATGGTAGACGATGTTAGGCTATTGGCGAGTCTGGCACACTCGGACCCGATAGAAGAGGGCCATGGCCCCTTTACCACACTTAAGAACAGAAGTACTAAAATGCCCCCCCAAGGTGACATTTCATGTATTGACGTCTTTGTGGAGTTGGTGTGTTCGGACCTAAAGAAGATCCAACCCAACAATAAGATCTTTAATTGCACTAAGGAGGAAATGGTGGCCTTATGCAAGCTTGAAAAGGAGAGATCCGTCACAATTAAGCCTTCAGATAAAGGCGGTAACATCGTGATAATGGACACTCCTGATTATGCACGAATGTGCAGGTCCCTACTGAACGACACATCGGGCTATGAAGTCTTGAAATCTAACCCCACCAATAGCTATCAGATGGAACTTAGGGGTATTTTGGAGAAAGCTAGATCTCAGAAACTCATTAACGACGATGAACTTGAGTTCATGTCAGCGAGTCAACCAGTAATGCCAACCTTTTATTGCCTCCCCAAGGTCCATAAAGGGATAAGTCCCGTAAAGGGTAGACCAATAGTGTCAGGCGTGAACTCACTATGCCAAAATGTTGGAGTCTATGTTGACACCGTGCTCCGTCCTTTCGTCTCCTCTTTACCATCCTACTTAAGGGACACCGCGGACCTCTTACGCCACATTGAGGGGGTAATAACGGAACCCAACACCTTACTCTGCAGTATAGATGTGGAGGCGCTCTACTCCTCCATCCCCCACGATAAGGGGCTGGAGGCAGTGGAGTACTTCCTCTCTACTAGAGGGACCCAATTCCGGGCACACAGTACACTGGTCCGTGACCTACTACAATTCACACTCACGAGAAACGTGTTCCTATTTGATGGCGTAATCTTCCACCAGCTCAGGGGTACGGCCATGGGAAACCCTTGTGCTCCCTCATACGCAAACCTACTCCTGGGCTGGTGGGAGGCCACCTGTGTGTTTGGGGACAACCCACCCGTAGGCATTGAGCAGATCGATATGTTTTTACGGTATATCGACGATATATTCGTCCTTTGGAGAGGAGAGGCATCCGAATTCAAACAGTTTGTTGATACTTTGAATCACAACCACATAGGGCTCCGCTTCACATGTGAGAGTCACCCTTTTAGCCTTCCCTTTCTGGATGTCCTCATCACAAGATCGCAAGATGGGGCACTTCATTCTTCCATCTATCGCAAACCAACAGCGACGAATTCGCTACTTAGATGGGATAGCCACCATCCCTTCCCGCTCCGGAGAGGAATCCCCAAGGGACAATATCTGCGAGCACGCAGAAACTGTAGCTCCCAGAGAGAATTTCAGAGACAGGCTAACGACCTCAGGGCTAGGTTCCGTGATCGGGGTTACCCGGATGAGTTCCTGAGGGAGGCCTACCATAGTAGCCTGGGGGCCAATCGCACTGACCTTCTACAGGGGCCACCCGAAGCGAAACCGGAAAATACCGAGAAAATACGCATGATAGCCTCGTTTGATAACGGCTCCAAGGAGGCCCGGGCCATAATGGCAAAACACTGGCCCATACTAATGATGGACCAGGACATTAAGAACCTAGTGGGTTCATTTCCCCAGATCACCTTCCGTAAAACTCGTTCCATTAGGGACAGAGTAGTAAAGAGCCACTATGTGGCCCCGAAACCAGAAGGGACTTGGCTTGACAGACGACCCATAGGGAGCTTTCGGTGTGGTGGTTGTATAGCATGCCCCTTCATCCAGACAGGAAAACTCTTTTACAGTAATGCCACTGGGAGGTCGTTCAAGCTGAGGGACTTCATTAACTGTAAGAGCACCGGAGTTATCTACAAAGTAACCTGTGACTGCGGCCTCGAATACATGGGCAAAACCTTTAGGGAACTGCGTAGAAGAGTGGGTGAACACCTGGGCGACATCCTACACAAAAGGGACAAGCCACTGTCTAACCACGTGGTAAGGTACCATAATGGTGACGCCTCAGTGTTGCACTTTATGGGTATCGAACAAATCCCCCCTCCAGTACGAGGAGGTAACTGGGATAAGACCATCCTGCAGAGAGAGGCGAGGTGGATTTACACACTTGATACTGTCCACCCGGGGGGTCTAAATGAACAACTGATCTTTACACCCTTTCTTTAAACAACTTTAAAAAATCCCACTATCCAATCAGGTCGCATATAAACTAGTTCACGTATACCCCTATACTGATGTACTGATTCTATATACCAAACAGAGTTCGGCAGCAGGTTCCTCTCTCTCCCTTCTCTGCCTGGGTGGGAGGGGTTAATATAAGAACTCACACATGCATATTTCCCTATGCTCTATGACACCTGCATATAATCCCCTCTGGTCTCTCTATGCTCATTATTTCCATGTTCCTATACTTCTGATGTTTCTAGTCTGTCTGTTTCCCTTTCTGCTATAGAGAATTGCTATGTTCTAAGTGGTATTCCCGCCCCCTTGGAGACGGGCGGCTGAACGTTGCTAAGGCAATGTATTGTTTATTTACACCTCCCCGCAGTTTTCGGCGCACGCGCGCCAAATTTGTGTCGCACTCCGGACAGAATTATGGGCGGTCACATGACAGCAGCTGTCGGACGTTCTCCTTGCGGTCCGCCTCACCTAGTGTGTTGCAGCCCAGGAGTATGCGCCAACAGGAGTTGCAGCATGGCAGCGCGTCCAATTACAAGGTAGCTGGGCGGGGTTTCAGGTTTAAAAGACCGGAAGTGCTCTCAGGCCGGCGCGATCACAGAGCCAGCCTGCAACATGACGGTCTCCTGATCCACCACTAGGATCGGAGACTTGCAGCTTTTTTCTTTCTTTTAAGTGGGTCTACCTGCTAACAGCAGTCCCACTATTCCTTTTTTTTGCATGCCACTATGTGCTCGGTCTGCTAGGACTACATCAGACTGAAGCATCTAATGCATTTATATTCCCTCTGAAGAGTATCCACGAAACGCGTCAGGGATAATGGCGTTTGCTAGGGGGGCATGCTGAAGTCCAACAGGGACAGCTGTGGACTGCCCTTGTAAGGGCGGGAGTCTTAAAGGGGTTGTTTAGGGTCAGACAAGTTATCCCTCTTGGTACCCCCGATTCTCCACCCTTAGGCAGGGCTCACGTCTGAACCACGGTAAGAGTATTTCAAGCTTAATACTTTACCTTTGACACGTTGTGTGTAGCATTTCTGCAAGCAGGTATTCTTGTGACACACTGCCAAATCTGAGATATACCTTGAATTTTAATATATCAGATTAAAAGTTACATTTTATTATATATTACACTCACTTTTCTCCTATGCTTTATTTATTCAAATCCATTAGGTTGCCCAATGGCCACGCTCCCCCCATTTTCTGTCGCGTGAAAGCCAGCGCCAATGCGACACAATCCGATTGCGTGCGCCAAAATCCTGGGGCAATTCGGCGCAAATCGGAAATATTCGGGAAACCCGACGAAAGTGCAGCGTTCGGACCCTTAGTAAATGTGCCCCATTGAGGGTTTTTGAGGCTTTTCACTGCTAAAAAGTCTCACAGTGCTATTTCCAACTCTTCATTAATTAAACATAGAACTACTGCTAGTACGAAGCCATGCAACACCGTGCAAAACCAGATTCATGACATGATACTTTTGCAAAAAGTCTCATAGTCATTCCAGTCCTCTGCTGGTGTATGTGCTGGGACTTATTTTTGCATTTTGAGACTTTTTTGTGGCTTTTTAAGAAAAAAAAAATCACAGGCAGAAAGCAGACCATAAAAACATTTATTAAAGGGCCAAAGCCACTTTAATGAATCTGATGGGCAGTAGAGCTCCATAAATAGACATAGGGAGACATGTATTTTTATTTTGATCACTTTTTTTCTCTTCTTTTTTCAGGTTTTATTAATTTCTTTGGGACTTTTTAAAAGTATTTTGGCGACTATGCCGAGATCTGAAGAAGTTACTTGGTGGTTGTGTCCGTTGCAGTGTTCTTATATGTATCTTTCAAAGACAGATTTTTTTCTGTGTTTTGCAACCTTTTGTAGAGCAAATTAGAGACTTTTAGGTGCAAAACAAAGTACAACTGACCCATGCTTAGTTCCAAAAAAAACGGCCACGTATCACAATGCAAATTTAGAAAGATACATAGCACTGCTAAAGTATCCCGACTTCAGACAAATTTAAAATGTGCCCCCACAGAACTGACAAGGAGCTTGCCTAATGATAAAGAAACCCCATAGTGTCAGCTGACCTACTCCTCCTACCTACTCATCTATATTAGGTGACATGTTTCCTTTTAAAGTACAGCCACAGTAACATTGTATTAATAGTTCCTCTATTTCACATCCACATCTCATGCATTTCATGCATAATTGGACTTGTCAGTTATATATAGGTATTCTATCTTAGAAATGGTTCATGAATTAAGGACTGTCCAGAGTTCAGATTTCTTGGACCCACCATGGTGTCACGGACTGCCCTACTGTTTCACTGATTAGCACATTAACAGGGTATCCCCTGAGCTGGTACCCTGAATCACAGTGTGAATTGTAACTTGTATCTAACCTGGTATCCTGAACCTGTATATGTAACCTGGTATCTGGAATCCCATATCCTGACCCTGATCCACTAACCCTGAACCTTAACCTTTATCTGGAACCACAACCCTGTACCCTGTACAGAGAACTATCCCAATTCCATGCTTGTTCCCTGATAATTGTATGACTTTATACCGGAATACAGGAATAGACCAGTGTTCACACTGGTGCACAGAATACAAACACAGGACTGAGACAAAACAACAGATATAGACAGGTCTACAGGCAGATAATCACAGGTCAGATCCAGATACAGGTACAGGCGGGATATACACAGGTCAGGTCAAGATCAAAAGGGTTATATACAGGTCAGTTCAAGATCAAGCAGGTAATATACAGATCAGGTACAGATACAGGCAGACAAACGGAGACATGTAAAACTGAACTGGAAACACAGGGAAGACAAGCCTCAAAATAACCATCCCGGTAAGATGGGAATGGGCAGGTAATAAGGCCGATCCCGGACACGCCCCCAGTACACTGGGGAACTGTCCATCAGGCTAGTAACCCTTGCTGGGCAGGACTAAAATGCAAGGAGCAGGGTGTAGCTCAGTTAATACAAACACAAGCATTAAGCCACAGTTCACACACAAATAAACGTCATCTATTCTGCCAACTGCACGGATGTTACAGTATGCCTTGAATAAATGGATATTAAGCTGAAAACCCTGACAATAAATTAAAGTTTTTCAAACAATTGGACCTGAGTGTTGAAAGAGTTAACATTTCCAATGGAACGCCCCTGTATGTCATCAGCACTCCCTAAACTGACTCACCAACTTACTGGATGTCTTGGCAGGTCTTTAGTTTGAACAGTCACTAAATCCTGAAGTGGTCACCTGTAAATACCAAGCCCTGGTGCTGCCACAGAGATCTGTTTACAAATGAACAATCGGCCTATTGTTTTAAATGAAATCTGCAATTGCTTGAGCAGAAATAACAAGCCTGTATCTGGAAACAAAATATTTCATCCTTCTTCAGGTCATGTTACCCTCACAATAGATTTACTGTAACCTTTCTGGCATTTTAAATGTACTTCTTTCCATCAAGTATGTGGAAAAAATGGACAAAATATTCAAATAAATGTATCTACGACAGCTAGGGTACATATTATGTTAGTATAGTTCTATTATTATGTATCAGGATTTATATTTGAGTTACTGCTGCATTTTACAGTGTAACCACCCCGTGCATATACTGTTCTTTTAACTTGTCTAGAAATCTGTGAAAAGCAATAACAAGCTCACTGTGTTATTCAGTATGATTTTTTTTAGAAATTTTAGAAAGAGGCATTTAAGCAGCCATGGGTGTATAAAGAAAGTATCAAACAGTCCTGGAAGATCCTTCATATATTGTGATTTGTATGACCTATCATGTGCAGACAGAAAATGTGCATATATGTCATGGGGGTAATTTACATTTTTTGAGGCTTTAGTTTAGAAAAATTGACACAAAAGACACAAATTGTTTTGCAAACCCCTTCTCTGCTTTTTCCTATGCCTCCTTGGGGGTGAAGTTTATTTGTGCAAAAATGTGCAACTTTTTGCCATGATTGCAAAAAGATTTTTGACTTTATTATACATCCATCTCTGAATCTAAGGCTGCTTGCACACAAACATATCTTTGCATGGGCTGTAGCCTGGGCAGGGATATAGGTGCACGAAGGAGAGAGGAGGGTCCATAGAGAAGTGAGAGCGTCCAGCAGCGAAGCATGGGAAAATATAGGACTATATTTTCTGTGCACGGACATGGTGCGGTGTGATATGTGCTCACTGCAATGTGACTGGCTGCCATAGATGTCTATGGAGGCCAATATTACGGCCGGATATTGGTCCCGACATGTACGTGTGGAAGGGACCTAAACATATATCAGAAGCAAAGCTGAAATCTCTTTACTGGGTGGGTGGAGAATCTTCAATGATGCCAACAAAAAGGTGTAAATGTGAAAAAGAACAGAAGAAAAAATTACCATAAATGACCATAACTGGATCATAACAAAACAATCTAAAGGATTTTGGCAGACATGCAACAGACATGCTTGTGTGACTGAGCCAAAATTAAAAGAAAGAAGTCCACAAAGTGATGATTCTCACAGGGATTACAAGAAAAGACAAAATGATTTGAGCAAGCCTACTGCCACCAAAGATGGTAAATTCAATTTCTCAAAGATGTTTGGAACAATATTCCTGCAGAGTTCATTCAAAAACTGTGTGCAGGTGCAAGTAGATACATTAAAGCAACTTCTAAGCAAAGGGTTTTCACACAAAATTTAGATATTTGTATCTGATTGAATCTTTAGTGATAGAAATAAATGACACATTTTTACACATTTTTACTTGCATCTCTTTTTCTTTACATTTCTAGAACTTTTGCATAGTATTATATATTTCACAAGTATATTCATGCCCAGGCTAATTTATAATAGATATGGTCACATCCAGATGTGGATTTCTTGCTTTCTGGAGTACTTTTCAGATCAAAATTTGAGAACAATACAAAATTTCGTAAATGTCAAGGTCATTGTGTAGTTCTATCTGAATATATCCTAAATATCGCTATTTTAGCTTATGTCATGAATTGTATATGTTCTAAAACACAGAATAAAAAGGAAATGAGGTTGTTAAAAAAGAGCAAGGATCAAAAGTAGAGAGCACCTTCAAGTTATTGGTGTTAATCTAGCACCTAGTGCTAATTTCCTTAATTACCTAACAAAACATATTTAACTGTCAGGGTGCGTTCACACGTTGCAGTTAAAACTGCATCACAATCAGCTTTGAGGTGGTTTTAGGTGCAGTTTTGTCAATTGAACAGGTGAAAGACATGAACTGAACAGGTGAATTTGATTTTGAAGGGGAAACCTGCTCCACAAATGTCATTCACTCGTTCAGTTCAAGTCTTTCACCTGTTCAATTGACAAAACTGCACCTAAAACCCCCTCAAAGCTGATTGCGATGCAGTTTTTACTGCAACGTGTGAACGCACCCTCAGCCTGTTGGTCCATGAAGCAAGCACTGTGCTGAGTCACGGACCAACAATACTGCTAAGGAAGGAACTCCTTACATGATAGTAATCTATGATGTAAGAAGTTGTCCAAAAGACAACAGTGCAAAATTATATTATCCGTGCTGCTGGTTAGTAAAAAAGCAGGAACTCCTTACACCATAAATTGATATCATGTAAGGAGTTCCGTCCCCAGCAGTATTGTCGGCCCAAGCCACAGGAATCTAAGAGTTCCCTAACTTTCTAGTTTTCGATGACTTTGCAAAAATGGTTTGCCATTCAAAAGTGACTGAAACCCTCCAGCAGTAGCTTTTCCAGGTGAAGGCCTTAGCAATTTCTAGAATTTCTAGAAGTCTGCAATTTCTAGAATAATACATCATTACAACATCACAAACTCATTTGAATCCCCCATAAAGGCTGGTCACCCTTCAAAAGACAAATTAAGAGTACAGGATTATGTAGAACATCTCCATGGGCATTCCTTTTAACACTGCAGCTAGAATTTCTTACCAGTTCAGCACTGAAAAGGGTAAGTATTAGAGATGAGCGAACACTAAAATGCTCGGGTACTCGTTATTCGAGACGAACTTTTCCCGATGCTCGAGTGCTCGTCTCGAATAACGAACCCCATTGAAGTCAATGGGAGACTCGAGCATTTTTCAAGGGGACCAAGGCTCTGCACAGGGAAGCTTGGCCAAACACCTGGGAACCTCAGAAAAGGATGGAAACACCACGGAAATGGACAGGAAACAGCAGGGGCAGCATGCATGGATGCCTCTGAGGCTGCCTAATCGCACCATTATGCCAAAATTATGGGCAACAGCATGGCCATGACAGAGTGACAGAATGAAGCTAGATAGCATCTAAAACATCCAATAATTGACCCTGACACTATAGGGGACGGCATGCAGAGGCAGCGGCAGCAGGCTAGAGAGTGTCATGGCGACATACCCTAAATGGACTCAGGCTTCAAACCAATGGGTGGCAGAGAGGAACCAAAGGAGGTGAGCAAGAAGCGCTCAAATAATATCGGTACATGATAAAAGTTTGCCAGTATATTTTGTGGATTACACAGCAGGGTGGCGACAAAGTTAACATGGAAGCCATGAAAACAACCCAAAATTCTGCCTGACACAGCTCGTTTGATAAGGGGACCATGTATGGAGGCAGTGAACTAGTAGTAGATTAAAGGTGCTGCAGTTAAAACTATGTTAGTTGGATCTTGGCATGGAGCTGGCGCTCCGCTGCCAGACGAGCTTTCGCCAATCCAAGCCCCTGTCTCTAGGCTACTCCCCAAACAGCACTTTTGTATAAGATCAAGTGTAGTAGCGTTCTTATAAGTTTAGGATATGCCGGGTGAGGGGAATGTAAACAGATACGCAAGAAGCGCATGATGCGCATGGAGCTGGCGCTCCGCTGCCAGGCGAGCTTTCGCAAATCCAAGCCCCTGTCTCTAGGCTACTCCCCAAACAGCACTTTTGTAGAAACAGCAGGGGCAGCATGCATGGATGCCTCTGAGGCTGCTTAATCACACCATTATGCCAAAATTATGGGCAACAGCATGGCCATGACAGAGTGACCGAATGAGGCTAGATAGCATCTAAAACATCCAATAATTGACCCTGACACTATAAGGGACGGCATGCAGAGGCAGCGGCAGCAGTGGCAGGCTAGAGAGTGTCATGACGACATACCCTGGAGTATAAGGCGCAGGATCAAATGCAGTACCTAAAAATGACCAGCAGGTGGCAGACCTGTGCACAGTTCAAGCTAGCTACACTTCCCGGGAAACTTGTCTTCAGCATGTGACAGAGCTCCGATCTCAGAGGTATGGGCTGCTGGGGGTTAATGCAGGGTGATGCAGCAGTGGTTAAGCTGTCTCCCTCTGCCCCTTCTCCTTCCCTCCTCAGCCAGGGTGTTATTTCTGTGGGGTTCCCTGTGGCTCCTTCTCTTTCCCCTGTTACAGGGCTGTCAGGTATGGGGGATTGTTTACTGATGATGATGATTGCCTCATGGTCAGCACTATGGCAGCTCTGGTCTCTGTGCTAGGGGAGGGCAGGATGGGCACAATGTTCGTTGTGGTGCCAGGGCACTTCAGGAGCTAGGGACCCTGTTTACTGTCTGGGAAGGTGCAGGAAATTTCTGGGGATGGAGCTATTGAACACTGGCAAATGTACAGTGCATCTTGTCTGTAGTACATTTCTGTATAAGTTCATATATAAGGCGCACCTTTGATTTCTGAGAAAATTAAAGGATTTTTGGTGCGCCTTATAGGCCGAAAAATATGGTAACTGGACACGATTCAGAAAAGACAACACATGTCTTTATAAGACCTCACAGATCACAGTGCATGTCAGATCACATGAGAATCATGAGGTTTACTGCCCAAGGAGCCTAGAGACAGAATTGTGGCAAGGTACAGACATTTTGTACATTTACATGCTATGACTAAGAGCTGTAATAGCTCGAAACGCGTCAGCTGTAATCTTATCCTGCCTATCATGTTTTAAACTTTGTCATCAATAAAGAAGAAAAAAAGATTTTAAAAGGAAGTGCTGCGTTTACCTTGATTGAAATTGCATTGACACACCTGCAGTCCTGGCAGGCAATGCGAGCACACCGCAAGACGTGTTTATTTTTCACGCCACCACACTCCCCGAATGGCTGATCTTTGGAAATCATTGGAGAGGTGAGCTGCACGACATTTGTTTTTCTATACTGTATATATATGTATATATGCTTATGTATGTGTGTGTATGTGTGTGTGTGTGTAAATATGCTAATGTGATGTGAAAACCTTTTCTGATGACTACCTCTTCAAGAGAATGCCAAGATTTTAAATAGTGTGCAAAACAGTAATCAAAGCAAAAGGTGGCTACTTTGAAGAACCTAGACTACAAGACAGATTTTCAGTTGTTTCACACTTTTTTGTTATGTATATAATTCCACAAGTGTTAATTCATAGTTTTGATGCCTTCAGTGTGAACCTACAATTTTTAAAGTCATGAAAATATAGAAAACTCTTTGAATGAGAAGGTGTGTCCAAACTTTTGGTCTGTACTGTGCTTTATTGAGAAATTCTTCTTAGTTTGTATAGAAACCAGTTCTATAGTGCCCCTTAGTTACAGTATTCCTTCTCTGTTACCATAGTAGATCCATCTACCAGGCTGAACACAGGACTTATTCTCTTCTCATGTTAGTTTACATAGCTCTGATCAGTGAGTATTAACGTTTTCAGCATGCTTCCATGGACTTTTACTCCTCCCCATCCCCAATGAAGGCATGCATATACATATGGTAGATGTTGCAAATGTTAGTGGGTAAAGGACCTAAGATGACATGACACTGGCCATATGACATGAAGTGCTGCACAGTAGGGATGAGAGCTGGATCATTAGGCTCCAATCACTAAAAAGAGTCGGCTCATCTGGCTCTGCACAGCTCCATATTAAATATGTAGGTTGGACTTAGAAAGCCTAAGTCCAACCCTCTCCACACCACTTTAACCTGATTTTAGCATGGTTAGCTCTATCCCTGGCTGTAGTATGGTGAAGTAAAGAAGTAAAGTGAAGGGGTTAATCCCCCTTTCTCAGAGCAGGGAGATCAGATGTAAGCCATAGTCAGCTCCATAGACACACACTATACAGGCAGGAATACAGATCTTTTATGGAAGAGGCTCTGGAGCTGAATACTTTACAAAGTTGCAGAATTTCTTAATGAAGTATATTAGAAAAATGTTCACAACAAATTTTTAAAAATCATCCCAAATAACGGTTATGCTTTAAAGAACTTTCACCATTGTTTCCTTGTAGAATGCCTCAAATTCAGAAGTATTCTTTTGTTGTTTTGAATTAATTTTGACCTCAGCCATTTGTTTCTTGAAGAACTAAAAGGGCAATGGTTAGATGCAAGAATGGCAAAAGAATATTAAGCTGAAGTATAGGATGTGGTGTGGTGAAATTTGCTACAATTTCTTTTGTTGGGAAAGGGAAGAGCATAATTATTAAAAGTTTGTAGATTTGTGTAGAGTTTGAGGTCTCTTTAGTTAAAGCTAAAGCATTGTAGATGCTAGAGGAGGAAAACACTTGAGTGCAATGAGTGCAGGTGGTCAACTGAGTAAAAGGCTGTTAAACTATGTGAAATTAGGCTGGGCAATAATTTCTTAGGTTAACAACCTAATTGGTTTATATATGTATATGAAGTATGGGCTAGGCTATTTTACTGAAGAAGCCAATCAGAAAACCTTCTAAATGCATGAAGAGTGATGACAAGTGGGGTCAAGTAAGCTTTACTTAAGAATAAAAGGGTGGTTAGACTGTAAGATAAGAATGGTCATTAAGAAGGCAAATATTAAATGGAGTAGATGGAGAAGATAATATTTTAGAAGTTGAATGTAGAGTGCAAAAGTTAAGAAAACATAAGGAACAAGGGAGATACATAATTATGCTGAATGACTTAACCCCTTCCCGACATTTGACGTAATAATACTGCATGGCGGGAGGTGCGTTCCCGCATTTTGCAGTATTATTATGTCATGCTTCTGGCACCATGACATGACGAGTGCCAGACAGCTGGCACCCATCTCTAGTAGGGGCATTAACCTTTTACACGCCGCGGCGTGATGGGACCCCCCCCGCGGTGCTTACCGGGGGGGTCAAATCCTCCGCTGGCATCCCCGTGGTCTCGGATGCACGGCTTCTTCCGGGAGGCAGGACCCGGCTGTGACACACTGAGCATGCGTAGCATCTGTATTACACTGTATTAGGTGAAGAAGAGCTAGAACAAGCAATCAGAGGATCGCTTGTTCAAGCCAACCTGTAAAAGTTAAAGAATGTTAAAAAAACTGAATATAAACATTTATTAATAAAAAGAATTAATTAAATAAAGTAAAATTCCCCTAAACACAAGCATTCCCTATACATATCTAATAAAGTAAAAAAACACAAAATCACCAGATAAAAAACACATATTTTGTATCGCCGCGTCTGTAACAATCTGTACGAGAGATCAGAAACATTATGATTACAAATATAATGTGTGCTATAACTAACTCTTGCACCTGCCAAAACTCCGGGGTAGTCACCGGGGCTGGGACTTTGGTTGCTGGATGCATTTCAAAAAACACCAGTGCCTGTCCTGTGTTACCATCATCAGAGAGTGGCCACCACCTTTTGTGGCTACTATACCGTCTCCTACTGGCTCCCTCTAGAGAAGCTGTTTGTTTGTTTTGTGTCTACAGACCTGGATGCTTGATTGTGCTGACCTCGTCTAGAGTGGTGGAGGAACATGTGCTGTACAGTTGGTTGAGCATCCACGAGGAGGTTTTTATTATCGCGCCCAGACTGTTTCAGGATCGGAATCAACATGCCCCCTGTCCACCTTGTCTGAGTGTCGAACCTTAACGCACTGCTACGAGAAACGCCACTCAGCGAGTGTGATACACCTTTTCTCCCCCCAGTATCGTTAGTGTTAGTTGCTATCGGTGTCTTTCCACCTTTCTTCCTTCCCCCCCCCCTACTCTGGCCAGATGGTCCATAGGGACGCACACAATTGCCCCCCCCCCCCGCCTCTTTCCTTCCCTTTTAAGGCTAGTAGTCGCAAGGAGAGTCTGCTTAGTTAGGGAGGAGAATGTAGAGGTTTTATCCTATCATTTTTAGGATAGTAGGAGGAGTTACCAGCAGTGCAATTCGTTAGTAGGAGGAAGCGGTATTATAGGGAGCACAAAGGAGGGGGACCACTTCTGAGGGAGTGAGTAACACAGACAGGGCACCATGTGTTTTTGAAATGCATCCAACCAAGTCCAGCCCCTGTGACGTACCCAGGATTTGAAGGTTGCAAGAGTTAGTTATACACACAATATATTGTAATGCAAAATGACTTAGAAAGCAGAAAGGCAGTTTGCAATGCAGGTGAATAAGCTTCGCAACCTGTCTTTAGTGAACAAACAATAAGGTCCCTGCGACAGGTCCTTTTAAGAGTGACAATGAGTTATACGAAATAGACTTACAAATCTTCTTATGATCAAGTTTTGTGCAGGGATCTGTCCAAAGTAGCGATTCTCTCGACAAGGAACTTTTCTATTAAATTAACTGCAGTTTTAAAACTGCCCGACACATGGGCGGTTTGTTACGGTACCACTGTTTAGGTGGTCTTTTTATACCCTGTATGATCAATGGAATAGAATATTCGAACAGTAAATATTAAAAGCGTTGTGCTTTAATATCCTGTCTTGCTTTTTCTTTACTAATTCTAACTTGCGATTTGCAAGACACTTCTTGTTTATTATTGAATTTATTTTTTTATTTCTTATGTAATAAAATAAAAAAAAAAATAAGAAAGAAAGCAAAATTAAATAAAGAGTGGTGGGATACATGGGGATAAACAGCTAACACACTTTACCAGGCTGGATATTAGTCCGCAGAGCAATACAGGGAACCAAAATTAAATGAAGTCTTTAATGCAAATAAGTGGGTTCAGTGCTCTAAAAGATGTTTTAAAACCAAAAGAATTACAAATTACAATGACCCACAAACACGCAGTTGTATAAACAGTTATTAAAAAACGGGGAGAGAAAGAAAGGAGACGAGAAAGGAAAAGGGAGAAAATAACAGGAAACTTACAAATAAATTAAAGGAAATTCCGATTCCCGGTAGTGGGAGAAATCTGGACCCACCCCACTTGTCCGGCAAGGTCCTCCATAGAGTAAACATGTTACCTGAATCTCACAATGTTTACATTTTCTATTTGTTTCCGGTTTCAGAACCTTCCATTGGTTTAGTAGTTAAAATTGATTCTCATGATTGCGACAAAGTGTTAATGAGGGGGAGAGTCCACAATTGGTTCCAAGTCCCCTGATGCAGAGGGGGTGTGACCAAAGAGTGAAGATTGAGCTTGCACAGACCAGTTTAGGTCGAGTTTACACTGTTACAGTAAAAAAATTTGGTTCGAATACAGTCTGAGATAATGACTGTAACCTTAACCCTGTGACGTTTGACGTTAATAGTACTGCATCGCGGGAGGCTTGCGTTCACACATTTTTCAGTAGTACGATGACATCAAGCGTGGCACCGGCTCATGAACCAACGTGTAAGGGCATTTAACAATGAATCGGGACCTCACCCAGCGGTTTTTTGCTTACTGGGGGGATCCAGTTGCTCCGATCGCAGCCGGAGACTGCCATGCCCCGGGGACTGCAATGCCACTGGGGCTGCGCGATCGTCTTCCACCGAGCCGGGTCGCTGCTTCGGCTTACCCGCTTTGGTAACACACGTAAGACTCTGATTACAAGTGTAAGGTGAAGAAGGGACTGAAAAAGGATCCAGTGGATAGCTTGTTCAAGCCACCTGTAAAAAGTAATATTAAAAGTAAAACATTAAATAAAACCATTATTTTAATAAAAAGAATAAATAAAGTTAAAGTCCTAAAAAACAAACGATTCCCTATACACATGTAACAAAGTAAAAAAAGCACAAAATCGCCAAAAAACCCACATATTTTGTATCACTGCGTCCGTAACAATAACTCAGAAACATTATTGGACCCGCTCGGTGAACGCCGTAAAAACAAAACCCGAAAAACTCGCCAAAAAGGACAACTGAAAGGACCACTGAAAAGGACAACTTAACACGTAAAAAATAAGCCCTAAACCAGCTCTGTCAACAAAAAAATGCAAAAACAAATGAGATTTCCTCTATATTAGTTTTTTTCCAGTAAAATTGTAAAAACATATGAAAAACTATAAAAGTGAGGTATCACCGCAATCGTAGTGATCTATAGAATAAAGACAAAATAGTATTTTTAGTGTACGGTGTACGATCCCCAAAAAATACAAAAAGAAAGGAAAACAAAATTGACAATTTTTTTTTGACCCATACATTCAAGAGTTAATAAAATCTCATCAATAAGCTAATGACCCACTAAAATTAAATATTTGTAAAGTGCATCTCATGTCGCAAAAAATAAGCCCTTATATGTCCAAATAAAATAAAGATTGTATAGCCAATAAAAACGGACAATGCATAATCTGCTCTGAATGGCGCAGCTTCCCTTCGATGCCCTGGTGTGTGCCCATACAGCAGGTTACCACCACATATGGGGTATTGTTATACACGGGAGAGATTGGGTATCAAATTTTGTGGAGCGTTCTGGTATTTTATCCACTGAGAATTTGTACATTTTTTGAAAAACACATTCATTTAGCCAAAAAAATTTTACTTTCAAAGTTGCATCCGATTTTGTTTGAACCCCTGTAAAACAATTTTTTTTTTTTTTTTTTTTTTTTTTTTTTTTTTACGTACGTTAAGGGGTGTAGTTTCTATAATGGGGTAATTTATGGGGTTTTACTTTTATTTAGGCCTCTCAAAGTGACTTGAAACCTGAGCAGGTCCCTCAATAGCAGGATTTTGCGCTTTTTATGAAAATGTGAAAAATCGCACCTAACGTTCAAAGCCCCATAACATCTTACAAAAATGAGAGAATGCATAAAAAACCATGTCCACATAAAGTAGACATTTGGGGCTTTTGGGGCGGTTATGACTATTCGTGGAAAAAGTAGAACATTTTGAAATTCGAATATTGAGAATTTTTCCAAATTTTCACCAAATATCTAATTTTCTCAAAAGTAGATGCAAAACATACCACCAAAATTTTTCAACTAACATGAAGTACAAACTCTCACGAGAAAACGATTTCAAAATCACTTGGATATGCTAAAGCGTTCCAAAATTATAACGGGTCCGATCTTGGACCCCAGATTTTACTAGGTCACGAATGCCAGTAGATGGCGTCTGGTGACGTTCATCTTACTGGCAATTTTGCCACGCCTAATGCAAGTTGTATAGGCTGACAACTGTGAAATACTCTGCAATAACATCATGTATTGCATAATCATTATCATGAACAGCAAATCAGACAGCAGATGATTGCTTGTTCATATTCCCATGGTATAAAAGTAAAAAAAGTTTTCTTCAATAAAAAAATAAAGTCATAAATCCCTAAAAAATGCCCAACCAAAACAAAACCCCAAAAAAACCTATAAAGAGACCATAACTAAAAAACAAGTCTAAATCACCACACAAACCTCACTATATATATCACCGCCGTCCGTAACACCCCGTTATAATAAAAAGTAAATCATTATTAACCCCCACGATAAACTCCGAAAAAAAACTGTTATAAAAAACGCCTCCAAAATTATGTTTTTTTCACTTTTTAAACCTTTTTTTTTTCAATCCCACCAAACACTCAAAAATGCTATAAATGCGACCAAAAACCATAGTTTACTCAGACATGATACTGTGCAACGTACAAACATGTCCCGCAAAAACAAGCCATCAACGCTCATAACCGAACAGCCTCCGTAGCCCAAAACACGTAACAAATTTATGGCCACTTTGGGAAGATGCAATACAAAATTTATAGAATTTTTTTCCCCACCATTAGGGTTTTTTGTTTTTGTTGAACAAATTTTAGTAAAACGTAAGAAGATATATTCATGTCCCCTGGTACCCCGTAATCGTAATCTTCAACCCATAGAAATAAAGCTAACATTATTATTAGTTCCCTATAACTGTGACAACCAAAAAAAAAAGAAAAAGTCAAAAATCCAGTACAGAATTGATGCTTCTTTCTAATCCTTCCCTCAAAAAAAGTTCCCCTAAATTTTCCAACAATAAAGGTGATAACCAACCCCCAAAATGGTAACAATGGAACAAGCCATCTCATCCGCAAAAAAACAAAATGCCATCACATGCCCAAATAAACAAGGAAAAGCGAAAAATTTTATAGCCTTCAAAAGAGGCCCCCCAATGAGGAACTAAAAAATCCCTGGCCTGCAGCGCCCTCCTTCCCTTCCTGCTCCTTGCGTGCGCCCTAAAACCAAACAGCAATTCACAGCCACATGTGGGGGGTCTTTGTACTCAGGAGGAAATTGCCGAAACAAATGTTGGTGGGGTGTTTTTTCCCCCCTCCCTCTTTTTTATAATTTTTGGAAAATGTGGTAAATTTAGTGCTAAAATGAACGTATAAGGGGAACAATTTGACCATTCCTTAAATTTCATCCACCTCCATATTGATTTCATAACTAACTATAAATCTCAATGGTTACAATCTTCGTAAAAGCCTTTCTTTCTGATAGTTTTTTGAGGGGTGCACGATTTTTGAAAATTGGTTTGATTATATAGGGGTTTTGATTTGCTAAATATGTAAATTTCATTTAAAACCTGTATTTATAAAATCCCCAAAATATTCCATTTTCTGAAAATCCGGAAAAGCGCTTTCTTATTTGTAAGCCTCGTTGGACGTTCCAAAATAAAAAATTAAATCCATACATTTCAGAAATTAGAAATGTAAAGTAGAGACAATGGGAAATGTTATTCGAGCAACTTATTTAGTGGTACATCGATCTGCCGGAAAACGCAATGATTTAGAAGTTCCGAAAATGGCAAATTTTTTCAAAAAATTTAATTATCATATTTCTTTTTTTTTTTTTTGTAAATAAACGCCACACTTGTGTAGTCCAGCCAAAATTTTAACGACTAAACTGAAGTACAACATGTGGTGGGGAAAAAAAACATCTCAGAATCGTTTTGATAATTAACAGTGGTTCAAAGTTTATAACCATAATAAAGCGAGCAGTCAGAAATCCAAAAAATCTGGCTAGCCTTAAGAAAGCTGGTAAAATGGCTTGCGTCCTTAAAGGTGTTTTAAAAAAAAAAAAAAAAATTTTCCATGTGGAATGTTGTGCCGATTGACACACATCCCCCTTTTTTATTTCATGTTTTCGTCACTATCCCATGCCCCCGATCACCGCCAGCGCTACAAATCCGTTAGCGTCTGGTCCCACTTAGCCAACAATACTTACACTGCGATCACGTGACATTTCCGTCACTCCCTGTCCGGTTTTCAGAAGTGATTCCGTAATGCCGCATGGTCAAATGTATTGATTGTCGGCTTGAGTTTGCGTGCCCACCCGGACACGTTTCCATCGCTTGATGGTATGATGGCGTTCTGACTTAAACGCCCGCCCTAACAGCTGATGGTGAGTGCATATGGGGGTAATATAAGAAAGGGGAGCCTGGGCAACACAGGGGGCATTTGTACCCCTGAGGAAAGGCCCTCCAGTTGGAGACGTACACGGCGTTGGGGAGCCCTCCACCTCCTGACCTACTCCACCCACCCCGCCGTTGGCGGCTAAACCTGAGGGCCCCACTCAAGACCCGTACGAAACCTCCCCCGTTTGTATCTGCCATCTGTTATTACCTGGTTTTTTCCTGCCAGGTTTACTTGTCATATACACTAGGGTTTTGCCTTCCCACTACCGTCTCCCATCCGACTTAGGGTTTTTTTTTAACTTTAATATGTTATTCACCTTTTTTGTGGCATTACTTACTTAGCTCTCACTGTTTTAAATATGGCAGCTTTGACAGAGGTGACTTGTCACTTTATAATCATAATCACGTGTTTGCCCCATTGTTTAGGAGTGGTTTTGGGTGGATGACTCCCCATTCGGAGGTGTTTTTTTTTTTTTTGCACCGATCATAAGTCATACAAAACATGGTAGACAATTGTATTACTTTGGGTTGCAATTTTTTAAAATTGATTTTTTATATTTATATGTCCTGTGTTTCAGTGTCGATGTTAATTAAAATTTTCATGTCTTTTGTTGAAAACCAACTATGTCAGTGACCACACTCCTTTCTTGTTTTTGAGACTGTTTCGCTTTGATGTGTCGACTATTAATCCTTTTACATGGTTAGATCCATCCTGCCTGTGCAAAGTCCCCTTACCTTTTTTGTTTTTGATATTGCCCATATAGGGTATTGTTACAACAACTCAGGACAAATTGGGGTCTCAAACTTGTGGACCTTTGTTGGATTTTATTTCTCACAACATAAACACAAAAAAAAGTCTTTTAATATCCCTGAGAAATTTGTAATTTTTTTTTTGAAAAACACATTCATTTTAGCCAAAAAAAATGTAATTTTTTTACAAAATTGCATCCGATTTTTTGTTTTGGGTTACGAACTTCCATGAAAACTTTTGTTTTACATACATTAAGGGATGTAGTTCTTATAATGGGGCAATTTTATGGGGTATTTACTTTTAGGCTCTTTAAACAGGACTTTGAATATAAGCCAGGTCTAACAAAAGCGTGATGTTTTTTGTGTTGTTTTTTATTAATGAAAATTTGAAGAAATCGTACCAAAAAGTCCAAAGAGCCCCATACAATCTTACAAAAATGAGAGAATGCTCAAAAACTAATGGGATACATAAAGCCAGACATTCAATTATTAAATGTAGTTTATCCAAGTTTTTTGCAGTTATGATACTACGTAATTGAAAAAGTAGAAACAATTTCAATTTAAAAAAAATCGAGACGTTTGTCCAAATTTTCACAAAATTGTTTTTTTCATAAATAAAACTGCAAAACAATACCACCAAAATTTTTCTAACTAAACATGAATACAAAACAATTCTCAAAAAAATCACTATCACGTCGATATGTTAAAGCGTTTCCGAATAGAGATGAGAGAGCACTAAAATGCTCGGGTTACTTCGTTATTCGGGAGACGAACTTTTTTTTTTTCCCGAATGCCTCGAAGTGCCCTCGTCTACGAATTAACGCGCCCCCATTGAAAGTCAATGGGAGAACCGCGAGGCCATTTTTTCAAGGGGACCAAGAGCTCCTGCAACAAGGGAAGCTTGGCCAAGACAGAACACTGGGAACCCCTCAGAAAAGGAAATTGGAAACACCACGGAAATGGACAGGAAACAGCAGGGGAGCAATGTGCAATGGATGCCTCTGAAAGGCGGCTTAAAAATCGCACCATTATGGGATGCCAAAATTATGGGGGCAACCATCATGGCCTGACAGAGTGACCCCGAAGAGGCGAGATAGCATCTTAAACATGCAATAATTGGACACCGACACTATATGGGACGGCATGCAGAGGCAGCGCAAAGCAAGTGCAGGCTAGAGAGTTTTCTCTCCATGGCGACCATCACCCTAATGGACCTCATCAGTTTTCAACCAGAAGGTGAAATTAATTTTTTCCTAATTGAACAAAAGGTTGACGGTATATTTAGTCGATAACACAGCAATGGGTGGTGACATAGTGACAAGTTTTCCTTAACGTATCCTGGTGACACAACCCGAAAAATGAGCCTTGAACCACATGCTCTTTTGATAAGGGGGACGACATGGTTGGAGGCAAACAGCCATGGAGACAACTTCCATGATTAAAGAGTGACTAGTATGTATGGGGGCATTCCATATTGCTCTGCTATGATTGCAAAATGTCCTAGGTCTCCATCCAATGGCGGCGACAGATGGGCCCGAGTTCCACTAATGTAAATCTGGTTTGAAACCCTGAAATTTCCTGCCTGGACACAAGCTCGTTTGATAAGGGGATGAGTGCTGCATATCCTCTCCGGTTGCCTCGCAGCCGTCTGGGGTAATAGAGAGTTGAAATGAGACATTGGTTTTGGGGACGCTGTGGAGATCGTGAGTGCAAAAATGTAACAGGAGACAGCAGGGGCACATGCTGGATGCCTCCTGAGGCAGCCTAATCTTGGAGGGAGCTGGCGGTCCCCACTGCCAGGCGAGCCTTCCGCCTGTCCAAGGAATCCCCTGTCCTCTCCTCTCCCGCTCCTCCCCACCCAAAATGGGGCCTGGGGCCAAGAAAGCGTTTACTTTTGGAAAAATTCTAGTTTTTTTTAAAAGCCAGAGGCCCAGGGGCCCGGGTTTGTTGTTGAATATTTCCCTAGGAATAAATGGAATAGCATAGTGGTTTCTATTTTAAAAAATTGTTTTTTATTTAAATTTTGTAACCGGAAATGGTTCCATGATGAATAGCCGACAGTATGGGGCATCCCATATTGCGCGGGCTATGATTGCAACTTTCAGGTCCGCCCCAGCATGGCGGCGACAGATGGGCCGATTTTTTTCCACTATGTACTGGTGAAACCCGAAACACCTGAAAATTCTGCCTGACACAGCTCGTTTTGAAATAAGGGGACGATGTATTGAGCAGTGAACTAGTAGTAGATTAAAGGTGCTGGCAGTTAAAACTATGTTTAGTTGTATCTTGAGATGGAGCTGGGCGCTCCCAGCGCCAGCGGAAGCTTTTCCGCCAATCCAAGCCACTGTCTCTAGGGCTTGACTCCCCAACAGCACTTGTCTAAGAACCTTTTTGTATAAGATCAAGGTGTAGTAGCGGTCTTATAGTTTAGGATAAGGCGTGAGGGGAATTGTAAACAGACAATGCCTCAAGAAGCGCTGAAAAATAATATTGGTAAATGATAAAAGTTTTTTTTGCACAGTATATTGTTTGTGGGATTACACGCGGTTGGCGACAAAGTACAAAGTTTGATGTGGAAACCATGAAAACAACCCAAAAATTCTGCCCGACAACCCGCCGCCCTTCGTTTTGATAATGGGACGATGTATGGAGGCAGTGACCTAGTAAGTAGATTAAGGTTTCTTCGGAATCAAGGTTTTCTTTCCTGCCAGTTTTAAAACATGTTAGGTTGTCTTGAGATGGAGCTGGGCGCTCTGCTTGCCAGCCGAGCTTTTTCGCCCAATTTTCCAAGCCCCTGTCTCTATAGGGCTACTACTCCCCAAACAGCACCTGATCTAAGAACCTTTTGTTAAGAATGATCAAGTGTATTAGCTTCTTATAAGTTTGGGATATGGGGGGTGGAGGGAAATGTTAAACATATGCGGCAAGAAAGCGCTGAAATAATATCGGTAAATGATAAAAGTTTTGCCAGTATATTTTGTTGGATTTACAAGCAGGGTGGCGACAAAAGTTAAAAACAAGTTTTGTTGTTTGGAATCCATGAAAACAACTCCAAATTTCTGCCTTGACCACAGTTCGTTTTGATAAGGAGACAATGTATGGAGGCGCTATAGCTATAAAAATGGACGACTTTTGGGGCAGCTATGGCGATGGACGTGGTGGAGGTAGCAATGGAGACAACGTGTGGAGCCAGCCTAGAAAGAAACTACTGTTGGAGGCTGCTATGGAAGAACAATTTAATTTTGGATAGTGCCTGTATGTGCAATTTCCCAAAAAAGTTTTCCCAAACCAGAGGAGCCTGTAGGGGTGTCCTCCAGAAAAATTAAAAATAAATTGAGTGTCTGTAGTGGCAGTCCAAAAAAAAAGTTTTTCAAACCAGATGAGCCATGTAGTGGTCCTCCACCAGAAAAATTAAATAGATTGAGTCCTTGTATGTTGCACTCCCAAAAATTGCTTAAAAAATAACACAGATGACCCGGGTAGGGTTGTGCCCCTCCCTAAAAATTTAATACATAGATTACTATAGCTAGAAGCCAGTGTGGCCCTGGCAAAAAAATATAATAGCCAGTTTCCTTGCTTTAGTGTTACAAGAGGAGGAGAAGGAGTGACAAAATGAGGAGGAGGATGCAATACATTATTTCGGTTAGCTTTCTTTCAAATTTTCACCTTTGGTGGAGAAATGAAAATCCTGAGAAATCCAGGCTTTTATTTCAATCCTTGATAAGCGTCAGCCTGTCAGCAGCTTCAGTCGACAGTCCGTGGTACGCTTATCGGTGGGGAATGAATGCCCCAGCTGCAACTGAAAACCCGCCCTCCGGACAACCACTTAGCGGCAAGGGCAGGCAAAGAAAACCTCCAAGGCGTACAGCGGCCAGTTCGTTCCACAATGTCCACTTTTGAAACCCAGTTAGTTGTAAGGAGCTGTGTGATCATTTAGGGACTATGGGTATGGTGTCAAGCTACGTACTTCCCCCTCAACCATCTTTCTTTAAAGTATCAGCCCTAACTACTCTTCCCGAGACTGGGGACAAGGTGAACAGTGTCCTTGGGCTGGGGTGACAATGCGCAAGAATCACTCCCCTTCACTGGCTGACTGCCCATTTCCCTCCCTCCTCCAACTCCTCCAACTCCTCTTCTTTGTGCCCATACACCACCCTGAACAGTTGAAGGAAACTGAACAATGGTCCCCTCTTCCTGTCTCGCCCAAACATTCTCCTCCCCTCTTTCCTCCCCTCATCCATTCCATCCCACCACTCCCCTCCGATATGGCCTGAAGAAACAGACCTAAAGGTGCCTTTTGGCTACTCAACCCCACAAGGGAATCTCTTCCCCCGTCTCTTGTGAACGATCCGCAAAAGCTTTCTCCCGACTTCACATGCTGACCAGACCTAGAAAAAAAAAAGAGGGTTTTTTTCAACAGTCCAAGCAGCGGGAATGGTGGAGGCCTGATGATGGCCGGCAGAAATCGCCACTGACCATCTGTGTTTTGATCCTCAAGTTTACTCAGCACCTGACAGAATATCAGACATCCACGTCCCACGTTCCCTCATTGTAGACTTGAGGAATCTGAACTGACCTTAAACTACCAGTTTCTGGTGGAAGTTGACCATCTGGCAGTCTATCAAATCGCTCTGCGCTGCTGGTAAACTCCCTGGTAATAACATGTTAATGTTGAATTTCCACCTATCTGTGGGCCACGACGTTCGCACCAGACTTCTGTTGTAGCGGGCCAGTTGGAGGCCTGCGCTGCCCCTTGAAAGATGGCAGCATCCTGTGTCCCTGGACTTTCCTGAAATGCCGCACAGATGCGGCTCACCTTCTTTCCGTGAGCAAATCAGACAGATTGGGGTATGTCCCCCTTGAGGAACTCTGAATTTGATTTATTTAAACAAACATTGGCCATGCATGGCAACATGTTGTCATTCTGCCGAGTTTTTGCAGAGGAGCCGCCACCCCGTCCCCCAGACGTTACGGGTAAGCTGGTGCCCGGTCGTCACAACACAACCATGCCTGGCTTCAGTTTTCATGCGGTGCCAGCCACAGATTCAGTCGGCGCACGTGATGCCCTGTTAATACCCTTGGGCGTGGTGCCTTTTATCGCCTAGGCTCAAGCAGTTTGAGCACCGCCTGCTGTCGCTTAGCGATGGCACTGCTGCTGTGCCTAAGAGCTACCAACCGAACTGATGTGCGTCCAGGATGGCGCCCACGGGATGGGTATTCGAGGGGTTTTTTTTTGGATGAGGGTGTGGAGGAGGGTGGGAGGAAGAGCATAGTTAGTGCCTTTGAGACTGGACCGAGGTAGGCCCCCCCGCCAATCCGCTCGTCGGCATATATAGCAGCCCAGGGTCCAGACCTCGGTCCCCATCCTTCCAGCCAAGTTTAAACACCAATGTGCCGCATGCGATACTATAGTTTGGCCGCCTCTGCGGAAGCCACTCCAGTCAACACGTGTCGTGGTCAGGTGGGACCTTGTCAGAAACGGCGTTGGTCGAGGCACGATTGATGTTCTCCGTGACCTGCTTGTTTGCAGGGCTGGACGGGCACATCGGGAAAAGTAGTGGCGGCTGGGGCCTAATACGAGGGGGCGCGCCGCCTATGAAGGTTTCGAAAGCCCGCGGTCGCTCACCATCCTATAGGCAAGCATCTCCAGGCTAAGCAACTGTGGAGATGTGACTTGAGCGCTTGGGCGTTGTGGTGTGGTTGGTGCTATACTTTTTCCTTTTTGCGCGTCCAGCTCTGGGTATGGAGAGCTAATGGCTGGTGGATGCTGTGGAAGATCGTGGAGGCGAAGATGGTCTATCTCTCCGCACGAGGTGTTTTTGGCCGTGTCCTGGGAGGGGGGCCTGACTAGCATGATAACACAGGTGGAAGGAGCAGTGGTGTGCCCCAGCCGGAGGTGGGAACGGGCTTGTGCCAATTGAGTGGTGGGTTTAGCATCTTCATATGCCTGCCGCATACTGGTGGTAGTTAAGCCTGTAGTGGTGGAACCCCTGCCTGATCCTGGTTGGCAAGGTTTGCACACCAACAGTCCCGTCGATTCGGGTCATGCCGGTGTTTCTTTTAAAGAAGCCTCCAACTTCTGAAAATCAGGCCCTCGCCACGGGCGCTTGCCTACGGCAACAGTTTGGCGAACTGATAATCACCAGCTTCTGGCCCTGCCTCTCGTCTGGCCCCACCACTTGCCCTGCTCCAACCTGTTTCTCGCTATAGGAGCTCGCCTCCTGTCTCACACACTGTGTGTCACCCGGCCTATCCACCCGCTGGGGTCCTGTCACCTCATCAATCCTCGATCCCTCAGTCGCTTCCCCCCTCGGACCTTCCCTGCCCTGACAACAACTTCAACCACCTGCTGACAACCGTGTCTCCTCATGCGTCCGAACCTCTTACACACTTCTTTCCACCTACGTAATAATGTCATCATCACCCACAGACTGGGACTGGTGGAAAAAAACTGGGCATCGTAAAAATGCTCAGCAGCAACCGGCAAGTGGTTTGTTGACGTGTGGAAGGGTCCCATAAAACAACAGTTCCCTCAGAGTATGGCGCCGCTTCAAAAGCCAAATTTTTGCTGGGAGTGGGGCAGACTGGGGTGGTGAAGGAGGGCCGTAGGTGGAGGTAGCCGAGGAGTGCTGATTTCGTGACCTAGGGTGGGACCATGCTGTGGGGAAGACTGACTGGTTGTACAATGCTAGAAAGCATGTGTTCCCGCATCCCACGACTCACACCTCTCTCGGCACCTTGTTTCTGGCCTCCACAGTGCTCTAAACCAACGAGTCCAGTAACTTGAGCGATGCTGAACCTAGGAGGTAGCCCTCTGCGGCGTTCCCCTGCTTCCTCATCAGACAGGTGGGTCTCTACCCGCCCAGGACCACGGCCTTCTGACCCTCAGTATTTGACAGCAAGTCCACAGCCCCCTCGTCCTCCTTACCCCTAGCCCTACTGTTTAAACATTTTTTCTTCAAAATTAACAGTGTAAAACTTTTAAGATGTTTTTTTTTTAACAAACCCGATGCTATCCTATGCTATGGCTAGGTTTCTTTTCCTAACTTGTTCTAACCCACATGACAAAAGCACACAACTGTATTTTGGCTGGGCCCTGATGGATTTGAGCTATAAAATGAAATAAAGGTAAAAAAAATAAATAATCAGCAGACCTCGCCCTAATTCTAATCAAAACCCCTAATAAATTGTCCCACTACGGTGTTGAGGTGATTGCGGTCACTAAGAGCTAACACAACGGTCGCAGGTCATCCCAAGCCAAATTCCTCCTACAATATGGTAACTAGCTGCAACTACTAAGCCCCAAGCAAGCCCCAGCCACAAATCACAAACAAAAAAAAGGAAAATATAACGCTTGTAAATTGCAGGCCTAAGTAAAGCCGTTGGTTTCCCTATGGCTATTTGTGTAGCCTCCAAACAAACATAACGAGCACCTGCTTTGTTTGCAGAGAGTTATTAGCTATAAAATGAAATAAAGGTAAAAAAAAAAAAAATCAGCCATGACCCTGCAATCTTCTAAATTCTAATCAAACCCCTAATAAATTGTCCCACTTTCGGTGTTTGAGTGGATATGGTGTCACTAAGAGTGAAACAACAACGGCAGCAGGTCCCCATGCACATTCCTCACAATAGGTACTACTGCTGCACTACTAAGTGCCCGCAGCCCCAGCCACAAAGCAAACAAAAAAAGAAAATATACGCTATTAAAGTGTAAGCCTTAAGTAGCTGTTGGGGTTTCTTCCCTATGGCTATTTTGGTAGCCTACAATTGAAAAACCCACTTGCTTTGCAAAGATGAGTTTTTTTTTGAGCTATAAAAATGAACTAAAGGTATAAATAAATAAATCACCAGCAGACTCTGCCTAATTCTAATCAACACCCTAATAAATTGTCCCACTTCGGTGTGTGAGGTGTATATGCGTGTCACTAAGAGCTAAACACAACGGTAGCAAGTCCCCCCTGCAAACTCCTCACAATATGGTACTAGCTGCAACTATTATGTGCCAGCAAGCCCCACCCCAACAAGCACATAAAAAAAAATGTATAACGTTATTGTAGTCCTAAGCGGGCTGTTTGGGTTCTGTGTAGAATTCACTTTCACTCCTGCCTAACACTATTCTAATAGAACACCCTAACGCTTTTCCCTGACAGCAGCAGCTCTCTCCCCTAGGGGGCAATTTTCCAGACAACAGAATGATCCGAGTCATCGCCGGGCAGGGGCTAGCTATTCCAATGGTCCAAACCTGATCCCTGGCCCACCCCAAAAAAACCAACTGCTACTCGACGTGTAAAAGTACCACGTCAAATGCTGGGTTGTAAGTGCAAGAGTCTCCCTGCTTGTTATTGGGCTCTGTTTTTCCTTTCTTTTTTTCTGGCCCGCCAGAAGCAAAAAACGGCGGAGATGCCATTCTCCGTCGAGCGGCGCCGAAGTATCGTCCGGCAACGAGCAGTTTTTCGAGTACGCTAATGCTCTATACGAGCATCAAGCTTCGGACGGGTAATGTTCGCGGTCATCTCTTAGTTCCGAAGTTATAAGAAGCACTTATAGTGACACAGGGCAAATTTTTAAAAATGGCAGTGTCAGGAAGGTGAAAATCGTTGCCTTCGGCGTTAAAGGGGGTTAAAAAAAAGGAGCGGCTAACATCATTTCAGTTTTTCAGTGATTGCTCCCATTAAAACAAACAGGTTGGTTTGTGTTTGATGAAGAACATGGCCCATCCTCACAGATTTAAATCTACCAATCTTTTTACAACATTTGTAGGACACAGCCAACAAAATTAAAAAAAAATGTAATATAATTATATAGATGGTTACATTCGCTGAAGCCACTCTCACCTCCTGACACTGTCAAATCTGCCTTGAGTCACTATAAGTGGTTATAACTTACCGAACGCTTTAACATATCCAATTTGAAATTGTTTTCTCGTGACACTTTGTACTTATGTTAGTTGAAAAATTTTGGTGGGGCTTTGAACTTAGGTACGATTTCTCAAATTTCATTTAAAAACACAAAATCACGCTTTGCAGGACATGCTTAGATTTCAAGTCACTTCAAGAGGCCTAAATAAAAGTAAAACCCCATAAATTACCCCATTAAAAAAATGCACCCCTTAATGTAGTAAAACAACATCATGAAGTTTGTTATGGGCAAACGTCAGGGCATTAGAGGGAAGCTGTGCCATTCAGAGCAGATTATGAATTGTCCCTTTTATTGGCTATACAATCTTTATTTTTTGGGAAATTTGGACAAATTACGGCTTATTTATATGACAATAGATACACTTTACAAATACTTCATTTAAGTGGGTCATTAGCTCATTGATGAGATTTTATTAACTCTTAAATGGATGTAGGAAAAAAAATCGTTAAATTTGGTTTCCTTTCTTCTTGTATTTTTTGGGGCATTCACCATGCCATAAAAATAAAATATATTTATTCTATGGATCACTACAGTTATGGGTGTACCTCATTTATATGGCAATATATTTTTAAAATTTTACTGAAGAAAACTAATACAGGGAAAATCTCATTTATTTTCATATCGCCATCTTTACGGAGTTATAACGCTAATATATTTTGGTTGACAGAGAGGTTTAGGGCTTATTTTTTGCATGTTGAGATGTCCTTTCGGTCATACCATTTGGGTTAATAACTTTTTTTTATCACTTTTTAGAACATTTTGTGAAGGGATTTTATGAAAAATTAACTTTTTTGGCAAGTTTTTTCGGGTTTTGTTTTTACGGCGCTGACCAAGTGGTCCACTCCCCTAAACACAAGCATTCCCTATACATATCTAATAAAGTAAAAAAACACAAAATCACCAGATAAAAAACACATATTTTGTATCGCCGCGTCTGTAACAATCTGTACGAGAGATCAGAAACATTATTGGACCCACTTGGTCAGCGCCGTAAAAACAAAACCCGAAAAACTTGCCAAAAAAGTTAATTTTTCATAAAATCCCTTCACAAAAATGTTCTAAAAAGTGATAAAAAAAAGTTATGTACACCAAAATGGTATGACCGAAAAGGACATCTCAACATGCAAAAAATAAGCCCTAAACCATCTCTGTCAACCAAAATATATTAGCGTTATAACTCCGTAAAGATGGCGATATGAAAATAAATGAGATTTTCCCTGTATTAGTTTTTCTTCAGTAAAATTTTAAAAATATATTGCCATATAAATGAGGTATCACCATAACTGTAGTGATCCATAGAATAAAGATAATATTTTATTTTTATGGCATGGTGAATGGCCCCAAAAAATACAAGAAGAAAGGAAACCAAAATTTACGATTTTTTTTCCTACATACATTTAAGAGTTAATAAAATCTCATCAATGAGCTAATGACCCACTTAAATGAAGTATTTGTAAAGTGTATCTATTGTCATATAAAATAAGCCGTAATTTGTCCAAATTTCCCAAAAAATAAAGATTGTATAGCCAATAAAAAGGGACAATTCATAATCTGCTCTGAATGGCACAGCTTCCCTCTAATGCCCTGACGTGTGCCCATAACAAACTTCATGAATGTTGTTTTACATACATTAAGGGGTGCAGTTTTTATAATGGGGTAATTTATGGGGTTTTACTTTTATTTAGGCCTCTTGAAGTGACTTGAAATCTAAGCATGTCCTGCAAAAGCGTGATTTTGTGTTTTTAATGAAAATTTGAGAAATCGTACCTAAAGTTCAAAGCCCCACCAAAATTTTTCAACTAACATGAAGTACAAAGTGTCACGAGAAAACAATTTCAAAATTGGATATGTTAAAGCGTTCTGAAGTTATAACCACTTATAGTGACTCAAGGCAGATTTGACAGTGTCAGGAAGGTGAAGAGTGGCTTCGGCGAATGTAATCCATCTATATATATATGTACATTTTTTTTAATTTTGTTGGCTGTGTCCTACAAATGTTGTAAAAAGATTGGTAGATTTAAATCTGTGAGATGGCAAAAGATCAAAGAAAAAGAGAAGCTTTGTAATGATGAAAGCTGGAACTGAGTTTCATAGATGACATGGAAAAACATCAAACTAGTTTGTATAACTCTATATAACATGGTTGGGTTGTTTTATTTTACTGGAATTAGTTACAGATGAAGTTCTGTCTGCCTAACATTTTTAGGTATATAAAGATTATATTAGAGCTAAGCATGTAGCTTGTTCACACAAGAGGCTTGTCTGAAGCTGCAAAACTAGACAATTTGATCCCTGTTAGGTATACATTATACTGACCTGTTTTTTTTCCTGTGAATGTGAAGTTGAATGTAGACCACACAAAAAAACCTGTTTAGCTTCCTAACCCACAATGCATTTGTATAGAATTGTAACTTCTTGCCTTTCTGCTTTGATGTACAGTATTGTATGGTTTTTCCGTAATACAGTAATTTTAGAATACAAGTAAACTTCTCATCAATAAGCGCTGTCAATAAATATTATCTACTCTCCTCTTCATTAAATTTATTAAACTCTTAAAAATAACCCTTTGCTTTTTAACATCCATGCCGCCCACAACTATTCAAATCATATTTATATTACATTACATTTATATTACATTATATATTTTTTTTATTTTACCTATTATTTGCAACATACAGAAGACTATTTGATCAGTATTTCATGTAAGTAGTTAAGGCCTAAAACAAAAGGAGAGGAACCTATATAGAGAAAAGGTATCATGGTAAGATATGCATCTCTTCCCTATTTGGGACCCACTTCTGGTTTTGGCTCACAAATACTGACGCAACATACTGAATAAATACTGACAGTGTGAAAGTGGACTAGATATTAAAGGGAACCTGTCATCTGGGTTTGACTTTTTCACCTATTGACAGATTCCCATAGCCTTTTTTATACCAATGCCCAATCTAACTTTATAATTAACATTAGTGATTCCACTCCCTAAAAGCTGATAAAAGTTTACTTGGCTCCCTGCCAGCAAACTGCATCACGGTACAGAGTCATCATCATTATCTGCACAAGTGTGTGATCCTGATGGCAGGTTTGCGTTAATACTAGAAGAAATGGGTAAAGAGTAAATTTTGAGCAAATACATGCAATCACAAAAAAAAAAACAAAAATAAAAAGAACATTTGCTTAGATCTCTGAATTGTGCCATTTCTCTATTTTACGTACTAGAAAATTATGAAAAAAATTGACAACTGTTTGGTCAATATCCAAAATACTGACTCTGGTTTCCAATCAGTGATGATAATTTTAAACTTTGTAAAGAGATAAAGCATTAGTCATTGTAATGAGGAAAAAATCTGTGATTTAATTGAAATTTCATGTGTTCACCACAATAGACAATTCAGGAGAGATAATAACTAGAGATGAGCGAACATGATCGTCCGAGCTCCCGCCGTTTTGCTTTTTGGCGGCCAGAAACAGAGCCAATCACAAGCCAGGAGACTCTGCACTCCACCCAGCATGACGTGGTACCCTTACACGTCGATAGCAGTGGTTGGCTGGCCAGATCAGGTGACCCTGGGATAGACTAGCCGCTGATAATAACTTATCTTTAAACTTTCTCATTAAGAGGAATGAAAGAGATTTAATCAGATAAGTCTTTGCACAAGTGCATTTATCAAAATATAATCTGATCATTGGTCCCCTTGAAAAATGCTCGAGTCTCCCATTGACTTCAATGGGGCTCGTTACTCGAAACGAGCACTCGAGCATCGGGAAAAGTTCGTCTCGAATAACGAGTACCCGAGCATTTTAGTGCTCGCTCATCTCTAGTTAGAAAGATTTCCCCTAATATCCCCTAAGAGATCTATTGTTTAATTATTTAACATCCTTCTACTTTACTTCAGTATTGGGATTTGATCCAACAACCTTATCCAAGGAAGGCAGGACTAATAAAGTGAGTCACAAGCTGCACTGCTATTTATGGGGGGGATTTTCTTTTATTAAAAAAAAATTACACTACTTTTTTTTTCTAAAGTGTTATGATACTTTATAAGCATAATGCACTTTCTAAAAAAGATTTATCTATTAAAATATATTTCTATATGCCAGTACAATGGTGGTCATTTACTAAGGGCCCAAATCGCTATTTTTCGTCGGGTTTCCCGAAAATTACCGATTTGCACCGAATTGCCTCAGGTTTTTGGCGCAAGGATCGGATTGTGGCGCATCGGCACCAGAATGTACGCAATGGAAATCGGGGGTGTAGCCGTCCGAAAACCGCAGAATTTTTAAAAAAAATGTGTCGCTTGACACACGCTTACCTCCACCCAAGATAGCATAGTGAACTTCGGCGAACTCCAGCGGACATCAGCGCAGCGACGCCTGGTGGACATCGGATGCACTACCTTAGTGAATTGCCGGAAGACCCGAATCCTCGACGGAGAAAGCGCCGCTGGATCGCGAATGGACTAAGTAAATCTGCCCCAATGTGTGCTTTTTTCAATAAACATATAAGTAATAATAATGTATTTAAAACATTAAATATATTATACATTTAGAATTGAATGGCCTGAACAACCCATACAATAGAGTAAAAATGATATTTATAGTGATTGGCAAATGCCATATATTAAAATGGAACAATAGCTTTTTTAAAGAAAATTTGTTACTAGATTTATCCTCATTAAACTACTACTAGTGTAATCTCACCGGTTTACCTATAAAAAAATCTCCTTCAATATAACTCTTCACATGAGATGATTCAAGTTTAATGGTTGTAGGAGAAGTGTCACTTCAGAACCCTCTAACTTCTCTTCTGTAGTACCTAGAAACATAAGAATCTTGATGGCATCTGAAAAATGATATTCTAATCTTTATTATGACACCAATAGGTGCTATAGAACATAGGGAAGATCGGGGATTCCGTAGTGACACTATCCCTGCAACCACTAAACTTGACTCATCTCATATGAAGAGTTATATTGAAGGAGATTTTTTTATAGGTAAACCGGTGAGATGGAACAATAGCTTTTTTAAAGAAAATTTGTTACTAGATTTATCCTCCTCAAACTACTACTAGTGTAATCTCACCGGTTTACCTATAAAAAAATCTCCTTCAATATAACTCTTCACTTCATTTTCACATGAGATGATTCAAGTTTAGTGGTTGTAGGAGAAGTGTCACTTCAGAACCCTCTAACTTCTCTTCTGTAGTACCTAGAAACATAAGAATCTTGAGAAAAATGATATTCTAATCTTTATTATGACACCAATAGGTGCTATAGAATATAGGGAAGATCGGGGATTCCGTAGTGACACTATCCCTGTAACCACTAAACTTGACTCATCTCATACGAAAACAGGATGTGAAGAGTCATATTTGCCTGACTTTGGAGGAGATTTATTACAGATAAACAGGTGAGATTGGGCTCGAGCCCCGGGAGCCCCGCCTATAATCCGGCCCTGATTACAAGCTAAAGGAAGTGTGGATCCTGCCAGAGGGGAACACACCAGCATGTAAGTGTGCTTGCTTTACAATCCTTGATCCTGGTTGTAGATTTACTTTAACCTCTTATCTCCGCATCTGTTTTCCACTTTAATGCACAAACCATTTTTCAGGTTTTTTTCTCCAATACCTTCTACAAGCTATCATTTTTTTATTACAACTACAGTTGCGTGGGGACTTCCTTTTTGGGACGGCTGGGGGGCTTCAAATGACATGGTAAGCAAGCGCTGTTCAAATCTGGCACCGGCATGCACACTGAGAAGTGCAGTCTACATATGGGCCTCACTGTCTATGTGCAGGTGCAAAAGTCACTACAGGCAGTCCCTAGGTTATGTACAAGATAGGTTCCTTGGGTTTGTATTTAAGTTCAATTTGTATCCAAGTCGGAACTGTATATTTTATAATTGTAGATCCAGACAAAAAATTTTTTTTGTCCCAGTGATAATTGCATTTTCAAAACTTTTTGTTGGGACCAAGGATTATCAATAAAGCTTCACTACAGACACCTTACAGCTGATCTGTGCAACCTAGGACTAACGTAGAGCATCCAGAGAGCTTCACCAGAGGTCACTGTGGGCAGAGGGGTCCGTCTGTAACTAGGGGTCATCTGCAAGTCGGGTGTCCTTAGGTAGGGGAACACAATCAAGAGAGCAGAAGATTTTTTTTATTTTTAAAGGTGTGGTCTCTTCCTGTTGTAAGTTAAAAGAACTTGTTATCAGGTTAAGAGACCACAAGCCGATGACAAGTTCCTTTTAACAAAGGGTTTTTGCTCTATGACCTCTGTTCATAAGAGTCCAGGGGTAAGAATAGAGAAGGGTTTTCCAAAGATATCCGCATGGCGATGACCAAGCAGGCGTGCAGAAAATATCTGCATGGTCTCTCATCCATCGGAAGCCAGCAGGACACAAAATTAAACAAATTAAATAGTGATGCTTAAATACATTGGATCTTCTTAGGCATTGTTCTGGGAAGACACGACACATAACTAAAACATCAAAGAAATGATTAAAACCTCTTCATACTGTAGTTTTTGTAAATACATAGCTAGATGTGTACAATCTGTACTTTACCTGTATTCATTCAAGCACTTTGTGGAATATGAGTTTGTAGAAAATATGATTATGCCTAAAGAATTACAGTGCCTGCAGAATTGTCAGATTGTTTCAACCTGTAAGGTGCACCTGAAATACAAGACAACTTTGGTTAGAAGAAGGAGCATAGTCCAGTGAGTGCAAATAAGAAATAGCACAAATTCTGGCCAGTATATAAGTTGAATTCTTAACTTTCTAGCAGCTTCAATAGACAGCTTCTACATGTTATTGTCTGTATTCCCTAAGCTGCTGGATGAATTCCATCTTCCAGTGACTCCAAGGTTGAGACAAAAAAAAAAAATTATTTTGATACAAAGGGACTAAAAAAGTAGTACAAGTAATGAGACAACAACCCCATAAGGCCATTTTGACAGAAAGAGTTTCAAAATGCAATGAAAACGCAAAGTGTGACCGCGGCCTCACAGGAGCAACAAAGTCACACATGACTAAAAGTGAGGTCTAAGTGAAAACAGAATGTGGCAACTATAGTCAGAAAGTAAGAGTTCTCCTTATGGAGAATTTGTAACCATAAGCAGACTGTCTTTAGTGAATGTTGGTGAAGAACTGATAAGAAAGGTCAGAGTTCATTACTATTCACTACGATTGATTTTTGCAAAGTTTCTTGAAAAGTTAGTGACTAGCTAAAGTCTGTTGTCTCACGATAAAATAATAATCTATACTTTAAATGACTTGATTGAAAATGCTTCTGCCGTTATGGAATTGTTTAGGTGCCTTTCGACTCCCTTTAAGGGCATCCACCAGATAATTGCAGGGCCCTATAATAAATAATATCTAAACACATGCACATTTTTAATATTTTTACATGATTCTAAAATAAACACTTATTTGTATAGTAATCTAACAGAGAAACTTAATAAATTATGGGACATCACATGTAATTAGTGCACCTCGTCACTGAAAGCCATTTTACAACACTAGTATAGCAGGGTTTACAGCCAAGGTCATTGCAACAGGTCTCAGCAATATTATGAAAGGAAGGGATGGTTTGCTTGCATTACTTAGTAAAGGACCCATTATTAAAGTCCTGCCGAGACTCGATTTGTAATAACCAAGGGAGTCTGCCTCTCCCCAGAGGGCAATCACTATGCAGATGTTTGCTAAGTCTTCGGCAGGCAGGTGCTCCGCCTCTACAATGCACAAAACAAGACTCACTGGACTTCCTATGAGGTGAACATGCACACAGAAAGGTTTTTCTTCCTTGCTTTCTTATTTCTATGAACAAAGAGAAAGCTTCCTTATACAAGACATGTAACCCCAGCCCAAAGCAGATTAAAGGGGCTTAATCCAAGCCACATATTCAGGTGTTCTTGAACTAATGGTTTATTTTAAAAAATAAGTCTAAGGCCCACTGCACATGAACTTGTTATATCCATTGAATCGGGTCCATGTGCTGGTCAGATACTATGGACCAAGCACAGTTCAGAGCAAAATATGATGCAAGCAGCATCAATATAAAGGCTTTTACAGTACCAATGCGGCCTTTCGTCCAGCAGTAAGAAACCCCTTGTATATATATATAACACTATGATGCAAGGACACTCAACCTCTGCCCTTGTGCTTGGTACATAGAATCTGACCAGCATATGGGTTCAATTCCACTGCAGAGTGCCGAAATCCAAGGAAAAACTGAATAGAGGGGTGGCTGTGCATGGCCATGGCTCCAACAATTGTACTTTCAGTTTATATCATTTATGCTTTATTATTAAATAATGTTATGGTTGAATAGAAAACCTTTTCACCTCCACCATTTTCAACTCTGTCACTACTGTCAGATGGGAGGTGCTAGGATGTCTGCTCCAGCCTAGGACCACTCACCTGCCAAAAGAGGGCCTAACCAACAGTATCCAAGTTGTTTTAGTATCCAATATACTAATAGGACTGCCTACTGTCAGATAGGTAGTTCTGGGCTAAAACCATAAACCTGGGACCACCGATCAAACAGTCATAATAATAATTCTTTTATTTATATAGCGCACACAGAGCTGGTCAAAACCGTCCCTGTCCCCATGGGGCTAGAGAAAAATCCAATTAATCCAGTGGACAATGCTTATTGAAGGATGCAAAGAGGTGGAGCAAATAGTGAAGGATCCTCTTTATATAGATGCCAAGACATCTACACAACACTGTCTACAGTTCCACATGGTTAAAGCTTCTGGTAGACTCCCTTTAAGGGGAACCTGTCAGCAGAAATACACATATTAAACCACTACCATGTTGTCAAGCAGCTGAACACCTTCCAGGTCATATTTCTTTCATGGCCCATTCCCTGTCTCTGAATGCCCCCTTCACTGTAATTGATGGTCCTACACCCAGAGACATCGCTAACCAGAACTCCTGAATTCTGTTATATGATGTAAGTCACAGGAGGAGGAGTGTAGAGGCAGAGAGAGCTTGATTTCACTGCTAAACTCCCGGCCTCCTTGACTTAATACAACCAATTAAAATTTTACATTGAAGTTGAGGGGGGTTTCATTTGCCCACAAAATAAATAAATAAAATGCCCAAAGAGTAACAAGGAGCACAAAAAAGGAACCTGCCACCTGAGATTCTCCTCTCGAATTTCTCTCCCGCTCCAGGAGCTACCTCAGTCTTTGGACAAGAAAACTGACCCACTATCTGTGACACTGCCGCCAACTTCCATTCCATCAGCTGCTCCCATGCAACCGAATGCGTCAGTCCTGACTGCAGCTATTGAAGGCCACATCTCCAGGTTTCGGGGCAGAGCAGGCTTTCACCCTGTCCACGCCCCCTCAGACAAGCAAGGAGAGGAGTGCACGGGAGCCCTTCTATAACTGTCTTAGGCTTCTGCCTTCTCCCCTGCAGTCATGGCTCAAAGGGCAGATGCCTCTGGCACAGGTATGCCTGCAAGCCTAAGTCTCTCACAGGGTCTTTCCATCACAGTCAAGACCCAGACCCTGACCCAGGCCAAGGTGAGTACTACTGCTCCTCTAAAGAGAACTCTATACCGCCCCTTTATGCAGCCATATTATAAGTCCGACGACCTCCCTAATCACTCAAGGGCGCAAGATAACCCCTCCTGCTGATCTATCACCTCCTGAGGAAATGGTGTGGACTTTACAAGATCAGCCTGAGCCGAGAGCCTTCTTCTCCCAGCTAAGCAGGATATGGACACGTTGGTGCAGATTTAAAGAGAGCCAAGATTTTAAAGAGGCACAAAATGATTTAACCGACCTGCAGCAGACCTGTTCTCCAACTTAGGAACAGGAGGAGCACTGCAAAATGACCTTCAAAAATGTACATGTGTCTGCAGAAACAGTTAGAAACCAACTCCATGAGGAATGTATTAGGACCCAACATCCACAGATTGTGCTCATCGCCCAACAACGTTGTTGAGAACATCAGGAGTGGCGCCCTGTGCTCTTCACAGATGAAAGCAGGGTAACACTGAGCACATGTGAGAGACGCAACAGAATCTGGAGACGTCAGGGAGAGCGATCTGCTGCCTGCAACATCCTTCAGCATCACCCGTTCAGCAGTGGGTCAGTAATTGTGTGGGGTGACATTTCTTTGGAGGGCCACACAGCCCGCCAGAGGTAGCCAGGTACTGAGAGGAGATCCTCAGACCCCTTGTGAGACCACATGTTGGACAATGCCAGACCTCATGTGGCTGTAGTGTGCGTCAGCAGTTACTGCAAGATAAAGGCATTGAAGCTATGGACTGGCCCGCTCACTCCTCAGACCTGAATTGAACTGCGCACAGTTGGGACATCATGCCTCGCTCCCTCCACAAACATCCACGTTGCACCAGACTGTCCAGAAGATGGTGAATGCTTTAGTCCAGGTCTGGGAGGAGATCCCCCAGGAAACCATCCACAACTTCATCAGGAGCATGCCGAGGCGTTGTAGGTAGGTCATACAGGCATGCAGAGCACACACAATACAGGGACTCATTTTGGTTTGTTTTAAGGACATTTCATCAAAGTTAGAACAGCCTGTAGTGTGTTTTTCCACTTTAATTCTGTGGAAGTCTCCAAATCCAGGCCTCCATTGGTTAGTAAATTTGATTTCCATTGATAATTTTGTGATTTTGATGTCAGCACATTCAACTTTGTACATAACAAAGTACTCAATAAGAATATTTCATTTATTCAGATCTAGGATGTATTATTCGAGTACTCCCTTTTATTTTTTTTGAGCAATGTAGTAATAAACTAGGTGCATAGAGTGTTGAGAGTACACTCATCTGATCCAAAAAGACCTCACAATGTAATCTGTCACATTCACTACTATACTGTTAGAGAGGACATTATGAGCGGGTGCGGCAAATAGGTGATATTGACTTGGATGGTGCCAAACAGTCCATCTTTTTAGACATATCAAGGCGTACTCTATGGCTCCTTCTAGCTGAACTTCAGTCACACAATATTGCCTCCAGATGGGGATTTCCATTCTCCCACCGATGCTAAACTGAGAACCAAGCAAGCATCATTGTCGCAACCTGACTTTTGACTTGCTGGCAATTCAACTATCTGCTTGGACATCCATGCTACACCCTCAAACAGCATTCACCGATCTTAACGACTTTCAGAATCATGAAGGTCTTGCACTAAATGTTTTGTTGTTAATGTTGTTTGCATATCTGTGTGACCCTTTTTGTCTGCTTTAGATTTTAAAGAGGCACAAAATGATTTAACCGACCTGCAGCAGACCTGTTCTCCAGCTTCTTCATATTTGTGTCTCAGTAGCCGCATATTATCGCTAACAATATCCAATTGTTGCTTAACTGATGATCGCTGTAGGTTCTCATGTCTATTTGCAGTTTGAAACTTCCAAATATTCTCAAATGTTAGAACCATTCACTTTTAAGTTTCTACCCATGTTTAATATGTTTTCAGGTATTTAGTATCATCCGGTTCTATACAGAGAGCCCTCTCCCTTCGATATGATTGGTAATGCAAACTGGTAATCAAAGATTAGGCAATCTGCATATTTACTCATTGACCGACTCAATATATTCCTAGACCTTGCCAAATAGGACTTTCTGCAGATTTTGGTCCTCACAGTTTTCTGAGCTATGTGCTCTTCTTCCCCTCTTTTTTTCTAGTTTCTGCCCTGTCAGAACTGACAGTGGAGTCTCTTAATGCCAAAGTTCTCAACCCTCCCTCTAAGCGTTGTAAAATCTTAAATTATTTGCACAAACAGAAGGCACCTCCTATTCAGGAGATCCTTTTTCATAAATCCAATTTTGTTGGCTTTAAAAATAGGTACATCCTTCACCTCTAATTCTGAAGGTAAAACAAAAGTCTAGAGCTTTTACTTCCCCTTTACATGGCTGGCGGTCTGATGCTCTGCAGAGATTTTAACTTCTCTATGAATCCCACACTTGACTCTTTATTAGGCAACCCATATGTTGTATATGCTCATATCAACTTACATTGATACTCCCCCCCCCACACACACACAACACATATAGAAGAATAGTTTTATACATCACCGATCCTCTCGCATACTTGCCTACTCTTATGAGAATTTTTGATACCTACGCCCCCTGCTTAAAGGACACCTGACTTACAGATGGACCTCTCTGCCCGATGTGACCTTTAGCTAAGCTATCTGTTTGCTTCACTTTAGTCCCAGTCTACTACAATGGCCAGATGTAAGGTGTCTGTATTAAAAATAGTTTTTGTCTGGAGTTTCAATTATAGAATATACCAGTTCAGACTTGCCTACAAATTCAACTTAAGAATCTCGTTTGTAACCCGTGGACTGCCTTTAGTTATTTTAGTAATTACAAAATCAATGTCTCAAAGACCGTTGTGATGGGGGATCAGTCATTCTTCAAACTCGACCTGTCAAAGAGTAATATGCAGATATCCTGGCTAAGACACATTACCAGCATCAAGATGAACCCTCTGCTGCAGCTTTTTCAGCTTTTTCAGTCTGCTTCTTTTGTGAAATTACTTCGCCTTCTGAAAATTTGTGTGGGTCCCCTACCCCCTCTAGGGTAGTGAGAACCATTTTAGTCCCTGGGTGGATTGGTGTTTCCATACTATGTACTTTATATCTTCTGCTGCAACAAGGATCCTTGATTGCTTCCATCATTCTAAATCTAAACTACCGGTGTGCTTAAAAAGCGGCTTTATCACCACTGCCGCTTAAAACTCTTCCTTGGCTCACCTCCACTGCCTGCAGTTACCATTTTTTACGTCCCAAACTCTTTCCACACTTCCACCACCACCTTTCACTCCTCTTCTGATGGTCCTCTTGTCCCCATTACAGATAATCCAGATTTCCCTCCAGGTAGAGATGGTATTTTTCTGGGCAGAAACGCAGATGACCCCCCCCCCCCTTTGACCTTCAGGGAAATCTTATCAGCCTCTAATATAATCTCATTGATACTTTAATTGCCAATTGGGGCATTCATTTGCCACTTGCATTTATTCATCTCGAAATGGACATGATTTGAATATTATAAAAGTGGGCATAAGCATTTACAAATAAAGAAATTCTCTTGCTTTACAAGAATTCTTTTAATGGTGTCAATTTGGTATGAATAAAGGTATTACAGACTAGACTAATGTGGGGAACATTATGCAGAACATGAATAAACCATAACCAAAAAAGTTATGGGGCATGTGACTTCTGTTAAGAAGAGAACTTTGCCTATGATTACATTTTTCATGTTTATTCATAACATGCTACAGTAAAGTGATAATACCTTCTCTTACTTCCTTTTTTATTATTTCCCTATTCTAGTCACTTCCTGGGAGTAGTCTAAAATGCCATCAGCCTTAGGGCACAATGTGTGTGGGAGTACAGTAAAACAGGTTTCAAGCTGAAATAATCTAAGCTATGTGATATTGCAGATCAAAGTTTTTACGGTCAATAAGTAATAAGACTACAATGTAACAAGACAAAAAACAAAATCAACTTTTTTGCACTTTTGCATATTTTGAGGTATAAGTACAGGAAACAAGGACAGCTTCCTCATCCAATTTTCTTACAGAGGTTTAACATTAGTTCTGACAAAATGACCATTTAGCCCCATTTTTTATGGCTTTCTCACAGCTCCATGCATTTCTATGGGCTCATTTACACAGCCCTATGTTTGAAACTAGTGAGAAAATACTTAAAATCTGTCTTATTTTTGGCCATGTTTGTGGCTTAGTCCTACCATAGAAGTCTATGAAACTGTGAAAAATATGGCTGACACACATTTAGTCATACCTGTGTCACCTGTATTTGCGGATCAGTAGCTTGGTAACACAATCATATGACACCCCAAAGGGTTGGGACAAGCTACTGGCATGATTTGCCAGTCTTCTGGGGCTTTTTTGCACATCTGAAAAAATGGAGAACATCTGATCTACACATGGGCCTAATTTGAAGCCATACAAGGGATATACAGTTAACACAGTAAGGAATGTTCATAGCAAACCTGGTTATACATTAACCCTAATCCTCTATATGGGGAGACTTATGCCATTTTTTCCCTGTTTATCCTTGTTTCATAATAATCATCTTTATTTACATAACATCAAATTCAATAGCGCTTTACAATCAAAATCTTTATATTTGACTTTTTATCAGTCCTGAAGTTTGTAAATGGCTTTGTTTTTTGTTTTTTTTTTAAACATGAACAAGAATACAAGTGTGTTAACTTATACTTGCAAGACTATGGTAGGATGAATGGTAAGAACACACATTGGATGGTATGTTAAATGTGAAAGAAGCCTTTTGTGTGTGTATATATATATATTTCTATTTATTTTATTTTTTTGCATATTGAGTTATAAATAGCAGGGTCTCTATATATCACTCTACCAGTGTGACATGGCTACAAGTTTGTACATATATGGTGTAATACACACTGTTGCGGTCTTTTGCGTCTGTTCTGTCCATCAGTAATACTCTGGAGCTCCCTAAACTTGTTTTGGCACTGTGCCAAGAAAAGTCCTTCCAGCAATGAGCGCAGCGATCACTACTATCACTGTGGCGTATTACACAACACAACATGAAGGGCCCTACACGGGCACAACGCCCGCTGTCCGCTCCCCGGGTGTACGACAACACCGGGCCGCACCGCCAGGATCCGGTACCGGAGCACCGGGGGAGGAAAGTCATATAGTGACAGGAGGAAACTCGGCGTCACGACCTGGCACTGCTGCCACGGCCAGACCTAGACAAGGACACGTACGCAGAGAAGGGCAGACACGCAGCGCTTACCCACCGGGCACTTCTCCAGCTCCAGTACACAACAACCTCCAGTACTCGGAAAATGTCTGACGCTTCTCCAGCACACCATCCTCCTAGGGGGGAGCACTGACTCAGGAAGAGATCCCTGCAATATAGTGAAAAAAAAGAAGAGAAAGTGAAAGCTAACCCGGAAGTAGAGAGATAGAAGATTCCTGCCCGTCCTTCCTGTACACAGTGCAGGAGACATCTCCATGTCTCTAGTTTCTCACATTACTTGCAGTCTGAACATTTGTTTACAGATCCCACCGATTCATAAGCAAGTTTTGGTACTTCATAGGGCAGCTTTACTGTCCAATGTCTGACCTCTCTAAGATCACACCGCTGTTCCAAAAAGTAAAGAATGGTTAACAATCCCATTGACATGAATGTAAACGTTATGTCACCCATTTTGGTATTTGGGCAAGCATCCATTATGCATTGGGTTTTTTCTTAATAGAAAGTACTGCAGCCACGGTCATGTTTTCTGTCCAAAATGCAGGCGTTACAGATACCTTCCTAAAGTGAACAGAAGGGATGACATTGATGTCAATGGGATTTTTACCTGATAAAATAAAAGTAAAGAATGGAGATTTAACTTAGCAGAGGTGTGAACTTATCCTGTGTTATGTTCTTGCTGATACTACTACTAAATGGCATGTTGTTTTATTTTTCATGTGTATTTTATTTTCAAAATAATGTAATAAAGTAATTCAAATGTTCAAAATTAAAAAAAGTGTTGTCCCTGTAAAAAAAAGCTTCCAACATGACTGATGGTCCATCAAAAGCTGATTGTGCCAGGGCTGGATTTCAAAGACCAACCACGGTGCAGAGGTTGGGATTGGAGTCCCTTCATGTGTGGAAGAGCAGCACCAGACTGTAATACCACCCAGTCCACATTACTCCATTCCAGACTCATTTAAGACAGTACTGAAAAATAAGAAAAACACAGCTATATCCATGGTATTTTAAGATATTAATGCAGTTGCATATAGTTACATTGCAAGACAACAGGTTAGAAGAGGCTGTATTTTATTTTTTAAGGGCTTCTTTAACTGTGTGGAGGCCACCAAGGGGGAGTTGGCAGCCGCATGAATAGCCAGTGAAACACACAAAAGAAATGTATAATGGAAAGATCTGCACCTCTTCCATGTTTTGCACCCACTTCTGGCTAACAAATACTTATCCAAAATACTGAACAAACAGTGTCTGTATGAAAGGGCTTACTCAGACAGGTGTGTCCATTGAGAAACCAATTAAAAATTGTATCCATTTTTATCTGTTTTTTCACAAGAAAATCTTCGTAAAAGCTGTGTCAGATAGCTTGAGGGGTGCAGATTTGAAAATGGGTTGGTTATATAGGGGGTTTTGATTCTAAATATGTAAAATTTCATTCAAAACTGTATTTATCCCCAAAATAGTCAATCAGGAAAAGTGATATTCGATTTGTAAGCCGCGAGACATCAAAAGAAATTATCCAGACATTTAAAAATTAATGAAAATGTAAAGTAGACATATAGGAAATGGTATTCAGCAACTTATTTAGGTAGTAAATCTATCTGCCTGAGAACCCAATGATTTTGAATTTTGAAAATGGCAAATTTTTCAAAAAATTATTTTTTTTGTAAATAAACTTATCAGCCAAAATTTACCACTAAAATGAAGTACAACACGTGGGGGAAAAAAACTATCTCAGAATCGTTTAGATAAGTAACAGTGTTCAAAAGTTATAACCATATAAAGCGAAGCATGTCAGAATCCAAAAAAATCGGGCTGAGCCTTAAAGGGGTATTCTCGTCTGGGCATTTACATTCAGTTTCATTAATCTGGCATAAACATTTCTTCAATTGGATGATATAAAAAAAAATGTTCCTGTGTGAAGATAATTTCTCATAAATGTTGCCATGTTGTCCCTAAGAAACGAAACTAACTCCTCGGATACGACCACCTAACATTTTGGCAGCGGTGGCCAGACGTGCTATTGAGTCCTGCCTGACCTCCTGGCTTCAGCAATCATTGCTACAGGACAGCTATGGTCCAAGCAGTAACTCCCAGACATTTCATATACAAAAACCTTTTGTTTCTTTGTGCGATCCCTCCATCAGAGGTGGCCGTATCCTAGGAGTCAGTCTCGTTTCTAAGTGACCATATGACTATATTTATGAGAAATTATCTTCACACAGGAACATTTTTTTTAATAACATCTAATTGAAGAAATGTTTATATATGGCAGATTAATGAAACTGAATGTGAATGCCCAGATGAGAATACCTTTTTAAGCTACAAAATGGCTGCATCCTTAAGGGGATAATGTTAGGCAAATATTTGGTTCAACAGCATCACCTGTGAAAAAAACAGACCGTACATCAGTTTATTTCTATTGCAGACCCATAGACTTCTATCGTCATCCTTGATCCTCATATGTGAAAAAAATATAGCTGGCTTTAATTTTAAATGTTTCCAGCAGACCATGGATCTGTTATAAAGAATAGATGTGAAGAAAACGCATAGAAAATGACCCAAATAAATAACTTAAATTTCCCAAATATTCTGCTTTGTTGGATGTTTTTTTAAGATTCCACATATTTTACTAGGATGTTATGAGGCTCAGAATTTAGGTGCCATTTTTCAAAACCAAAACCTGTATTTAGATAGACCTACTCAACTTCTAATTGACTGTGAGAGGCCTAAATAATAGCTAGACTTATAAATTACCCCATTATGGAAACTACACCCCTAAACATATGATAAAGCACTTTTAAGAAGTTTGTTAACCCTTTAGGTGTTTAATAGTGGTTAAAACAAAATGGAGGTGCGGTCTACAAATTGTCATATTTTTTGACAATACATTCATTTTGGGTGGTGCCCATGAAGCTTGATTCTAGTACCTTATGTAGGAAGTGAATTAGACATGTCCTATATTTGGGCAGAAGTATATTGATGTATGAATGAAGTATATTAGAACTATTAGAAGTATATATCACAACACTACCCCCAACTCTTTAACCCCTTAACAGACCTGTTTGTGTTTCTATTTTTCACTGCCCACCTTCAAAAATCCATAACTTTATTATCAGTTATTGGACTATATCTGATGTTTTCCTTATGACTGTGTGATATGAACAGGCCCTGTATAGACTCTAATTCTTAAGCAAAATTAATAAAACCAAAGAAGACACAATAAATACATGAGACACACTTCAATGGCAACTAAATGGACACCTTTTTATGTATAATTGTTATTTAAAATTAACACAAAAAGTAAAATCTTCATCGACCAGAGAATGATATTTCTCATAGTCTGGGAGTCCTTCATGTGGTTTTTTTTTCCAAACTGTATGCAGGCTTTCATATGTCTTGCACTGAGGAGTGGCTTGAGAGTTGTAATCGTCCCAAACTTCTTCTCAAAGGATTCTGGAGGCCAATGTGCTCTTAGGAACCTTGAATGCAGCAGAAATTCTTTTGTTACCTTGGCAAGGTATGTGCGTTGCCACAATTCTGTCTCTGAGCTCCTTGGGCTGTTCCTCAGACTTTATGATTCTCATGTGCCCTGACATGCACTGTGAGCTGTCTTATGAAGAAAGGTGTGTGCCTTTCCTAATCAAGTCTAATCAGTTTTAAAATGTTTGAATTGCCACTTTTTTGCCATTTTGCCTCAAATCAAAATTTGAATAAAAAGTGATCAAAAGGTTATACAGCTTTCAAAATTGGTATAAATGAAAACTTCATCCCATCCCACCTTACAAAGGTTTGTACTAAAAGCACTTAAAAGTTACGGTTGTCAGGGTATGGCAACACAAGGCATTTTTTGTAATGCAAGGTTTTTACATTTTTTAAAGGTATGAAGTCATAATTAAACTATATAAATTTGGTGACCTTCCGCTATGCCCCTGACTCTGATTCTGTGCTGCCTGTCTCGACCTCCTCTTAGACTCTGGTCCCAGGTGTCTGCTTACGTCATCATCCATGGTGGTCCAGAGGTCCACTACCACTGATCCTGACGGTAAGAACCGACCATGGATCTCGCTAAGGTCACGCTTCCTCAATGGGATGATCTTACCACCATTGTGGTCCAGCAATCCCAGCAGATTGCCACGCAAGGTGAACAACTAGGTCAGGTCACCGCCATGCTACAGCAGATGATGGCTATTCAGCATCAATGCCAGGTCTCTACGACTTCCTCTGCTAATGCGGTTGGCCTGCCATGGAACCCAGGTTGAGACTTTCCATGCCCTCAAAGCATGATGGGGACCCCAAATTGTGCAGGGGCTTTATCACCCAGTGCTCCATGCACTCTGAGCTTATGCCTACTGTGGCAGGGTAGCTGCCACTAAAGCAGATTTTGGGTATGGAATGAACATGTTGCTGGATGGATGGAAAGCTGGGTGTTTTGCCACTAATGAGGATTGATTTGCATCCAGCTGGAAGTCCGGCATAACTACCTTTTGCAGACTTCCCAGATTGGCTCTACCCTGGGGGAGAGACAGGCTACGTCAAAGGCCTGTGGAGCTGTGGCAGTGAACTGATACAGTGAGTTTTTGGGGTGCCTGGCAGTAGGCCAGCACCTGGTGAGGTAGGGAACCTCAATGTGTAGTTAGTGCCGTTGAGGCTTAGGCTTTTGCTGTTTTGTTTATTTTGTTTTACTGCTGAATAAAACTGGCTGCGGTCAGTTGTACCCAAGTCGCACAGTGTGGGCAGTGAACTTACTTGTGTGAATTGTGCCCATCTACCCCAGGAGACAACGATACTGGACATAATCCCTTACAATATGCAGTTCATCATGGAACGATCTAAGGTGGCATTTATCATCAGCCTCTTCTCCAGGAAGGTCCTGGCATGGGCTACTCCCCTCTGGGACAGGAAATACCTGGTTACAGTGGACATCACCTCTTTCTTCTCTGAGTTCCGGTCCATCTTCAAGGAACCTGCATGGGCATCTTCAGCTGAGACAGCACTGCTGAACCTGCGCCAGGGGAACTCATCTGTGGGAGACTATGCAGTTCAGTTCTGTACCCTGGCCTCTGAACTCTCCTGTAATGATGCGGCCCTGACTCACCTAAGCCGAAAGTCCTTTTTTAAAGGTTGCAAAGACGCATTGGCTGCAAGTGACCTGCCGTCTATCCTGGTCTTAAAAGTGGTCTTATCACACTGGCCACTCGGATTGATGTGCGGTTGAAGGAGCTCGCTGAGGAGTTCCAGAGGTCGCTCCAGCCTTCGGCCGTACCATCTGCAGAGGATCCTATACAGGTGGACGGAACCCGACTTTCCCACCAGGAACATTCCAGACGACGTCAGGAGGACCTTTGCCTGTATTGTGCTAGTCTGGAACACTTCATTGGGGACGTCCCCAACGTCCGGGAGACACCAGCACCTAGGGTTCTTGGGAGAAGCATCCCTAGGTGAGAGCAAAGCT